>VZQC01008066.1:154651-194022 GCA_009823505.1 Rhizomys pruinosus | reverse complement strand
CTCACGAAGATCTGCCTGCCTCTGCCTCTGCCTCCCGAGTGCTAGGATTAAAGGCGTGCACCACCACACCCAGCAACTGTTTATTTATTTTTTTTAATGCACATAAAACTAAAGTTCTGATCTGAAAACTCATGGTATAGCCCATAAGTGACTATGGAAATAAATGTGTCCTCTTACAAGCGGAAGTCTGACAACCTCAACTATCCATTCCCACCTCAAAATAGAGAAGATAAAAACAAAAGGCAATGGGGGTGAAGGGGAAGGTAAGGGTTCATATACTCAGAGCAGAACCCCATCTGTTATCAGTGTTTTATATAAGTCTACCAAAGAAGATAAGAAAGTTAATAACATTGGGTGACATTTACTAAACACTCAATATTTGTGCTGTAATTGTATCCAATGAATAACATTACCTAATTCTCCCAATAACTCAGAAGTACTATTATCAAAAGAGGAAGCAGGTTCAAAAAGGTAGCAAAGCCAGTGATGTGACCTAACTCTGTGGGACAGCACTTGCCTAATATGTAAAGCCCAGATAGTATTGGAACCAGATCTACTTATGCATGTGTTGATTCATTTATTAATTTTCATTCATTCAACAAATATTATATAGCATCTAGTACATGACAAGCACTGATCTAAACACCAGGGAATACAGTGACAAATACAATAGAGCTCAAGGCTGCCCTCAGGAGTCTACGGGAGAAAGAGAAAATAAATTTGTAATTTATAATGTCAACTACTTAAAAGCATAATGAAGGAAAATAAAATACAGAATGGAAACAAAGACCATGAACAGGAAGGAGGTATTCTTTTTGCTACAGCTACCATACTTCTTAGACATGAAAAAAATTTTAAGCAGATGAAGAAGGGAGAAGAAAAAAACTATCCATAAGATCTGGCAATGAAGGTAGTAAAAACATCACAGTAAGACTTAGCAATCTGAAGTACAGTAAGTTGGTGTCATCTAGAGAGCCAAGGATGATATAGCACAATCGTAGAGCACTCATCCAGCATGTGCAAGGCCCTGGGTTCAATCACCAATGACACACACACACACACACACACACACACACACCCACACCATTTAAGAAAAAAAAGCAATAACTAATAATTCAAGAAAAGTGACATTCAGAAATGCTACCTGGAAATCATCAAATAAAAATGCAAAAAACTAGGTTTAATAAACATTCTTTAAGAAGTCATCAAAAACAGCTAATTTTAACATATTAACAAATAAACTTTAATGAACCAATGAAGTTAGATGCCAGGAACAGTTCACTATCATCATCAAATAAATAAAATGCAGGCTTTCATAAAAACCCTGCAAAGCAAGAAACGTAGCATCTCCTAGGTATATGGTCTGTCATGTTTGAAATAAGCTCATTTAATCCTTGCAATAACCTACTAAGACTGAGGTTACTCTTATTCCTTAAGTGAGGAAAAATATTTAGAAACACTAATTTATCTCAGGTCATACAGTAAGAGCCAGATGTCCTAGTACTTGAATTTCAAAAATTCTTTCTTGGGGCTGAGTATGACTAGGTGGCAGAGCCCTTAACTAGTATGCTTGAGCCAATGGCTTCCATCCGCAGTATCTCAAAAATAAATACCTTGCTGATTTTAATATTATCCCATAATCTATACCACAATCCCTTCTAATGAGACTGAAAGCAGAACTGGCTCCTTATCACTAGCTATTAGTAATTTTATATACTATATACTATATACTATTTCCCGAAAAGCTGAAGGAGATTCTTTAAATGAAAGTTATCATGAGATTCATGATTCAAAGGTGGAAGGAATTTACTTCCACACCTTCCCAAAAGTCTTCTAAAACAAATGACCACATTATTTTTTTAATGAGAGGAGAAGGGACACAAAAACTTGTAAGTCAAAGCCAAAATTTAGTTGAGCACAAAGGAACATGCCTATAGTCCCAGCTAGGCAAGAAGCTGAGGCAGAACTATTTGAGTTTAAGAGCTGGAGGCCAGCCTGTATAACATATTAAGACTCCAGTAATAAAGAAGAGATGGACAAAGATTTAGCACATACAGGAGAAAAGGGGAGGGAAGGTATAAAGTTTTGGAAACAAACAGAAGATAGTAATGGATCAAGCACACTCCAGAAGGTGAGACCCTAAGGCAGCAAATAGAAGAAGAAAAAAAGAAGAAAAAGACAACTTGCATTATCCCCAAAAGCCTTAGGAACTGAGAAAACCAGATTTCTCAAGTGGCAGCAAATGGGGAAACACTGGGAGATTAGTTCATATCTGTTTAAGAAGCACCCGGGTCCCTAGCTGCCCTCCCATATCCTGAAGGAGTCTGGCGGCTCCAGGCAAAGGTGATGTAGACAAGTGTCAAGTGAAACCAGATTAAGTGGTCAGAAAACATAATGAATGATGGGCCACACAGCACTCTTCCTCCATTTACTCCAAATCTGTGGCAGCCAGGCTTATACTAGTCAAAGCAGGAAACCAGAAGATTCTTCTAAGATGAATTCTAACCAGACCATGCAAAACCCTAAGGACAATAGAGGCAGATGGGTAGTTAATGTGGCCAGTTTCATATAAGCCAAAAGCCAGACACTTAAGGAAATTCTGAAATGAAAAAGATCAAAACAGATAAAAGGAACTAACAGCTAAGATAAAGAACATGAAAGAAGAAAAGCAAAATAATTATATTTAAAAAAATACAATTTGGGGGCTGGAGAGATGGCCCAGTGGTCAAGAGCACTGACTGCTCTTGCAGAGGAACTAGATTCGAATCCCAGCACCCATATGGTGGCTAATAGCCATCGGTACCCTCCAGTTCCAGGAAATCTGATCTCCTCTCTGACCTCTGTGAGCACTGCAAAACATGGGTGCATTTATACACATAAAGCCAATAGACTCATACACATAAAATAAAAATAAAAAATATAATCATGTCATCGAAAAGCAAAATGCTATTTCAAAAAAGAAAAGCAGAACATTTAAAGAACAAGGAATAATTATCAGAAACTTAAAGTATGACTGCCAGGTGTGCTAATGCATGCCTGTGGTCCCCAGGAATCAGGAATGAGGCATTCAAAGTTAGCCTATAGCAAGTTCCAAGCCAGCCTGGCAACATAGTGAGACCCTTTCTTCAAGAAAAATAAAGTACAATAGTGAAAATGAAAATACCATACAAGTAACAAAGGATCAAGAATACGGAAAATGACAGTAATACGATTGTACCTGGGCTAGGTTTTACCTTAAGTTTTATATATATTATTCATTATATCTAAAAATTTTATATAAACATATTTTTTTCTCTATTCCACACAGAAAACGAGGATGGTATAGTTTAGTTTTCCCACAATCACAGAACTAATAAATAGCAAGAACTGGGATTAAAATCTAGAAAGTCTAGTTCCAAAATCCATACTTTAAGCCACTCTGCTACAATGGGTTGGAAAGCAAACAAACGGAAAACAAGCATGACAAACTCTAAGAAAATGAAAGGATCAATTCAGGAAATTATAAATCCTCAATAAGTTATCCAAAAAAGCAAATGGAGAAAAGTTGAAGAACTCAAGAAATTTCTGAGAAGTGAAGGAGCATACAAAGCAAAAGAGCTCTATAAAGACAAAATGTAAGAACCATAACACCTTGATATTTCAATAAAGAGTTTTCTAAAAGCCAGGAGTGGTGGTGTATACTTTTAATCCCAGCACCTAGGAAGCAGAGGCAGGCAAATCTTTGTGAGATTGAGGCCAACTAGTGTCTCAAAAACGATAAGGTGCTTTCGAAAACAAAAATAAAAGCTGAAAAAGAGAATGGTGGTGTTTGTCAAAAGCAATACTGTAAACCAAAAGCCAATAGAAGAATGTCTTCAAAATTCACAAGAAAAAATGACTTCCCAGAACAAAACTTAGAATTTGCCATGCAAGGATCTCAAAAAACCTACTTCTTACTCACCAAAATACTGGGAAGCTACTGAAGGATAAGATCTAGCGAAATACATAAATAAAAAAGGAAGATCAGAAAGATATTGGGAAACCTCAGAAATACAAGACTCAAAAGTCATCAGAATGTAGGAAGACTGGGGGTGTAAAGAACATGAAATGACAAGACTACTGATGACTTGAGTTTAGGAATTAATGTGTGACAGTGTGCAAAGAATAAAAAAAGATAATTATTCACCTAATCATATCCCCTCCTTCTTCTAAGAAACACAAAATCTAACTAGCATAGCAAAAACTGAGTTCCTAAATTAAGGCCACACAAATAAAATACAGGTTTAAAAGTATCTCTAGTTTTTTTCAAAATGGAATTACAATAATCAAATACAACGTAAGTCCATTAAGCAGATTTCTATCATCTTGAGCAATCATTTGGCACCTGAGCCTCACCTTTGAGAAAAGTGAAATAATACCTATCTCAAAGTTTTATGGTCAGAATTAAACAAACAAGAAATGTGAGCATTCCCAGCATAATACCAAGCACATAGTAAGCACTCAGGACATGATTATCAAATCTAAATCATACTGTCTGAAAGAGACACAAACAACTATCAGCTGGCAGAGACTCACATCCTACCTTCTGCGTTGTTGTATTTGTCGTCTGTGTTGATGGTTTGGTGAAGGTTATTTTTACAGGAGACATGTGAGGTGGTAAGGAGTTGGCAATGCTCTGCATGATGTTGCTCATCTTGGGACTGCCACTTACAGGCACAGTGATCGTCTTTGAAACTGGAACAACAGCTTTTGGAACCTCCTTAAGGACAACAGGAGAGGAGCTAGAAGAGTTTGTTCGCCTTCGTTTTCTGGGTTTTTCATCTTCATCTGAACAGTTAACACCTGAAAGACAGTGACAATATTCCTACTTACCCCAAACTAACATTGCCTCTTTGTTTTTTATTATTTTTTAAAGCATTTGTGTCATCCTTGACCTTCCCCTTAGCCTTATGCCCAATCAGCCAGAAGGTCCAAGGAATTTTTCCTTTTTCTTCATATTGCTCCACTCAGAACTTGTCCCTTACCTATATCTTAACAATAATGTCCTGAAAGACGTTCATGTGTCTTTCTGCTTCTATTCTACACTCCTCCATCCTACTATAAGTCATGAAATTTCATAACTGAGCACTACCCAAAAGTCCTTAAAGTTCTGAACTCCCTGTAAGGTGAGGCACAAAAATCACTCCAGATCAAAACTCAAGAACCTTTATCTTTCCAAACACACAATACTATTACCCTAACCAGCTTATCTCTAAAGTCTTGACCTGCTAAACTGCTCACCACTGCCCAAAGCTGCCCTAGAACAATCTGAGTCTGTATATCATATTTTTCTTTGTGGAATAAATACCTTCATCAAAGACCTCTTGCTTATCCTATCATCATTGCATCATTGTGCAAACTAACTTCTCAGCAAAGCTTTCCCTTCCTCTAAGCAAAGCAAGGCAAATCGGCCTCTCCTCTCAGCCTACTCCTAACCCTTTGCATGTCCTCTTCAGTAACACTTACCACATGGCAATGGGAATGTCTGTATATCCCCCAGAAGAAGCTCTCAGAGAGGAATATCTAAGTCTAATTGGCTTGTCTCCTTGGTACTATGATTTGCACAAAGTTAAGTGAATGAATGATTGTACCTCAACCTAACACTGTGTCATTCTAAGTATAAGGCAATATGCCTCTTGTTATTTAAAACTACATTATTTTGTGACACTGTTTCTTCATATTTGAGAATCATTATTTTTAAAAAATGATTTAATAAAATAGGCCTCTAGAGTTATTTTTAAGACCACTTTGGTTAAATCTACAGAAACCAGATATAAACTTAATAGACCATGATTCTTAGCATTTTTATGCTTAAAATTTCAATTATTTTGTAGATTTTATTAAGTCCATATAAAAAATATATAAAGCAGAAAATCTCTACAGAGTACACATAAAAAAGATAACATGACTCTTGGAATTGGTAATAAAATATAATTATTTACACATTCAATTTTTATTCTAAGCAAGACTGGCAATGACCTAGAATCAATTCCTGTGTGAAACAGCACATTCTACCTCTGAAAACGCTATATGGAAATCAAGTTTATAAGTACACTGAGAAAAATCAAAATCAAATACAATGACCTGGAGTTGACAACAAAAACAAGAACAAACAATAAAATATAAAACAATTTTTTAAATTAAGATATGTAAACATAACAGAAAAATAAACAACAAAAAAGAACTAGACATCTAACTATTGTATAGAGCCAGGGCAGCAATAATCCCAGCACTTAGGGGATTATTGGAGGCTGAAACAGAAGGATCACAAATTTGAGGCCAACCTGGGCTACACAGTAAGATTCTGTCTCAAAAAAAAAGAACAAAGGAAAGGAAAGAAAAAAAGACTTGCATAGGGTAGAACCAGGAATTTAAAACTACAAATAAAAAAATTTTTTAAAGAATAGTCAAGTAGAAATATAAAAGATACTCTAAAATGTATCATTAAATATAAGAACTTTAATGATATATGAAATAATTTAAGAAAACACTACAAAGATTCTAATTCTAGGAATAAATATTGAATAAGCACATTCCTTCAGTTTTTATTTATGGTTATAGTTCATGGCAACCAAAAGAACTGCCTGAAGGGCAATACTGTTCAAAGGCAGATACCCCAAAGACAGCCAAAAAAGATATCATTTCTCAACCCCCAAAACTGATTAAAAAGCAGTATATTTATACACACACACACACACACACACACATAAATAGGAATTCTCGAGAGCCTTCAAAAACTAGCCACTGATAACAGCTAGTAGTCTGATTTATTCCAGAAAGGTGGATCTAATCAGAGCCAAGGCTACATTACTCATGATGGCCCTGACAATACTAAGAGCATCACTTACTTTTGACATAAACAGTACTTCCACTTGGCAAGACAACTACATTGGAGGCAGGACTGGCAGGTCTTGGAGACTTAACCGTTGCTATGCTGCCACTTGGAACAGGGGTAGAGGTTGGGGTTGACGTGGTACTTGTGTAGGAATAGCAAACCACTACTGAAGGAACAATAAAAAAAGTTTGCTGTTAACGTTCACCAAAACTGTCCAAACAAACAGAGAAGCCAATTTCAACATTTTCCTGTGCTCAACAGTTAGAAGCTAGTACAAGGTACTAGACTCATGGGTTAAAGGTTATTAATAACCTTTCTTGAAGATCTTCACTTAAATGGGCTTCCTCAAGTATTTATCAGCTTATCTACAGTCAACCTGTCCAATGGAAAAGAAGGAAGATACAAACAAATCAAGCTTAAAACTACACTGAGAAAAACAAAAAACAGGTTTCATTAATGACAAGCACTGGACAACAGGCACAAACTTGAATTCTTTTTTTAATACTAATAGCAGCACTAATGATGGTGTGAATATAACTTTTTCTCAACCACAGCAATTTCCAGAGTGCTTACTAGGGGAGAACCAAGCTATGGTGTGTTTACATAAACTCATTTGCCATTTGCCAACCAAGTGGTGCAACAGTAACAAATAATGACAACTTCAAATTTCAACCTCTATCATTCAATGAAAGGACACAGCTCAGCAAGATCAAGAATGTAGTTATCATTAACTGCGTGCCATGCACTACATTAAATCCTTTCCATTACCAGTTCTCACTAGAGCCTTCTTTTAAAGATGAGTAATCCACAATTTATAGGTGCTAAGACTTGTTGAATGAAGGTCATAAAGCTAGGAAATAAGAAACTAAGACCCACAGTTGATTTTACTATTAGAAACCCAGTCTTCCCACCCATTCTACCAGTTAGCAAGAGGAAAAGGTAAAAGTGGGAAGAGGAAAAATGCAACAACAAAGAAAACAGGAACCAAAGAGAGGCTACATTTGCACACTGATAACTGCCTCCCTGAAAAATAGAACTCCCTTTGGCATAAAAAAAAAAAAAGCCTGGTGAGAGTGAAGTAGGCAAGAAGAAGCAAATTCTCTGAAAAATCTGACAAAAGCATTTCTAGCGTTGCTGTCAAGCAAAACCAACCTATGCTACTGGAGTTGATTCAACTGTGTTCTCAAATGTAGTATTACTTTTGTCTTGAGAAGAGAATTTAAGGATTTTTAAAGCATGTGTCAATTACTAGATTAAATCACAGTAAGAAAGTGGTCAGGTGACAGATTCAGCACATTAACTGAACAGAGGCTACCGTACCATTGATTCCAAAAGACAAAAGCTGCTTTATTTTCTGAAGCTATCAATGCAGCATCTTTTATCCAGAAGCTGACTTCCGTCATTTATTTTCTAATACCATTCACTAGGGCCTTCTGCTCACCTCTAACAAGAGACACCCATACAAATGGTGGCTCAAGCCTGTAATGCCAGCACTAGAAAGGTTGCAACAGAAGGAATGCCTCAAGTTTGAGTCTAGCCTGGGCTACTTATTGAGTTCAGTCTACTCTCGGGTATAATGTGAGACTGTATCTAAATACAACGAACAAAATAAAACAAAAGATATGCTGATGTCAGGAATTCATCCCAGAAAGCTTTTGCAGTTATGTGATTTATATAATTTACCCTTTGAAGTAAAGAAAGATTTGACTTTGGCTGAGACTGGAAATCTGTTAGTTTCAGTTTCAGAATCAGGAATGCCATTATGTTTAATAATGGTAAACACTCAGCTAAAAACAATCTATGAAAAACATACTAACCTTCCCTAAAAATTCTGAGAAAAGTAATCTCCAGCACAGAAAATGTTCTACTCACCTTCTTTGCTTCCTGTTTCTGCAGGCACTGGAAGGGATGCATTGTGCTGGATAGCTGCATTGGCCACAGCGTTTGCTGTTACAGTGAAGGCAGTTTGGGGAACCAGCCGGGGCATCAGTGGTACCAATCGCCGACCTTCAATGGACCACTCTGAAGAGCTATTAGGTCCAGACATACTAAACAAAAGAGAAAATACTGCTGCAAGGGTTCTCACTTGCTAAAAATCATTCAAACAAAATTCAAGGAATCCCACACCCACACACTGAAGTTCTTACACACTTTGTTCTATAATCTGAATCTTACAATGAACCTAATTATAATTATAAAAGTTTTTTCTATGTCTTATAAATATTGGTTTAGTTTCACTACATTGGGTTTCATCAGTGAAAAGTATTTCTACTAACTTAGAGAACTTAATTTTATAATTAAAGTAAAAAGCATTGATAATACTAAAAATCAAATTCTCTTTTACAATTAAAGATGGAATTCAATGAACCTTTGCAAAATTATCTAACTGCCCGCATGGCCAGAGATTCTAAAGGCTTCAAACAAAGAAAACTGAGGCAGTAAACAAGGGGGATTAAGTAGTAAGAGACAGAAAAGAGCTAGATACATAACAGCATGTGTCACTGACAATGCTTGTTTTTTTAATATTACTATCCTTCCTGTTTACAAAAACCACCAGATTTAAGGATGCTGAAAGAAATCTACCACCACTTATTTTTATTTCTTTGACATACTCTAAGAGGCACTTGAGGCAATTAGATCTTCACTCTCTAAAAAGACACCATTCAGTTTCTCTGCTCTGAATCCCAGAAATCTGACAAGACTGAGATATTGAAAGGTAGTTGTCATACCTCTCACTTGGCTCCATGAAAGACCCTGACTAACGATTAATATCAAAGTTTAAAATGAATCTATAAACAGGGGCTGGAGAGATGGCCTAGCAGTTAAGAGCTCTGACCGCTCTTGCAGAGGACCCGGGTTTGATCCCCAGCACCCACATGGCGGCTGAGAACCATCTTTGATTCCAGTTCCAGGGGAATCCGACACCCCTCTTCTGACCTCTGCGGCACTGCACAACACAGGTGCACAAACCTACATAAAGACAGTACATTCATACACATACATAAATAAATAAATAAATAAATAAAATGAATCTATAAGCAATACATTTTCTTAGAAAGCCTTCTTCACTTTTGTGAAACCATAGATTGTACAGCCCAGACTAGAGCTTAAGACTGTATATATGGTTCTTCAGATTTAGGCAAAGTATCCCAAAACCCTGGTTAGTGGGCAGAGAAATAATATTGATAACAATGATGATAATGACAACGTAGTTAAAAAACAATCAAGAGGGCTGGAGAGATGGCCTAGTGGTTAAGAGCGCCGACTGCTCTTGTAGAGGACCTGGGTTCGATCCCCAGCACCCACATGGTGGCTGAGAACTGTCTTTAACTCCAGTTCCAGGGGAATCCAACACCCTCTTCTGACCTCTGCAGCATTGCACGATATGGGTGCACAAACCTACATGCAGACAGTACATTCATACTCATAAAGGAATAAAAACAAAAAAAAACAAAAAAAAAATCAAGAGCATATTACATGTCAGCCATTGTTCTAAATATCTTGTATGTATTAACTCAGTTCTCTCAGCAATCCTATGAAGTTGAAGACATTATTATCCTCATTTTCCAGAATGGGAAACTGAGTCACAGAGAAGTTAAATAACTTCCCTAAGGTCACACAACTAATAAACATCTGCTTCAACAAGCACACATCATAATGTTATAAGTATCTGCATGTCAAAAACACAAAGTACAAAGTACAAAATTTTGCCGGGCATGGTGGCGCATGCCTTTAATCCTAGCACTTGGGAGGCAAAGGTAGGTGGATCTTTGTGAGATCAAGGCCAGCCTGGTCTACAGAGTGAGTTCCAGGACAGCTGGGGCTACAGGGAGACCCTGTCTCAAAAAGATTAAAAAAAAACCCACAAAAGTACAAAATTTTGCTAATGGGTTTTATGTCTAGCTTTTGCTTTATATTAATTGGACATTATTGTCTAATTATTACCCACTTTCACTGAATGAAATAAATTAGAATTTTAAAAGGATTTAAGTTCAGTGCATAAAGGCATTTGGAGAAGCTGATCAATTAGGGTTACTGTGAAAAATATATAAATTCTGATAGTTTAACACAATCCTACATAAGAAAAGAAAAAGTAGGCTTCCTGAAGCCTCAAAAACTTCATAATTTTTTGACATAAGCTCCATGTTATCACTAATTCAAAAACAAAGAATTGTGCAAACAACAAAAATAGAAGAGTTATAACTGTTAAATGAAAATTTTTCAAAAGCTTTTTTTGATATATTCCTATTTTGCTATAATTTTGTTAGACTATCACTAATAAACTTGCTTGGTATGAGTTTACCACACAAATAAAGTGATGTCTACACTTACCTGTGCATTGTCTAAATAGTGGCAGAAATTACGGAAGATTAATAGTATGAAGCACATGGATATATGCTGTTGAAAGAACAAAGTTTGCAGTGCAAAAAGACAAAACTGCAACTTTTAGAAAGATCTATAAATCTTCCAAATTTCCACTCATTGCAAACATGCTCTAATTTTAAGTGAATGAGAAATTAAGTATGTTAGAATTAGATCAAAAGTTCCTATTTGCTTAGTAATGAAGGTGTACATCTGCATTAGCTGTCTAAGTGATCTAATGTGAATTCACAAACTAAGTATTTCACTTCCTGGTTTCACTGGAATACCTTAATTTAGCCACGTGTGTGCATCTCTAATCATACTAAGGATGGCAAAGAAAGGTAGAAAACCTTGTTCTGGTCCCTACTTTGAGAAACTGAAGATGATTCTAATGAAACTAAGCCCCTTATATCCTTTGGTGTGCAGGGTTAATAGTAAGAAAGCTGCCTCCTCACACTGAAATACAGTATCCTGTGAATATCTGACAGGTGTGAGAAGGGTTCAGAGAGCTGAAATTCCAGACTGCCACTTTAATCTAACTATAGAGACAATGTGGACAAAGAGCGGTCCCATTAAAACCTGAAACATGAACATCATTGAAGCTAAACACTCAGTTACAGTATCAAACTTAGTTAAGTAGCCTGATGCCAAATAAGCAATGCAGATCAGGCTGTAGCCTTCAAGCTGAAGGCTTTAAGTATGGTTCTTTTTGATCCCAGGCTGCTACTCCTTTTGTTCCCCTTCTTTTGTGCTCAGTCTTCTCAGCTTTCTCATCACCTTTCAAGCACATTCCTTTGGGGCTACACAGCAGTTTAGAGTGGGGGAGGGGAAGGAGAAGAAAGGGAGAGCAGTCAGTTCTGAGGCATTCCTCTACTTGTTTTTTTCAGGCAATTTTTGGAACTTGGTTCTGTTGGTATTTCTGAGAGGAAGTGAGCAGAAAATCCTCATTCCCTCACCCTTGGGTTCAACAAATAAATTTAACATCTGGTCAAACTAAAACCATAATATAAAATACTAAAACAGGAGTATAGAAAGGCCTAAAAAGCTTAAGATTATACACAGAATTAAATGCTTTTCAAAAATGAAACTCATATATTATTAAATCAGAAAGAAGAGGGGGGAAAAAAGAGGAAACACAGGCAGATAAAAGCCAACTCTCAATTATCCATGCTAACAGAAAGAGGAGGGAAAGGGAGAGGTCAAACAGATTCAAGAAATCCATATATTATCCCAAAAATACTTTGGCAAATGCTAGTAAATACTTCCATCAAATTTTTTCCAGAACAACTAACAAGTAGCAAAATGAGTAATGTAAATTTTCACCTCCTCTCCCTTCCCACCCTCTGGCTAAAGGTTTTCTCAAGCAGCAAAGTAGCTAAAGAACGGGCAGTATTAGGAAGGGGAAGACAGGAAGAGAAGGAAAAGCAAGGGGCATGGTTAATTAATAAACGGAATAATGTGCCCCTGAATAATTGAGAGCTTCAATTTGGAAATAAAATACAAGGAAAAAAAGCCTGAAATAATAATAACCTATTTGCATACCTGTAACTTGGTCTTTCACCCAAATATAAGGATAAATTCATTCTTTAAAGGGGAAAAAAGGAAAAGGAGACTAAATAAATGTTATCCTTTAAGTACGACACTGATGCATCAACGTACAGCTAGTTGCCCTATGACACTGTCCGAATGCTCTAAGGTATTCATTGTGTGGGCATATTTACGACTTTATTCTCTAGCATATAAATTTCCTATTACCAGTCCTCAAATTAAAATCTAGACCAAGTTAATTATTTTTAAAGCATTCCAATCCAAAAGTCTGAAGAAAATTAAAGAAGGAACACAATAATATTTTTAACTGTTTCAACCACATTAGCCTGATGACTAAATACTAGCTGTCTCTAGTGGAGATTTTCTAAATTTAAATTTCTACAATGCACACCTATCTCTGAAGAATCTCAAAATTCCCAAATAGACAGCAAAATTTTCAAACTATGCTGTTAAAAAGGTAAGTTCCCCATTCTACGTGTTACATAAAATGAGGGACAGAGAAGCACAACATGAAGCTAATGGATCTGTGGAATCTATTCAAATTTGCCAAAGGACTTAAGTATTATATTATGGTAATATACTGAATTCCCTTTAGTTTTAATTCATGTTTGAACATTAAAAACTAAAGCAACATGGATTATACTATGGTATTTTAAGAACTATTTCTATTATCACTGAAAGGACAACTTCTGGTCTTTTCTATTCTTTAGGAGGCACTAGCTCTCTATATAACTAATGCCTGATTTGGCTCTCAATCCTCTACCACCCAATCTGTCAGTTATCATGATCTGAAAACAATTTGGTAAGAAATCTATATCATTTTGTTTTGTTGGCTTTTTAAAGTAGTAAGATATATTTGTATCTCTTAAAAGAACACAATGTTTTGGTATCTTAAGATACTTGAAATAATTACAGCTATTATAAAAATGTATAATGTCTATTTATACAGCAATATACATATTAAATATTATTTAAAAAAAAAAAAACTCTAAGGGCCTTTCAATTTAAGTAGCCATGCTACTGTCACTGAGCTATACTTCAAAAAGAATCTGAGAAACTGTGGTCCTTTTTAATTATACAGAGATTATCCTGCAATAGGATTTGACCTAAGTACTTTAAGCTTCCCTAACAAAATGCAAAACAAAAACAAAAAGTAACCAATTAAATAAACAGTTATCATTAGGGTCATGATCCCTGAGTAGAGCTACAGTTATTTAGATAAAAGACTCAGGAACCTGCTACACAATAGGAAGGCTGTTTCAAAACTACTTTACACTTCATCGTTAAAAAATCAGGGGTGGTACGACTAATGGCTTACTTATGTGCAATTGTTGTTAACCGTTCATCGTTTACTGCTCTCCGAACTTCAGCACGGTGGCGTTCTGTTGAGATGCTATGAAAAAAAATAGCCATTATAGAACTCTGCCAAGCAGGCAGCTCTTTTCTATACTTTTATCAATGTTTAAGTCAACATCTTTTGGGGTTTGGGAATTACTCTGCCTAATGGGTATCTTCAAATGTTTCAAAGTCTTAGAAAAGGATTCATCCTAATTCCGTGTAACTGCAGGATTATGTGCAAATCAAAGGAAGACAAATTCAACCTGATATGAAGACTTTCACATCTCGGAAACCACAGGCCATGGGCAAGATTAGCAGAGCTTCCTGTTATCTAGACACGAAAACATGCTCAGTGACCTCCGAACTCATGACTGCTGAGAGGAGGATTGGGCACTTAGAAGAGAGTCTTCTAAGGTTTCTAAAGTTTAACAGTCTAATTATTTATGTTCAATGCATATTATAAAAGTATTGAGAGTGGCAACACAATCTGGTTTTTGTGAGCATATGCAATGTGATGCGATTCAACACTTCACCTACGATCTTCTGTGATGTTACTAATGGTAAAATGTGCTGATAAATACAAAACCATTTTCAAAGGCAACATCTATTATATTCATGAATACCCAATAAAATGAATACCATTCTTCCTACTGCATTCTTTACTACATCTGCTAAATTTATACCACAGACCAAAATACTTAAAGGGCTAAAAAGTAAAATTTACGAGTAAACAAACAAAACACTAAGACAAGAATCTGACTTAATTACATTTGTATAGTAATGTTAACAATAGGAAGAGCCTCTTCTACATTTTCACTTTTAAAAATACCACAAAGTGACTTTAAATGTAGAAAGCAATCTTTGGTTAAAGAAGACTGTTTTACGAGAAAGTGCAAGAAAAAAAAAGGATACGACAGCATACCAAGGAACACCCCTTTCACTAGAACCACTTACTGGACTAAAGTATCACTCTATCTGAGCCACAGAAAGCAGCTATGTTTAAGGCTATGACTGTGTCACCACCCCCTTAACAAGCTAAGACATCCCAACATATCTCTTTTCCCTCCAACAAATGCCACTGCACATCTTCCTGTTCAGGTGCTGCCAGCTCTTCCTTTCTTCCCCTCTGTCAAAGTATCTCCTACTCCAGGTACCCAAAATATCTATCTTAAATCCTTTCTGACCAGATTATAAAACAGAGAATAAGTTGCACAATTTTCTGTAACAGCAAGTACATAACTGAGACAGGATCTCTAGGTACCCAACAAATTGAACACCTGTTCTTCAATTTGAAAGTGAAAAGAAATAAACTCCCACAAAATGAAATTTCTAGCTACATCTCCCAAACTTTTATAACAAATTACCTAAGAACTTTTGAGAGTTCTCCAAGAAGATCTTTCTTTTCCTTGGTGAGATCCCCCTGTGCCCGAAGTGCACTGATAACGCCAGCATATGCCTCCAATTCTAGAAGAAGAAAATTATTTTATCAAGATATAATGAATTTTGAACACTATGGCTATACAACATCAAACTTTTCAGGATAAGAAATCCAAAAATCAATCAAATGCACATTTTTAATTTGTTTCAAAAATATTATCTAATAAAAAGATTTACATGTGGCATTTCAACTTTTTATTACTTTGTTTTCCAATGTCTCACAGAAGTCCTGTGTATTAATGTTTACAAAGAAAAAGCTAACCTTACTGAAGAACATTTAATTCAGGTGCTACTAACAAGTGGGAACAGGCTCCATGTGGTAAAGTAAGGCAGGTAAGAGTTTTTACAGTACCTTCAACTGACCAGCCCTTGAGATACTGAGGCCTACCTAAAACTTCAAACTATTTCACTTCCCTCATGGGTGGCTGAGAGCACTGTGAACAGCATGCAAGTGAACAAGTCCTAGAACAAAACATTCTAGCACCAGCACTGCCACTTACTAGTTGTACGACACTGGGCAAGTCCATGTTCATTTCTGAACCTGTCTCCTTACCTAAAAGGAATTTTGTAGGTAATCTTCCAAATCTAAGATCCTTACATCTACAAAAACTACCATTGAAACAAATAAAACCCAAACAACAACAAACAAACTTATCATCAAAAAGACTAGTTAGTATGAATACAATGGTACATGCCTATAATTCTAGCACCCACAAGGCTGAGTTTAAGCCAAAAAATTAACATTAAAAAAAAAAAGAAAAGAAAAAAGCCAGCATGGTGGCATGTGTTTGCCCAACCAGTGCTGGAGAGGCAAAGACAGAAGGAACACTGGGGTCACTGGCCATTGGATCTCTCACTTGGTACATGCCAAGTAGCCTGGACTACTTGGCACGTACCAAGTGAGAGATCCTGCCTAAAGAAAAGGTGCATGGCACTTGAAGAACACCCAAAATTGTCCACTGGTCTCCGTGTACATGTGCAAGACATGCCTGGAATTCCAGTACCTAAGATGGAGACCCTATCATAAGAAAATCAAACAAGCTGGGCGTAGTGGCCCATGCCTTTAATCCTAGTACTTGGGAGGCAGACACAGGCATATCTCTGTGAGTTCAAGGCCAGACTGGTCTACGCAGTGAGTTCCAGGCCAGCTAGGCCTAAAAGGAGACCCTGTCTCAAAAAGACAAAAATAAAACAAAAACAGAAATTCCAACAATAAAAAGGAACAAACAAAAAACAAAGCATACATATAAAACCAAAGTCCTCAGTCAATGACGTATGCACACCTCTCACTACAGCCCAGCCCAGCCCAGCCTTTGTGTAGTTCCCTCCCATATCCAACTCAAAGCTTAGTGCTGCTTTTGGCCAATGGAGTATCAACAAATGTGCTAGACACTTGCACTTATGGCCTTGTTCTATAGGAACATTGGCATCACTACCCTGTCAGAAGACCAGGATAAAAGGCTACATGGAGAGAGGTCAAGCCCCTCAACTGTACCTAGACCCTGGCTAAGTTTCTGGCTAAAAGAGCCACAGGAGAACTCAGACAACAGCAGCTACACACTGAATAGAAAGTAAAAAAATGCTTAAAGCTCTTCCATACATAAAAAGAAACAATTAAGGAAGTGAAGAGAAATCCCATAGAGTGGGAGGAAACCTTCACTGCAGATACATCTGACAAAGCATTGATTTCCAGAATATATAAACTACTCAAAAAACAAAGAAGAAAACAAATGACCCACTCAATAGATGGAGCAAAGAGCTCAACAGAGACTTCACAAGTGAGGAATTAGAGATGGCTGAGAAACACCTTAAGAAGTGTTCAACATGACTAATCATTAAGGAAATGCAAATCAAAACCACTTTAAGATATCTTACTCCAATAAGACTGGCTAGGATCAAGAAAACAAACGATACCAAGTGCTGGAGAGGTTGTGGGGAAAGGGGAACACTCATCCACTGCTGGTGGGAATGTAAACTCGTACAGCCACTATGGAAAGCAGTGTGGAGAACCCTTGGAAGACTTGGAATGAACCTGCCACCTGACCCAGCCATACCACTCCTAGGCATGTACCCACAAGACTCACCCCACTGCAGAGATACATGCACGGCCATGTTTATTTCAGCTCTCTTCACAACAGCAAGGAGCTGGAACCAACCCAAATGCCCCTCAACTGATGAGTGGATAGAGAAAATGTGGTACATCTACACAATGGAGTTCTATGCAGCAGTAAAGAAAGACGACATCATGAGCTTTGGAGGAAAATGGCTGGAGCTAGAGGACATCATGCTGAGTGAAGTAACACAGTCCCAGAAAAACAAACGACAAATGGTATCCCTCATCTGTGGATGCTAGTGCCAATTACCCAATTGTAAGTATTTCTTGTATAGGGCCCCCTGAGCTTTTGTCCAAAGCAGTTGGGAATGATGCATATTGGAAACAACAACAACAACAACAGCTGAAACAGTGAACTTCTGCTCAAAACAGTCAACTTCCACATGGAGAATATTGAGAAAGACTGAAAAGAGATGAAAAGCATGTTTGGCAGAATGCATGAGCTCTGGTGGGGTGGGGGATGGGGGGGGACATGGGTCTAGATTTGATAAAATATATATATATAAATAAATTTTTTAAAATGCTTAAAGCCATTAATAGTATGAAACATCTGTTTCTGAGCAAACAGAATGATGGGGAATAAATGTCCAGACTAGAGTTGTCTTTACATTCAAGTTGCTACAAGCATTTGCTATTTGCCCATGTCTAACATGCAACAGAAACTCAGTAAATATGAGCCAAATAACAAATAGATGCAAGCCTGCAGACATATTACTAAACAAAAAAATAAACTAGCAATCTCATTCTATTCATATTATTCACAATTCTGACTCTCAAAAAGGAAGTCTTATATAAAGGAATGAGCTAACTATCCAGGCAGAGTGAAATGCCCTAAGTGTAAAACGCACTGCATGTTTAGCATGTGCTGAATACTGTAAAGACACAGTATACTGTGAGTATCTTTTAAAGAACAGAGCTCAACTGCTCTCAAGTAGTGAAGTAAATATTGTTTGAAGAAATAAATTTCAGCTTTTATCAGACCCAAGATAGAATGCAGAAAGGTACTGGGAACAACCAACTAAGAATTCACTACAATAAATGCTTTTGTTCCACAAATCAGGGTTGAATCCTAGTACATATACTTCAAACAGTGTTAAGTCTTGCCCAAGAGTATTTAACTATAGAAGACAGCACCAGTGAAACAAGTCACCTGGCAATTGTGATACAGGCTGCAAATACGTGGTTAAATCGTGAGAAATATTTCATCTAGTTTGGAAAATAAACTTCAAGACAAGAACCATGTTCTCTGAGGGGGAATGAATCTAGGCAAAAGGAATAGAAGTAAAGAAACAGACAATGTTTCACATTACCTCAGAAACTCCAAGTAAGAGTAAGGAGAACTATATCTGAGAGATTTACATTAAAGGAAGTGTTAGGGGACTGGAGAGATGGCCTAGCGGTTAAGAGCACCAACGCTCTTGCAGAGGACCCGGGTTCGATCCCCAGCACCCACATGGCGGCTAAGAACCGTCTGTAACTCCAATTCCAGGAGAACTCCAGTTCCAGGGGAATCCGAGACCCTCTTCTGACCTCCGCGGCATTGCACAACACGGGTGCACAGACCTGCATGCAGACAGTACATTCATACACATACAAAGATAAATAATAATAATAAAAAAAAAATTAAAGGAAGTGTTAGTATTTAAACCAAACTACTTTTTTTTTTTTTTACGTTTCTTGAGTATTACTACTACAAAGTTTCAGGGAAAATACTTGTAGGTATAATACAGAGTCCCTAAACTCAAGATGATTAAAATCAAAATCCAAGAGGGTGTATGCCTAATAACAATCTAAAAAGTGATTTGGTATGACTCAGTAATTTCTGGAAGTAAATGGCAGAAGGAGCATTATTTTAGATTTTGTAAAACATTTAAGAGAATGGTGATACAAAAAGACATAAAGAGATTAGAGGGAGGAGATGGCTTGAAGAAAAAGTAGATTATGTCCATTTGGGGCTTTGTTTTGCTTTTGTTTTTGAAACATAAGATGTTGCCCAGGCTGGCCTTAAACCCCTTACTCTACCTCCGCCTCTCTAGTGCTAGGCTTATAAGCATGTGCCACAATGTCTGCCTTAAAAAGATACTATTTGGGGGCTGGAGAGATGGTTCAGCAGTTAAAGAGCACTGGCTGCTCTTGCAGAGGACCCAGATTCAATTCCCAAGCACCCACAAGCTAACAACCACCTTAACTTCAGTTTCAGGGGATCCAACATCCTCTTCTGATTTCCATGGGCACTGCACAACGCAAGTGCACTTAAATATATGCAGCCAATACACTCATACACATAAAATAAAAATAATAAATAAAATATTTTTAAGGCACTGTTTCCAATAAAACATTAGCTGAAGAAAAATGACAAATAGGGCTGGCAGGATGTCTCAGCAGGTAAAGGTGCTGAAGATCTGAGTTCAATCCTGGGGACCCACATGGTAG
Organism: Rhizomys pruinosus; assembly: GCA_009823505.1. Taxonomy (NCBI): domain Eukaryota; kingdom Metazoa; phylum Chordata; class Mammalia; order Rodentia; family Spalacidae; genus Rhizomys; species Rhizomys pruinosus. The sequence goes on along the minus strand of VZQC01008066.1, from coordinate 173,938 downwards.
AAGGAAAAAGCTGACCCTACAAGTTACCCTCGACTTCCACATGTGTGCCAAACAGCACATGAGCACAAACACCCACAAAATTTCTTCAACTGTAACAATAATTTTTTAAAAATATGACTTATTTCATAAATCAAGTTTCAAGTCCAAAAGTTGGGAACAAAAGTAGGAGGTGGTAAAATCAAACAAACTAGAGCTTAGAAAACAATTATCATAGCCACCCAACTCACAGCACTTCCTCTAGAAGTTGTCACTGCTAGTACAGAATAGTTTCTAAACTCTCTTCTGACAACTACTTATATGGTACCCTGACAGCTGATGTATCTGAAACTTTGCTAAGTTTCTGGTGTTCTTTTGGTACTATTCTATTGCAGGGTTAACTCTAGTAACAAAGTAAAATAAATTAAAAAAAAAAAAAAGAAAGAAAGAAAAAACTCAGAAAACAAAGGTTTGCCACACCAGTTTTTTGTTTTTTTCACACCAGTTTTTTTTTTTAAACACCCGAATCAGGGCTGTTCTAGTTTGTCTTTTAATTGCTGTGTAAAACACTCTGACCAAAACCAATTTGGGGAGGGAAGGATTTATTTGGCTCACATCTACCAAGTTACAGTTCATCACTAAGGGAGCCTAACATAGAAACTCAGGGCAGGAACCTGGAAGCAGGAGCTGAATTGCAGGCCATGGAGGAATGATGCTTACTGGCTTGCGTCCCTGGCCTATGCTCAGCCTGCTTTCTTACACAAAACACAACACCCTGCCCAGGGTGGCACCACCCAGCGTTGGCTGGGCTCTCACACATCAACAATCAAGACAATACTCCACAGACAGGCCAGTCCAATGGAGGAAAGTCCCCAATTGAGGTTCCCTCAACCCAGGTGTGTCAAGATGACACTAAAGCTATCCTGCACAAGGGCCACTTAAACAAATCAGCCATTCTATTATATTTGTCACTTATAGCTCAGGAGTAGTCATAAAAATAAGGCATGGGAGAGGCAGGCCAGAAAGTAGCCAGCATTTACCTGTCACTGGTACAACAAGTGTATCACAAAGAATTGTCTATCCCAATAATTAAAATCTGTTTGGCATCTTACATTGAATTGATCTCTACTTAAAAAAGGACAAAGTTAATTTTTTTTTTATGTGTATGAATGTACTGTCTGCACGTAGGTTTGTGCCACTGTGTCGTGCAATGCATCAGTGGTCAGAAGAGGGTGTCAGATTCCCCTGGAACTGGAGTTCTCCTGGAATTGGAGTTACAGACGGTTCTCAGCAGCCATGTGGGTGCTGGGGATTGAACCTGGGTCCTCTGCAAGAGCAGTCAGCGGTCTTAACCACTAGGCCATCTCTCCAGCCCCCATGACAAAGTTAATTCTTAAGCTGTTTTAAGCTAACAATCATTAAATACAGTATCTTCTCTAAACTTTGGACCCGGAACTGGAACTAATGTTTGAGGGCAATTCAAAGGTTCAGCTTCATGACAAAATCCAATGGGTGAGGAAATGTTTCAGCAATCACTGTGGAAGCCCACCTTCCTAAGTGTCACAAGATGACATTTCCATGGGAGGTAGCTGGTTTCTTTGGTAGAGAAGCAGCTCTCCAGCAGCATCACCCATACAGCTCTGGCTAAAACTACAGATATATTTATAGTTAGTTACTTCTTTAAGCTTTTGCAAGCTGGGCGTGGTGGCGCACGCCTTTAATCCTAGCACTTGGGAGGTGGAGGCAGAGGCAGGCAGGTCTTTGTGAGTTCAAGGCTAGCCTGGTCTACAGAGTGAGTTCCATGCCAGCTGGGGCTGGAGGGAGACCCTGTCTCAAAAAGACCAAAAAAAAAAAAAAACCCACAAACTTTTGCTTGCATTTATCTTATGCTGAACTCATTCCTGCACCTTAAGTCTTTGTTTCTTCAGTTTCTTCTGCCCTATCTTTTTTCTTCTTGCACCCCTTCTAGCTTAAGAACAATTTATTCCTTTTCAGTAAGAATCAATTTGTCCTGACTACCAGGTGTGGTAACACACGCCTTTAATCCCAGCACTTGGGAGGCAAGGTAAAGGCAAGCCTCTGTGAGTTCGAGGCCACCCTGGTCTAGTAGTGAGTTCCAGGCCACCTGGGGCTACAGGGAGATCCTGTCTCAAAAAAAGAAAAAAAAAAAGCCGGGTGTGGTGGCGCTCGCCTTTAATCCTAGCACTTGGGAGGCAGAGGTAGGCAGATCTTTGTGAGTTCAAGGCCAGCCTGGTCTACAAGGTGAGTTCCAGGACAGCTGGGGTTACAGGGGGACCCTGTTTTGAAAAGGCAAAAAATAAATAAATAAATAAATAAATAAATAACCTCATTCTGATACCTTGGTGGCTTTCCATATGTGTAAACCCTTGATGCCCTGAGCAGTTTCACAATTCATTCTTGAAATAAACACCAAAACTTTAACCTCTTGGCCTGCATGTTCTTATAAGGGTTTATGGATCAAACAATTTCATACATCCCTCAAGTCATTTATGGGGAAAGCTAGGCATAAATTTAGGAATGAAGGTTTCCATTTTTTATATTTAAATACAATCCCTAGATTTAAGGGTCCCCAAACCCAGAAACCTCAATCTAATTTACTGTCTTTGGGATCGAGTCGTCTGCAAATTTTTTCAACTATAAGATAAATATGAGTTTAGTTTTATAACCAATAGCTACCAAGTTACATTAATGCATGTATATAGAGAAATGTCCCTTCAAGTTAGTAAAAGTCTGGATATAAGGTTAAAATACAAATATATGATTGGGACCCTTCCCCCCAAGAATCCTCTTTGAAATTGCTAAAACACAATGCTAAGTAGTTTGGACTCCTCATAGTGACCTGAGGGGAAATAAAAAGACAAAAGCTATAGCAGCAAGTCCAGAGTGGCTATGATTTTATCTGGTCTACATATAGGAAGAAATTCACAACAGGGACTGGAGAGCTGGCTCAGATGTTAAGAGCACTAGCTATTCTTGCAGAAGACCGGTTTGAATCTCATAGCCACGTGGCAACTAGCATAACTCCAGTTCCAGAGGATCTGACACCCTCTTCTGTCCTCCTCAGGCACTGATGCACTTACATACATGCAAGCATAACATTCATACACATAAAGTAAAAAAAGAAATTAAAAAAAAAATCACAACAAAGACTTCCAAGAAAAAATTAGTCACTAAGAAGTATATCTGAAATCAACTGTTTAAATGCTGTGCTTTCATTTTTTTTATTTCTTTTTTTTTTTTTTGTCTTTTAAGACAGGGTCTCCCTGTAGCCCCAGCTGTCCTGGAACTCACTCTGTAGACCAGGCTGGCCTTGAACTCACAAAGATCCACCTGCCTCTGCCTCCCAAGTGCTAGGATTAAAGGCGTGCGCCACCATGCCTGGATAATGCTGTGCTTTTAATAAAATTCATATTAACCACCAAAACCTTTTTTTTTTATTTAAATAATCTGTCATTTATTTCACTTACTGTACTAGCTTCAGGCTATGGTAGTAAGACAAAGTTCTTATGGTCCAAAAAAAGGATTTCTCACAGATTTCAATGTGAACCAAAGAACATAGAATGATTTGAGTAACTCTTTTCCTCAATGTTCCCAAGGATCCCACACAGTTAATTAACATCATTCTAGATGCATGGAGAAGTTAGGTCATTACAGTAGGTCTTAGAATTAGAGCTTACTTCTTTCCCTAGATATTGGCTGAACAGTCTGCTCTAAGGAAAAAACAGCACAAAATAGTCGACTGTTTGTGTAAAGCATGCTTTATTGCTTATAATAAAGTATAATTGGGAAAATAGGGATAGCTTGCTTAACATAGAATTCAGAAATAGCGAGCCGGGCCTGGTGGTACATGCCTTTTATCCTAGCACTTGGGAGGCAGAGGCAGGCGGATCTCTGTGAGTTCAAGGCCAGCCTGGTCTACATGGTGAGTTTCAGGACAGCTGGAGCTACAGAGAGACCCTGTCTCAAAATAAATAAAAAATAAAAAAATAAAAAGAATTCAGAAATGGCATATAATTCACACACTAATGAAAACTAGTATATACTAAAATGAGACTAAAAATCACATTGCCTAGGGTCAGATACTGACCTATGTGACTTACTGTGAGCATCACCTTAGGCCTGAAACTTCATATGTAAAAAGGGATCCAAAACCAAAATAAAACAAAAACAATCTACTTTCTAGGCCCGAGTAAACTGAGATGCTCAAATTTTAAGAATAGGGAACAGCCAAGCTTCCTGAGTCTTAGCTGCTTGTATCATGATAATTAGCCTGCCTCTCATACAAATCACTATTCTAGGCCCTGTGGAAACATTAGAAGGATGGGAACTGTATCAGCTAAGAATTTCTAACTGTAACACAAGACATGACATCCATGCAAACAGCCCTAACCCGACCAGAAAGGGAAAAGTATCATAGAGAAATATAAAACATCAAAAAACAAAAATCACTGAGGGAGAAGTTGTGGTGCCTATGATCCTAGCACTTGGGAGGCTGAGGCAGGAGAAATCACCATGAATTTGAGGCTAGCCTGAGCTATATAAATGAGACCCTGTCTCAAAACAAAAACATGGGACTAGAGAGATGGCTCACCAGTTAAAAGCACTGGGTGTTCTTGCAGAGGACCCAGGTTCAGTTCCCAGCACCCACATGGCAACTAACAACCACCCAAAAGTCTAATTCCAAGGGATCTGATAGCCACTTCTGGCCTCTGTGGGTATTACATGACAAGGGTGCTCTCACATATTTGCAGACAAAACTCTCATACACATAAAATTAAAAGAAAAAAAATTAAAAAGGATCATACCCAATTTTCGAAGAATCCGTTTGCATTCATCCCTGCTGAGATCCAGAAGGGTTGGCCACACAACAGGCATTGCTGCTTCTGTTTGGTAGCCCCAAAGAGCTTGTCCTCCCTACCAGAAGAAAAATAAATTATGAAAGTATATTCAAAAGGCCAGTCTCCTGAAGATCCAGCCACAGGTTAAGAAGTAAAACTGAAAAGACACTTCATAATCATTTCTCATCACCACCCACTTTCCAACTTCTGACAAATAATTAAATCACCATGTGAGAGCTCACTGCTCCAGCTTGTGTTCCAGTGGAAAGAGCACAGGTTTTAGTGCCAAACACTTTTTGGTTCTAGTTCCAGCTTGTCAACAGGTGTTTTATCCTGAAAACTGGCCTGTCTAAACCCAAGTTTTATATATTTATGACCAGAGAAGTAATCCTACCCAGTTTGCCGTTGTGTTAAAGAACAGTGTGTGTGAGGTTCTCTCACAGTGACTGGCATGTAACATGCCAAATAGATGCTACCATCTGTGCAACCTTGTGCAAGTGATTTGACCTCTGCCAGTTTCCTCACTGATAAGTTACTGAGATAAAATAAGTGGAAGTCATAGTGTGTTATGAGACTCAATAAACAACTCTTCTATCAAATCTTAGCAGTGAAATATGAATTTAGACCTTAGGGTCAAGAATCTACCGGTTACCAAAACTTACTGGGAATTCCTTAGTCTAGAAAACAAAAAGACAAGGCGCCTAGATCTCACACAATACCAGCTTAGCATACAGGGAATCTGTAAATATCTGTTAAACTGAGAATGGTTGGTGGGAAAGTTGAGTGAGTGAGTGAATGAATGAGTCAAGCTAGCCTAAGAGTCAAACACTGAACCGTCATAACTGTTCTGTTGCGCGTTCCAGGCGCTGGGGCTGCTTACTCCAACTCTTCGTCCCAAGTGGATCCCCCTTCCCCCTACTTCCCATCGTCCTCTGAGCTCGGAACCAACGCAGAGCACCGCGAATTGGACTGCGCGCCCCAGCTGGCAGGATGACATAAAGGGGTGGAGAGGAGGAAGGGGCAGAGCCAAAGGAATCCGCTCGCTCTGCCAGCCTTTCCCCGCCTCCGGATAGGATCTCGGAGGCGGCCGGCGACCGCCCGAACCAGGTACCACGTCACGGCATCCCAAAGCATCCCAACCAGCGGAGCGCAGAGCCCGGGAGAGCCAGGCAGCGGTACCGGGAGCGCGCCGCGGCTCAAGTGTCAGCAGGCAGCCCGCCCCGCCCCCTCTCCAAACACGCACCCGCTCGCAGCACCACAACAAGAGCCGCCCGCGCCGCTCAGCGCAGATCCCAATGTCAAGCCCACACCCCGGCAGCCAGCAGCCGGTACTTGGGGGCCCCGGCCCGCGTCCGCGCCCCCCTTGCCCCTCAGCGGAGAGGACAACGGAGAAAGAGCCGGCGCGCGGGCAGCCGGCAGGACCGCCGGGGCTACGCGGGGGCTGCTGGAGCTCGACCCCCGGCATCCCACCACCAGGCGTACCACAGTCCCCATCCGTCCACTTCAGGGAGCCCCATGATCCCGTTAGGAAACAACGGAGGATGGGGCTGGGCGCCCCAGCCAGGCTCCCCCTGCCCGGCCCAGCGCTCCCGTGCCCTGAATTGGCCTGCCAGCTCTTCCCCGGACCCTGCCTAAGAGACACCCACCTGCCCGGCCTTTCGGGGCTCATCTAAAAGGCTCCTCCGCCAAGACTAGGGGACACCAGGAATTGGGTTTGTTTGCGGTGCCTCAGAAGGGGCAAGATGGCGACAGATACCAAAGCGCAGGCGCAGCCGCGCGTTGCTCGTCGGGAAGTGTAGTTCGCCTTTCCCGCCTTTCGGGAAACGAGCACCCTAAACTCTCCATTTGTCCCGTCCCTCTTTTTCTCCCGGTTTTCAAAGGAAAGGGCGTACGCCGCGGAGGCTACTGGGAGTTGTAGTCCGAGCCCAAACTGTCTTCTTAGGCTCCCGGCTTGGCGTCGCATGCACAAGGAAGTCTGGGAGCGTAGTTCCTCTGACTTCTCCCTACTTTCTACTCTCTGGCTTCGCGCGCCTATCCTCTGCCGGCGTCGCCCAGCCAATCGGCTGCACGCTCTGCTACGTGTGGCGTAGCAGCCAAAATGGCGTCGGTAGTTGGATCCTCGCTTCGACCTTTATTCCAGCGAGGTTAGGAATCAAAGCCGGGCAGCCAGGTCCCTGAGGAACAGTTGAGGATTAAGATCCAGTTCCTTGGAGTTTTGAGAGCGGTTATCACAGTTTTGCCACCTAGCCAACTCACGAGAGGTTGTCCACGCTACGAGAACTCAGAGTGGACCTCACAGTTGCCTGTACCCCCATGTTGATACTAGAATTGCGAGCAGAAGGGAACCAGTGTGTTTTCGGCTTCAGGTTCCACCGTGTAGGACATGGGAACAGTATCGGTGTCTCGTGTTATTTTATCTGTCAAAGGAAGAAGGGATTTGTGGCACTGCTACGTGGTAGGTTCACACTCACCCTTTGTTCCTGTTTTAACCACAATTTTGTGGAGGTCTTCTCTCCCTATTTTACATATGGAAAGCGGGAAGCTCGTATCGGGTCAAAACATTACCAGCCCCTGGTAATGTTAAAAAAAAAAATCAGGGGCTGGAGAGATGAGCAGTTGAGTTGAGTACCAACTGCTCTTGCAGAGGACCCGGGTTCTATTCCCAGCACCCACTTGGCGGCTAAGAACTGTCTTTAACTCCAGTGCCAGGGGAACCCGACGCTCTTTTCTGACCTCCGCAGCATTGCACGACACGGGTGCACCAACCTACATGCATACAGTACACTCATACACATAAAAAAATTAATTTAAAGTCAAATTTTGTGATTGTCCTCCCTTTAAATTGTGTGCTTTGGTCGGATGCAGACAGAAGTGCTCAAATCTAAAAGGAATTAGTATACATTCTGATGTTAATCAAATTTGCTTGAAAAGTATGGTTAGGGCCGGAAGTGTAGGTCAGTGATAGAGTGATTGGCTAGCATACACAAGGCCCTAGAGTCCTGGATTTGATCCCGGGCAGAAAGGAAAAACAAAGACTTATGGGAATGTTAAAAAATACACTACGTGGAAGCTGAAATTAGAGGACCCGGGTTCGATCCCCAGCACCCACATGGCGGCCGAGAGCCGTCTGAAACTCCAATTCCAGGAGAACTCCAGCTCCAGGGGAATCCGAGACCCTCTTCTGACCTCCACGGCATTGCACGACACGGGTGCACAGACTTGCATGCAGGCAGTACATTCATACACATACAGAGATAAATAAAATTAATAAAAAAAAATTAAAAATAAAATTCGGGGCTTCGGGTACGTGGGTTACCCTAAACCCCTGCCCCGCCCCCTTTTTTTTTTTGTTTTTTTTTTTTTTTTTTTTATGAATTGCGAGCTACTGTACTAACGTTCATCTTCCTGAATGGAGTTGTAGGTTAGGAGAAAATAAATAGCATTTTAAGTTTCCTACACCCCATTCCTTTCCTAATCTTTCAGTGCAAGCTATTTTGAGGTCAGTTTAGAATACCTTATAAAGGGGTTGGAAAGACCATATGGCAGCTAACAAGCATTCTTAACTCCAGTTCCAGAGGATCTGACACCCTCTTCTAGCCTCCTTGGGCATTGTATGACATGGACACACTTAACATACATCCAGGCAAAACACTCATACACAAATTTTTTTTTTTTAAAGAACACCTGTGAGGTCTGGAGAGATGATTCAGTGGTTAAGAGCACTGTCTGCTCTTGCATAACACTGGGATTCAGTTCCCAGCACTTACATGGCAGTTCTCTGAGCTCCGCCATTGCATGACACAGGTATACTTCCATGCAGGCAATACACATAAAATAATAACTTAAAATACCTTGTAAGACAGTAAATTAAATCTTAATAAAAGACTTTGTAAATTTAACTTATGTACCTTGATTTGACCCTTGCAACATCTCTGTGAGGCAGGTATAATTAAGCATCACCATCCTATGAATAGAAAAGCACAGTTCAGAAACTAGCCCAGCCTGGGGGCTATATAATGAAAACCTGTCTCAAAATGCAACAGAGACAAATCTAATTCTTTTAAGTAGCATGAGTGATGAGTTATTACAGTTAGTCCTCTTTTATATACTAAATCCTTAACAACTTTACAAGGTAGAAATTATTATCCCTAATTACAAATAAGTCATTTGAAACAGGTTAAATAGCTTCCCTGAGGTCACACATAAGTGAATGGTATAACAGGGATTTAAATTTAGACAACTTGGGCTTGGTGTGAAGATTCAGAGGGTAAAGGCCCTTGCCTGGCAAGCCCAATGACCTGAGTTCAATCCTCAGAACCTACTCACATAAAGGTGGGACAACCAACTCCACAAAGTTGTCCTCTGATCTCCATACTTGCTCCATATTGTGTGTGCACACATGTGCAAACAAGTACTAAATTTTTTTTAAATTGTTATAAATTTAAGCAGTTTGTCTCCAGAGTCTACACCCTTAACCAGAAGTTCTCAAACTTTACTGTTCAGTGGGAACCACATGAAGATCCTGTTAAAATGCAAAATTTTGGTCATGTAGTTTTGAGGCAGGCCCAGATCCTGTATTTTTAGGAAGCTCCCAAGTCAAGGAGCTGTTGGCACTGCATACTGTATACATCTTTCCCTTCCTCACAACCATATTAATTTGGTTTGGGTTTTGGAGATGGGGTCTTGCTCTGTAGTTCAGGCTGGCCTGGAACTCACTGTGTAGCCCAGGCTGGCCTCAAACTCGAGATCCTCCTGCCTCAGTTTCCTGTACTCCAGATCACGGGCCTGCACCACTGTCCTAGTTCCTGTCCATATTTCTTTTGCAGGTAGGAACTGTGCTGTCTCTGAATGCTTTGTAGTCCCAGGTATTCCTAACATTCTCTCCATTAAGGATCACACTGAAACTACCCTTCACCTTTACATCTCATGAAGCTTATTTGGCCCATTCCCTCCAAAATGAAACATAGACTGGTGGTCATCTGTTTGAAAATTCCTGGCTAGACAGCAAGCTCTTTATGGAGAGGGACCAACCAGGTATATGCATTGTCATGCTTAGCATATCTTAACAGTAATAGCTAAAACTTAATTTAGGGCTTTCTCTGTTCCCATTGCCATTTCTTTCATTAACTTCCTCAATTCATACAATACCTTTATATCAGCCATATTTTATGGGTGAAGAAACCCAAGGAACATGCTAAATAGCTTGCATAAAGATAACAGGCTGTTGGGCTGGAGAGATGGCCTAGTGGTTAAGAGCACCGACCGCTCTTACAGAGGACCCGGGTTTGATCCCCAGCACCCACATGTTGGCTTAGAACCATCTGAAACTCCAATTCCAGGAGAACTCCAGTTCCAGGGAAATCCAACACCCTCTTCTGACCTCCGCGGCATTGCATGACACGGGTGCACAAACTTGCATGCAGACAGTACATTTATACACATACAGAAATAAATAAAATTAATTTAAAAATTAAAAAAATAATAAAAAAAGTTTTTAAAAAAGATAACAGGCTGCTAAAGTACTCAAACCATGATTCCAAATGGGCAGCCCCACACACTTAACTTCTAAAGGAAAAGAAATAAGACTTACCCTGCTAAACTTTAATGATTATGACTGCCTCTAGTCCAGAAAAATATATAGGCAGACAATACCCATCTATTCCTTTCTTAACTAAGTGGCCTCGTCTTAAATTGCTTCAAGATATGATGCCTACCATCTACCATTATGTCCTAGTGCTATACTGGAGAAGGTTAATCTCATAAAAGGAACTCTTAAGCTCATGTAATACTACATAGATAGGCAAACTGAAATTGATAAGTCCTTAGGGACTCATTTCCATTTTTTTTTTTTTGAGACAAGGTCTCATATAGCCCAGGCTGGCCTAAAGCTCACTAGGCAGCTTAGGATGACCTTGAATTAACCATCAGCCTCTTCTTCCCAAGTGTTGGGATTATAAATCAGATCCACCATGCATGACTCATTTTGACATTTAAGAAAAACTAAGAATCCAAGTAAGTAATGTAACCAAAGTCACATGAGGATCTCATGCAGAACTGGGGCCGGGCCTTTTGATTCCTCTTGCTTCCGCTGGACCACACTGGCCTTAGAGTCTTTGCTTTAGGAAGTTTGCCACACAGCACAGCCAAGAGGTATACTGAAAACTGGGACGTTAAGACCAAAAGTTTTCAATTAGCAATAATCATGCCTTGGATAAATTTCATTGGCTATAATACTGCCACTGCACAAAGCTAAGACCAAAAGTAAAATATGGTATAATAGGTCAAGATAAGTGGATCTAGGAGACAGATAAAACAAGCTAGCTTACAGTTGCATGCCCAGGGTCAAATAGTATCAGAAACTGTTCCGAACAATCTAGAATGGCTTTAAAAAGACAGTAAGAGATCTGGCCACTGCCTCATCAGCTGCCTCCGTTCACCCTCAGTATTTTCGGTTTCCTAAGTAGCTGGCTTCCTTAATTTGAACAGAGTCATGGGGCATTATCACCTCTGTAAAGTAGGCCTATTTACAATCCCTCTCCCTGCAGAGGCTCCTTGGTACACTCTGCCTAGTATGTCCACCGTCATGCTGCTGACATCAGAATAAGAAGTCAAAAAAAGCTCCCAGCTGCCAACAAAATAAAATTCCAATTGCTTTGCAAGCAGACCTGGGCCAACTGCATAGCTTTTCCCTAGAGCACTGCTGCCAGCTCTTAACCCTATTTAACTTCCAGCATTTTCCTTAAGTTCACGGCTTCCCTTGAAGTCCCTTCTCCCCTACCTTCTTTATCTTGAGCAGGAGTAAAAGCTAGTATTCTCAGATACTTCCAGAAAGATTCCCCCCACATTGTGGTTCTCACTGTCAACCAAGGTCATGCAGTCTCTGCCCCATCCCTCTGAGGGGGATTTTTGACAGTCTGCTATCATCTGCTGTAGTCGCCCCATTGTGTCCTCTATCCCTGCACTCACAGTTATAAAAACCTTTCATCACTGCCGCTCTTCAGTTGCCCACTTCTGTGACCATGACTTGCACTTTGTTCTCCTGAACTGTTCTACTAAAACAAGCACATCAAGGAAATAAAGGTCTCAACAAGCTCCTTGAGAATTTACAAGAGTCACAAGGTCCCACTCGGAAGGTTACATAAGCAGTAACCAATTACTGGGGAGAGGAGACTCACCCTAGTGGAGCTTTGTGCTGTTCCTAGTCTGGGCTGAAAGCTGTGATGTGAGCTGCAAGGATGTAGCTTCCCTGAGTGGCACCCATGCTGGGGTGGGCATTTCCTGATGTAGCTGCCCTTGAGTCATCCATGCGCCTGTAAGTAATAAACTCACTAGTTCCCTAAGCTAGAGAGGTGAAATTGTTTCTTTGGTCTGTCTTATCTGGGATGAAGAGACATTGTTTCATGTCTCCCCAGTAAAAGTCATACGATAGCAAGTTAGTACTGGGTTCTCATTAAGTGGAGCTCCCTACAAGAGTGAGCATCTTTTTCTCAGATTGTTTTTTATATACGTGTGTGCATGTATGTATGCGTATGTCAGAAAAGGTGCTCTCAGAGGCCAGAAGATATCAGATCCCCTGCAGCTGGAGTTACAGACAAATGTGATTGCTGGGGACCAAATCCAGGTCCTCTACAAGAGCAGCAAGTGCTCCTAACCATGGAGCCATCTCTCCAGCCCCAGGGGGGAGTATTTTAGAATGTCGCAACTGGCTTGCCCCAGAGTTAATGATCTAAAAAAGAGGCAAATATTAAAAAAAAAAAAGTTGCAATGTCTCTTCATGTAGACAGAAATAAAATCAAATTTTGTATGTGTATAAATGTATACAACACTCATCCCCTGAAGGAAAATGAAGCACAAAAGCTGGAGCAACTCCATGGGAATAAGTTAAAATAGTAGATAGCATTTACCAGAATAGTATAAGGACACCTGTGTGCATTATCTCACGTAAGCCTCGCAACACTCCCATGATGTAGTACTTACTGCTAAGTGAGGAAATATGATCTGTCCAAAGTCAGCTTCAGAAGTCTCTTCTTTTTAATTTTTAAAATAATTTTATTTTTTTACTAGGTCAATTTTTTATTGTTTTATACATATTTTTTGTACAAGATTATGTTACAAATCAAATCTAGACCTGTGTCCCCCTCCCTTCCCCCCCACCCCACCAGAACTCATGCATTCTGCCAAACAAGTTTTTCATCTTTTTCTCAGTCTTTCTCAAAATTCTCAATATAGAAGTTGACTGTTTCAAGCAGAAGTTCACCGTTTCAGTCAGTTCTTTGACACAGACTTTTCTGTTGTTTTTGTTGTTGTGGTCCTTTCCAATATGCACCACTCTTTGTCCAACTACTTGGACAAAAGCTCAAGGAGCCCTGCACAAGAAATACTTATTACTAGGTAATAGGCGCTAGCATCCACAGATGAGGAATACTATTTGCCATTTGTTTTTCTGGGACTGTGTTACTTCACTGAACATAATATCTTAACATAATATTTTCTAGTTCCATCCATTTACCTGCAGAGTTCATGATGTCATCTTTCTTTACTGCTGCATAGAACTCCATTATTTAGATGTACCACATTTTCTCTATCCACTCATCAGTTGAGAGGCACTTGGGTTGGTTCCAACTCTTTGCTATTGTGAACAGAGCTGCAATAAACATGGCTGTGCATGTATCTCTGCGGTAAGATGAGTATTGTGGGTATGTACCCAGGAGTGGTATGACTGGGTCAGGTGGTAAGTTCATTTTGAGTCTTCCAAGGGTTCTCCACACTGCTTTCCATAGTGGCTGTACAAGTTTACATTCCCACCAGCAGTGGATGAGTGTTCTTTCCCCACGACCTCTCCAGCACTTGATATCATTTGTTTTCTTGATCCTAGCCAGCCTTATCAGAGTGAGATGTGAGTTCAAGGCCAGCCTGGTCTACAGAGTGAGTTCCAGGACAGCTGGAGCTACAGGGAGACCCTGTCTCAAAAAGACCAAAAAAAAAGTGATTTTAATTTGCATTTCCTTAATTATTAGCCACATTGGAACATTTTTAAAGATGTTTCTCAGCCATCTCTAATTCCTCACTTGTGAAGTCTCTGTTCAACTCTTTGTTCCATCTATTGAGTGATTCATTTTTTTTCTTTGTTTTTTGAGTAGTTTATATACTCTGGAAATCAATGCTTTGTCAGATGTATCTGCAGTGAAGGTTTCCTCCCACTCTGTGGGTTTTCTCTTCACTTCAATTATTTCTTTTGACATACAGAAGGTTTTGAGTTTAATGAGGTCTCATTTGTCTGTGGGGTCACTGCCGAGATTTGTGGCAGGGCCCACTTAATTCTAGGATGACCCATGTGGAAAGCCGTTGCAGGAAAGCACTCCATGTGGACGCATGTTGAGGTTCAAATGCAGAGAGAGATTTTATTCCAAGATGTCTCCTTAAATATCCATCAAGACTCAATTCTCAGGGTCGAATCCTAAATCTTTTCATCACTACACCCCACCCCATGGGTGTGGCCAAGGAGGTCCCATTGGCTTACAATGCTACCCATCTTAACGAAGTTTTCCCACATCTCAACCTTTTAATTTTATTTTTTTAATTTTTCTGAGAGGCAGGGGAGCCCATGGGCGAAGCTAACAACCCAAAGAAACCTGGGTTTTGAATAGCCAGCTGCTCAAGCCTGTTTTGAGTGCTAGGCAGTGGTGGGCAGGTCAGACCTGAAACTTTATTTTCACACTAAGGATGATTAATATCCAAAAATCCCAACCATGAAGTAAGCTAATTGTCAAGCATAAGCAATGAATGTAAGTAACATTCATGTAAAACCAATTAACAAGTATCTATGTCCAAATTTTGAACAACCCAAGGTTCCCACAGTCCAATTGGAGAAGCTTCTATGCACAAGCATGTTGATCAAATAGGAGTCCAGTCTATATTGCTGTAGTCTCACAATTCACCCCAATCTCTCCGCAGCCCTTACATTCTACCACACCTCCTCTTCAGCAAGTTGTTCCCTAGGCTTTGGGAAAGGGGCACAAGTGGGTGAGAAGCAAAGCAGTCTCTTTTCTCTGGAGATGTCATTTTGGACTCTAGTCTGTTCAGGTTGTTTCCCTTAATGGATTGACAGCTTATCCAGGGTATCTTTTTAATCCTACTAACAAAGCACAAGCAATTAGATGTACAGGCACTTAAACAGTACTAATTATTATGGCAAGCTAAGCTGTGAGCATAGACACAGATGTTTGGATGGTATGCTAATCCACAAACTGGTTTCTCTATAAAGGGTGACAAGTTCTTATTGTGGCTTATATAATCTCCTAACCACTAGAGGACATAAGCTTGTGGCATCAGCCATGAATTATTCCTCCAAGGAGAGAGCTAATAGCCAATTAGATTTGGGATATATATAGACACATGGCTGCCACTGTTGCACAGTATCTCCAGGCAGTTGAGATGTAACTGATACTGACAGATGAGTCTTGCTTGACTCAAGGAGACCAATATTTTGCTTTATTGCTTTAGTGGCCTTTGGTAAAGCTCTCTGGCATTTCAGAGGCCAACTGTACATTAGCAAGTGATGTCTCAAAACATTTTTCCATGTTTACACCAGGTCTTTGATAACAGGGACTTACCGTCTTTCTCCTTGCAGATATCCCACTTATAGGCTAAAGCCTTTATAATTTGGGGGGCTTGGATCCCCTAGCCAACATCTCCTTGGCAGAATAATCCATTGCTGACATCAGAACTCTCCTGTATTAATATATTTTGCTTAATTACACAGCTTATAAAGACTTTACTATTATATTTGGCTCTAAATAGAGAATTATCCTTTCACAATTCCTATGTCTGTCAGTCAATTAAAAAGGTAGTTATACCTGTTTTATAAGAAATTACCACTATAACAGTTGGCTCTTGTTTATAGTTAGGGAATGATTTCAGTACCATCATGTTTTTCTTTTTCCTATAAAGGGGAGAGGTAGGAAAGTTTCTCAGCATCTGGAAGGTAAACTTCATTAGGGCCCATTATAAACAGTTAACCCCAATAGAATTCAGAGAGATGCTCAGTGTCTGTGACTCAGGCAGTTTGAGTTCCTTTTTCTTTAATGTTCAGATGGGTCAGCCTCTCTGCTGGCATTTCCCAGTCCATCCTGCACAGCCAAAAGTTGTACACTTTCAGGCATTTAGACTGGTGATTTTACCTGTGGGAACATACAAATCTCCTCCCATTGTTAGTTTCAAGACCTCAAAATTGAAAATTTATCAAAAGGTTTAGAATACCGAAGGAATATTGTACTACCTCCCTCTTTTTGTTTTTTAAATTTTTATGTTTTGACCTATAGATGCCTAAGTTGTATTACACATACCTATAAACAGGAACCAGGGCATAAGTTTTCATCAAATTCACCCAAATTGTTTTTCATTGACTATATGCTACTTATTTGGGAAGTGAACTTAACCTTAATTTCTTTAAATTGTCCTACAAGTAAAGGAAAAATGATACAAGGTGATAATGTAAAACACAGAAAAATATAGAGACCATTTGTGTACCTTAACCCCAAAGTTATTGTTGGAAATTCAATACAAATTATAAATAAAACAATTAATTTTTTTTGTCTTTTCGAGACAGGGTCTCCCTGTAGCCCCAGCTGTCCTGGAACTCACTCTGTAGACCAGGCTGGCCTTGAACTCACAAAGATCTGCCTGCCTCTATATTCCCAATTAGTTCAAATGTATGACCATTTAAAACTCAAACCTTACAAAGTGGATTTTCTTTTTCTTTTTTTTTATTTTTTATTTTTTATTTTTTGGTCTTTTTGAGACAGGGTCTCCCTGTAGCCCCAGCTGTCCTGGAACTCACGCTGTAGACCAGGCTGGCCTTGAACTCACAAAGATCCGCCTGCCTCTGCCTCTTCAGTGCTAGGATTAAAGGCGTGCACCACCACTCCTGGCACAAAGTGGATTTTAATAACTATCTTCCTCCAAGCTCTTGTCCTTCTCCAGGCCTGGCATGAAAACCTGTTTTAAAGATTTTTCAATATCTAGCTCTTAAGAAAATTTTCTTTTACAGTTCTTATACCCATCAGTTAATTAAAGACTGGCTAGATATACCCCACGAAAAGTTGTTACCATCACAACCATCTTAATTTTTTTTTGTTTTTGTTTTTTTTTGGTTTTGTGGGAGCTTCTAGGAAGCTTCCTTTGTCACGAACAGGTGCAGCGCAGTCCTGCTAAGGGACGGGGGACACGGTGCCCACTTTGTGGACATTGTGGGGAACTGGCCTCATTGCATAGAGGTCAGATGGTCACTCCTGTGACCCGACGGGAGAGGTAACTTCCTACTCAGGTCCTTAGCCTGGGACAACAAGACACGTTTCCCACTCTTGGGCATGACTTTCCACCTGCCCAAGTCCAGGACAGGAATTTCACACCAGCTTCCCAGGTTGGTGGTCCGCAAAGGGAGCCTTTTTCCAAACCAACTGGTCACCCAAATGAAATGCAGGCCTCAACACCAGCTACCCACTGGTCATCTAACGAAATGCAGGCTTGTCTTAGCCTATATGCACACAAAAATTTAGAAAAAAATGGCGGCCGCCAATTCCTCAATGATGTTAATTGGAATTTAATTTTTTTAAATTTTTATATAGAAACTTTTTTTTTAATTTTATTTTTGTATGTGTATGAGTGTACTGTCTGCATGTAGGTTTGTGCACCCATGTCGTGCAATGCAGTGGAGGTCAGAAGAGGGTGTCGGATTCCCCTGGAACTGGAGTTCTCCTGGAATCGGAGTTACAGATCGTTCTCAGCCGCCACGTGGGTGCTGGGGATCGAACCCGGGTCCTCTGTAAGAGCAGTCGGTGCTCTTAACTGCTAGGCTGTCTTTCCAGCCCCTTAAATTTAAAAATTTTATACCTTTTATTTTTTATTCCCAAATACCCAAAAACTTATTAACGCTTTAATACAATGAAAACCTGGTTGTATCTTTGTTTTAGATGTTGAAAGAGCGTTACCAGTAGGTGGCAGTGTAGATCCATTATTTTAAAATTTTTAATAGATAACCCATAACCTTTGTCGAAATTGAATTATGTTTTGGCTGTTCAATATAAATTTGCGAATTGAGAAGAAAGGGGCACGTTCCAACTCAGAGGCAATGTTTTTACTGATATTATGGCTGTTACCATTAAAATATACTTAGAACACAAGTACACACATCCATACTCACATGTGTGCACACATACATACATACACACATACATACATAAGAAAGATTTGTTAGGTTGACCTGTAAGAGATGAAAGCCATATTGTTTGATGTCCAATGAAAAACATAAAATTTTTATAATTCGTTATAGGGTTATTTTTACATAAATAGAATAAATGTCCTAGTAATGCATGAAACAGCTGAGATCCATATGCCACCTCTTAGGTCCATTTCCAATCATTTGCCTTTAATGAACTATCTCTAAACTTTACTCCTATTCTTTCCCTATCCTGTCTCTTCTGGTTAATTATCTCTAAGCTGTCCCTCTGCTAAGCCTAACTGTCCCTATACTATTTACAAATCTAAAGATTGAGGATTCCCAAAAGTAGACAGGCCAAAGTTATTTGTAGTCTTGGACCAATCCATCTTGTCTTATTATTAAGGACTTTGGAAGAATAATAATTATCCATAATCAAGACAATCACAACAATTATAACCATTTTTCATCATTATTAATTTATTGACAATTATTATTAACCACTATTAGTCACAACATCACTAATAATTATTATGAACAATAATTGTCAATAATAATAGTCAACAACAATGAACAATTATCATTAGACTGAATTCTTATCAATTATTAATAATTATATTTAATAACAATAACTATAACTATTAATAACAATTAGTAATAATTAACAACAATCTATCATTAAACTGAATAATATGCATAGTATAAATCCAATTAAAAATTGTTAACACTAAGGGGTATAAAACAAATATTTTTTATGAATTGAATCTATTTTTGTTTATAGTCAGTTTCTAATTAGATTTATACCTGTAGGATTATAATGAATGAAAAGCAGGAACTTGCATTCACTCACACATAGACACAGCTTGAAGATGGGCTTCAAGAAACATAAAACAGTTTTTCAAAAATTTCTCATTTAAATTGAACCAAAATATCAATTCATGTTGTTAAAGAGACTTTTACCAATGGTCCTTATAAAAAAAGACAATTTAGGGGCTGGAGAGATGGCCTAGTGGTTAAGAGCTCCGACCGCTCTTACAGAGGACCCGGGTTCAATCCCCAGCACCCACATGGTGGCCAAGAACCGTCTGAAACTCCAATTCCAGGAGAACCCCAGTTGCAGGGGAGTCCGACACCCTCTTCCTACCTCCACGGCATTGCACAACACGGGTGCACAAACTTGCATGCAGACAGTACATTCATACACATACAGAAATAATAAAAAAAAAAAAAAAAAAA
>VZQC01008066.1:112306-142674 GCA_009823505.1 Rhizomys pruinosus | reverse complement strand
CTTGAACTCACTAAGATTCCCCTGCCTCTGCCTCCCAAGTGCTAGGATTAAAGGCGTGCACCACCACGCCCAGCACATTGTGTTTTTTAAATTACCTGTTTGATTATGTTTTGATCCTAAAGAAATAAAGCTTATGTATATGAAAAAAAAGAAGTGTATTGTCATATGTATGTTTTATTAAGTTAAAAACCACACCAACACACTTTTTTACAATCATGCCCTTGACTACACCATATTATCTTTATTGAACCCTAGATTTCATCTCTGGTTCTTACTTTTAACATCAGTTGCCATCTGGACAAGATGGGAATGAGAAAATTCTTTATTTAAAAAATTAGCAAGCCCTGATCCTTTATTTTGATGATTTGTTCTTTACTGTCTCCCATTTCATTATAGGCACTAGAAGAAGCTAAAGCCTTATACTCTACCTGGAAAACTTATCAGTCAGATCAGCTGGTTCAGTTTTGGTGCCATCACTGGTAACAGTATTGCTCACATTTCTTCCAATATATATTAAAGAGTTACATTCCTCCAGCTTTTAGTAAGCTTTTCCTCACTTTTTTTACGCTCTTACAAAGGCTTTCTCTAGAGACCCGAGCTTTCTGCTGACAGTCTCTTTGAAGCCCTTTAGATTCTCACTAACACCAGTCCCAGAACCACATCTTAAGTTCTGTTATGGCAGCCCACGTATGGTACCAAAATTTGATCTCATGATCAACTACTACATACCATATCACCGCAAAAATTTCTGGCTAAAAAAAGTAAGATTTGTTTTCACTCATGAGTCTGCAATTTGAGTAAGACTTGGCAGGAATATCAGCCATATTTGGAAAGAACAAATTGTAACAGTTGCACCAAAATTTAAACTTAGTACTTCTGACTCAAAAACACGTGTTTTTCTCACTATATCAGTATGATACAGTTGTCGTAGATGGATGAATATTAAATTTAAAAACCCAAATGATCTGTGAGGAAAAGAAATAAAAGAAGCAAGATAGGCTGCATTGTATGTATTATATATGTATATGGGAGTACATTAAATTGAGTGGGGCAGAGAGAAGATCTAAATACCATCAAACTATATGGTATGAAAATCACAAAAATTCAGTAAGAAGGGAGAGTTAATGTGAAAACAAATTATATGATGGAGCTGTCTACAAGTTCCATAACAAAATTTTATATTTCTCTCCGGGCTCGGGCCTAGGTAGCAGCACCATGGCTAAACACACCAAGAAGTTTGGGATCGTGGGTAAATACAGGACCTCTACGGAGCCTCCCTCTGGAAAATGGAGAAGATTGAAATCAGCCAGCACACCAAGTATACTTGCTCCTTCTGTGGCAAGACGAAGATGAAGAGGAGAGCTGTTGGCATCTGGCACTGTGGTTCCTGCATGAAAACTGGCTGGTGGCACCTGGACCTACAACACCACTTCTGCTGTCACAGTCAAGTCTGCCATCAGAAGACTGAGGAATTGAAAGACCAGTAGAACTGCGCTACTATTTGGGACATCCCTAGCCTACAATAAATGGGTTAATTTATGTGACAAAAACTTTATATTATACAAGCATGAGAGCAATTCTAAATGTTAGATGTGTGTGTGTGTGTGTGTGTCTTTTTGAGACAGAGTCTCCCTGTAGCCCTAGCTGTGTTTGTGTGTGTGTGTGTGTGTGTGTGTGTGTGTGTGTGTGTGTGTGTCTTTTTGAGACAGGGTCTCCCTATAGCCCCAGTTGGCCTGGAACTCACCTTATATATCAGGCTGGCCTTGAACATAGAATCACCTGTCTCTGCCTCCTGAGTGCTGGGATTAAATGTGTGCCAAACGCCTAGCTAGATGTGTCTTTTATCTCCTAAAAATTAGTTTAGTTGAAGGCTAAGGAATTTACTTAGAGTAAGTTCATTTGTTCATTGTTGACTATCTCCTGTCCACGAAGGTATATGCCAGACTCTGGAGAATATGTGAATAAACTACCTTCGAGAGCTCACAATTTAGCAACGCAGATGACACACACCTTTAATCCAAGCACACAAGAGGCAGAGGCAGGAAGATCTCTGTGAGATTGAGGCCAGCCTGGTCTACGTAGTGAATTCCAGGCCAGCTGGGGCCACAGGGAGACCCTATTGAAAAACACCAAAACAAACAACAAAATGATAATTTTGTTATAGAAATGACACATAAAAACAGATACCACCAAGCTAGCCAGATGGCTCAGTACTTATGTGGCGCCAAGCCTGACAACCTGAGTTTGATTCTCAAAGCCCACATAGTAGAAGAAGGGAACTGGCTCCTACAATTTGTCTCTAACCCCAACATGTGCCCGTGGTATGTGCATATCCTGAATAAATTAAATAAATAAATAAAATTTAACAAATATTAGTTATACAATATGATCTCAATGCTGTTTATGCAGTTGTGAGATCACCAAGTCAACATCAAGTAAGGTGAGCCTTCAAAGACAAAAGAGTTCAATAGGCAGGAGGAGAAGAAGGGAAAGAACCTGCTATGACGAACCCATAGGAATCCACATTGGTATTTGGATGCCCATGCCTTTCAGTTAGCCAGATGGGCATTTGGGAGGGCCTCATTGCCTCTAATTAGAGGTAAAAATCCTGATTTTAGGCCTTGTCTGATACCATCCCAAAGAAGGGGAGAGGCACCTTATTATCTCCAGCCACAGGTGGATTCCATGTTCCACATGTGGCATCTACTGGAGGGAAGTCTTAGGAGAGGGACTCGCCACTGTCCTTTGAGAATCAAAGTCTGATACACTTGAATTATATATGAGCTGAACACAGGCTGAAAGATGGGGTGAGATGGCTTCATTATATCCAGGCTGCGGTAGAAGCCTTTGTTGCTTGATTTGGGGCTGAAGATATTGGGTTTTTCCTTGGATATTCAGAGGGAATAGAGTACTTATTGCCTACAAATTTTATCTTGTGAGGCTGTACTGTTCTCAGTCTTTTTTTTTTTTTTTCTAGAATGAATAGGTTTTTCTTGGAGCTTTTTTTAAAATTTTATTTATTTATTTATTTTTACGTGTATGAATGTACTGTCTGCATGTAGGTTGGTGCACCTGTGTTATGCAATGCCTCGGAGGTCAGAAGAGGGCGTCAGATTCTCCTGGAACTGGAGTTAAAGATGGTTCTTAGCCGCCGAGTGGGTGCTGGGAATCGAACCCGGGTCCCCTGCAAGAGCAGTTGATGCTCTTAACCACTGAGCCATCTCTCTAGCCCCTTTTTGGAGCTTTTTAAAGAAAAATCTTTGCCTGCTGGCACTTCTAGATTGCCAGATTCTCTAGTAGCTAATGTAGGGTATGTGAGATGAAAAGAAAATCAACTCAGACCCAGACCCCAAGGTATGTACTCCTTGGGTTCTGGGTCTGAGTTGATCTAATTCCCTCCAGCTTTCTGAATCTTCATATGTTGCTTTATGATTTATAAAATGCTTTATATGAAATGTAACAGAGAAAGTCATTATTACTCTTCATCTTTTTTCAAGTGGAAATCTCAGTTTAATCAGGTTAATTGATTTTTTTTTCTTATAAAAGTGTGAAGAGAATGACAGAGAAAGGAAGACACAGGCTGGGAGGAAAATACTAGCAAAATACTATGTGAGTCAGTTAAGTGCCTGCTGTGCAACATAAGGACCTGAGTTCGATCCCCAGTACCCATGTAAGAATGCCAACCACAGTAGTGCATGCTTGTAGCCCAGTGTAGAGGAGACAGAGGCAGGAGGATCACTGGACTTAGACAGCCAGCCTAGCTGAATTAACAAGCCCCAGGCCAGTGAAAGACCATGTCAGAAAACAGGGCAGATGTCTCCTGAAGAAAACACCTGAAGTTGTTCCCTGGCCTCCACATGCATGTACACGCATGTACATACACACACACATTAACACACATAAACACACACAAAGCACTATCTGAGCTGGATGGCTGGCTACATGTGGTACCTCATACCTGTAATCCCAACACCAAGGAGGTCTGGAAGGAAGGTCACCAGGCAGAAAATTTAGCAATTCAAGAGCCAGCTTGAGCTACACAGTAAGTTGGAGACCATCCTAGGCTACATGAGACTTATCTCAAAAATAAACAACAACAACAACAATAACAAGAAACCTATCTGACAGAAGGTTCAAATAAGAAAACATAACCTGCCGGGTGTGGTGGCACATGCCTTTAATCCTAGCACTCAGGAGGCAGAGGCAGGCGGATCTTTGTGAGTTCAAGGCCAGCTTGGTCTACAGAGCGAATTCCAGGCCAGCTGGGGCTATAGGGAGACCCTGTCTCGCAAAGATCAAAAATAATAATAATAAGAATAACCCAAGTAAAAACTGCAAAAAAAAGAAACTTGAAAAGACTATGTCAAAGAGGATATAAAGATGGCACATAACCACACAAAAATGAACTGAACATGGCTAGGAGCTACAGAAATGCAAATTCAAATCATGGTGTGACACACTACACACCCGATAGAATGACTGGAATATACCAAGCCCTGCTGAGGATGTGTAGACCTTGGAATGCACACATTGCTGGCAGGAATGCAGAATGGAACAGAATGTTCATAAAGGGCTTAAGAAATGCTGTGGGAGCAAGGAGATGGAGCCGTCCCTCACAAAAGGCTTCATAACAGAAGTGGCATCTGGGCTGGATCTTAAAGATCAACAGGTTTTTACCCATCAGAGAAGAATATCCAGGAGTTGGGTTAGGTTGGGTTTGAGAGAGTCTCAAGCCTATTCAAGAAGGCTGGCCCCAAACTCAATATGTTGCTGAGGATAACAAACTCCTGATTCTCCTGTCTCAACCTCCTGAGTACTAGAATTATAAGAAAGAGCTACCACGCTTGGCTTGTGATCATATGATATAGTTCTGTTTTAGAGACAGAGTATCATGTGTCCCAGGCTGGCCTCCAACTTGTTAATTCCACCATGCATGGTTTTATGCAGTACTGGGGATGGAACTCAGAACTTCATGCATACTAGGCAAGCACTCTAGCAATTGAGCTATATTCCCAGCCCTAGAATACCCAGGATTTTGAAGCAAATGATTGGGAGAAGTGAAGGATGTGAATATAATCTCAAAAACAAAATGAGGATGTTAGAATCTACTTAGTCCTGGACTGGGAGTACTTGTCAGAATAGTGTGAGGAGCTCTGAGAAAGTCAAAAGACAGATGTGCACTCTTGGAAGAAAGCCTTAGATGGCCATTGAGATGTGCCTGCTCTAACAAATTCTGGGTCTGTGATTTTCAGTGTACCTCATAACACAAGTTATTGCCATTTAATCCACATTGACCCCAAGTGGCAAAAACAATGTCTGTGTTCTGGATGGTGACTTGACACTGATTAATGGCTTGATTATTAGAAAGCCAAAGAGAACTGCAAATGAAAATAGAAATAAAGACATAGTCTCACACACTGAGTTTTTCTCTAATACATTTTTGGGGAAAAATAGCATTTTTTTAGGTTCACCCAAGTGCTAAGATGCCTCAGGTGAGGAACTGATAATTGGTAATCATCCAAGGTAAGATCCAAGATAGTTCCCAAAGATGGAAATAATAACCCTGTCAGAAATGGAAATCAGCTATCACAGGGGAGGGAACTACAAATCCAAACATAATATCCAACTTGTCTTCACCTCAGAGAGTTTCCAGCTGTTTATAACGTTCTGCTGTGATCTGCCAGAGACGGAATGCTTATTTTTTTCAGCTCTGCTCCAGCCAGCTGAAGGAAAGGCCTGAGCCATATTCTCTTTCAAGAAGTGTTGAGCACTCATGAAGTCTGCAGAGAAATGGTAAAAGGTGTCCGCTTTCTTGTCAGTTCCAATTAAGATCTTTCTCTGGCAATCCCAGAGTGGATCATTTTCTAAGTGAGCTATTGGAAGATCGGGTCAGGCCTCTCTTGGGTTAAAAGGGCCTTGTCGAGATTCTGTGGGCTTTAAACATTATCACTTTAAGGTCAGTGGTTCAAATCCATACCTTGCTAAAGGCAGAGGTAATAAAGAGCACACACTTACAGAAAACCCAGGAGTAGCAGCTGAGAAATAGTTGTAGGAAAGAAATGGACCATAATGCTCATATAAGTGCGTGCGCATACACACACACACACACACACACACACACACACAAGCACAGAGCTTACAATGAGGCATTACAAGGCAATCAGTGGTAATAGTTATTTCACCAGATGATAACTTGATTGGAGAGTCCTTGGGAAGGGGACTTTTGGACCTCTGAACTCCCAGCAGCATTAAATGGTGTGTTGAATCTGAGAAGACAGTGGGATGGCCAAGTGGCATTTCTAGGCACACCACTCTGGCTGTTTTAGATGCAGAAAAGAATATAACAGGCCTCGTTCTCTCCTGCTCTACCCTCTGGTTTTACCCCTGCTGCTATTCTTACTCTACCAAATACCTTTACCCTTTCCCTTCTTCCAAGTCTTTGTCTTTCAAAGTCTGTCAAAAATCCCTCTCAGTCATGACTTCTGAAAGTAACTATCTAAGCACAAATGAGGAGCAGGAAATGTTCCTGGAAGTCAGAAAAGATCTGGACTTAGGTCCCAATTCTACCACTTTGAAGTTCTCTCTCTTTTTTTTTTTTTTTTTTTTTTTTTTGTATTTCCACAGTGTCAGAATTTATTGAATAACAATAAATTCACAAGGTTTAGTGGTTTCAATAACACCAAATTATCATATAATCCCACCTTCCTTAGTAACCTGGCCAAGACTAATATAAGCTTTTATTTTTTATTTTTGAGAATTTTATACATGATTGTCTTTGCATTGTTTCCAAGCCTCCCAGTCCCCCACCAACTCCTCCCTTGTCCTTGCACTCCTTCTCAATGTACTATTTTTTATTACTGTTACACACACACACACACACACACACACATATGTATATATACATATATACATTTATATTTATGCACCGATTCCATTTAATGGAAATTCTGTGTCCCCTGTGTTTGGTGAAGTTCTCTTTTTATGTCTTTTTTTTGCTTCTTTTTTAGATTTTTTAAATTTTTATTTATTATTTTATGTGTATGAGTGTACTGTCTGCATGTAAGCAGGTGTACCCATGTAGTGCAATGCTGTGGAGGTCAGAAGAGGGAGTCGGATTCCCCTGGAACTGGAGTTAAAGATGGTTCTTAGCCACCATGTGGGTGCTGGGAATCAAACCTGGGTCCTCTGCAAGAGCAGTCAGTGCTCTTAACCACCGAGCCATCTCTCCAGCCCCTTTTGCTTCATTTTTATTTTATGTGTATGAGTGTTTTGTCTACATGCATGTAAATACACCTGTGTCATGCAATGACCATGGAAGCCAGAAGAGGGCATCAATCCACTGGATTTACTGACTGAGCCAGACCTCAAGTCCTTTTAGGATGTCTCATAGGCTGACTGGTCCTATAACTCATTGTTTCCTTCCAAGTAAGCTAAAACTGTCTCAAGAACAATGTCTTGAGCAACTAACATAGGGATTAATGGAGGGAAGACATCTCCTGAATGGTTGTCTAATTTAACATTTAATCCTGCTTGCCAGGAGACAAGTCTCCCAACAGGTGCTGAATGGTTTATGTAGCGAAGAGGAAATTCTACAATCAAGTGGTTCACAACTGATTGCTGTCCATCCAGCCCAAATAAGCACAGCCTCAATTTCCAGATGTCTTTGTTTCTCCATTTCTCCTACTTCCACACTGGCCAGGCCTGAGAACATTCCTGCAATTCCTAGGAGAACATTCCCATTCCCCAAAGGATAACCCGATATATCTTTTTCTGCTGGTCTGATTACAGACTGAAATACTTTGCTTAGAAAAAAAGCCCAAGTCTCTCGCTTACTCGCTCACTTGCTCTGTCTCTTGCTGTCACTCTTGTTCTTGCTCTCCACCCCACCAAAGTTCAGAAGACAAGGGAAAGTGAGAAAAATTGAAAGCAGAAGAAAAAAAACATTTGTCGTACCCCAGACAGTGAGAACACATGTGATCAACATAACATACTGTCCTGGGTTAAAACCTCAGCACCTAGCCATAAATACTCTTGAATTGATCTGAGGAATAGAAATAGAACCAAACATGGAGAAGGGACTTGAAGATGGCTCAGTGTGCGCACCACTCATGAAAACATGAGAACCGGAGTTCAAATCCCCAGAACCCACATAAGAACTAGACACAGTTGCATATGCATCTGCAACTCCAGAGTACCTATGCAGATGAGAGGCAGAGACAGGACTCCCCGGAGCTAGCGGCCAGCTGGCTTTCCAGGCACAGCGGCAAGCACTGGAGACACTGCCTCAAACAAGGTGAATGATGAGGACTGAAATCCAAGACTGTGCTCTGACACACACACACACACACACACACACACACACACACACGCACACTGTGGCACACACAGCTGCATTCATTCACATACACTGAAAAATAAGTAAATAAATCTTTCCTAGAAGCTTTCTTCCCCAGTTATCTCTACAGCAATGAAGAACTGGAAGTAATCCAAAACTCCAAATTCGACAAATATTTTGTGAAACTGTTGAGTGCAGAACTGAGAAGTTATGGAAATCCTGCTGAAGTCAGACTTCTTATCTTAGTTGACTGTTCTGTGTACTTACTTTCCTTATTGGGAAAGCACAGTGTATAAATAAGGAGGCAGAACTTCTGTGAGTTAAGGAGTATGGGATTTGGGCTAGAGAGACAGCTCAGCAATTAAGAGAGCACTGGCTACTCTTGCAGAGGACCCAGGTTTGGTTTCCAGCTATGGTGGCTCACAACTGTCCATAACTCTTGGCATCCCCAGACATTGCACAACATGGGTGCACTTACATACATGCAGGCAAAACATTCATATGCATAAAATAAAACAACTATGGGACTTTTAAAATTCGGACTTCTACAGTTGTCATAGTAGCTGCTCTGGAGGTAGAGGGAAGCAGAGTCACCAGCCAGTCATAGCAGCAGAAGCCAAACACACTCAGATGCCATAAAAGGGGCTGCTTGGGGCTGGAGAGATGGCCTAGTGCTTAAGAACACCGACTGCTCTTGCAGAGGACCCGGGTTCGATCCCCAGCACCCACATGGTGGCTGAGAACCGTCTGTAATTCCAATTCCAGGAGAACTCCAGTTCCAGGGGAATCCGAGACCCTCTTCTGACCTCCGCGGCATTGCATGACATGGGTGCACAGACCTACATGCAGACAGTACACTCATACACATACAAAAATAAATAAAAATTTAAAAGAGGCTGCTCAGGACAAGCTAATGGAGATAGCCACAGAAATCTGTAGATCAATAGTCAAGTGTCTATTGGTGGACCAATAGTCACTAATGATCATCAGGGTCCGCAATTGGGACATGCTGGATGAGTGGAGCAGTGAAGACGAGCTGGACCCTGCTTGAACTTCCTGTCTGTTGCTGTTATAAACTCCCATGACCATCAGAAAACAGCCGTGACAGATTCACTTCCACTCCTAAATCTCAAGCAACTATTGCTCTTGGTCAATGTTGACCTAGAATCATATAGTTGGAGCTATATGGTTCTATATTGCACACATACATTTCATCTGTAACCCTGAAGTCATTCCTGTCTTCTTTTTTATGGTGTGGAAAAAGACTAGACTTTGAAGCTTAACAGGTTTTTTGGAGCGCTTTTTTTAAATTTTCTTTTTTGAGGCAGGGTCTCATTGTGTAGCTCATCCTAGCCTCAAACTCAAGCTCCTTCTGTCTTAGGCTCCCAAGAGCTGGTATTACAGGAAGTATCCCTACACTGGGCAAGGCCTAGCTAGGTTCTAACCCTGCCTCTGTTCCTAGGTAGCTATATAGCCACAGCCATTTGGGGGCCTTTGGAGGAGCCCTTTGCCTCACTGCCTCTTTGCCTCTCTGTTTAGTACCATTTATGTTTTCCACACTGGAAATATCTGGCTTCCTCGTCTGTTGTTCACCAACCTGAAATAGTGACTTTCATAGTCTCCAACCTGGAAACTTAGGTAGAGAGTAGGAAATATGAGACACAAGCTGAAGCTCAGAAGCCAGGGACCAGGATGATTCAAACAGGGATGCTATGAAGGGGTCATGACAGAAGCTAAGGTTGAGGCCAGGGTGTCTGGCTGAAGTGCAGTGGAAAGCAGAGAAAGCATGAAGATCATGCAGTGGAAAGCAGAGAAAGCATGAAGACCACCTAACCTTTATCAACACAAATCACAACTCTCATATCAAAGGAGATAAGAGATAGTTTATTCTGGACCCAAATATGAGTGACCATGGCCTAGGAACACAGATTCAGATTACCCCAAATTTCATGTTCCAGTGTGGAAGCATTTTCATGAAGTTTTTATAGTAACAGAACAAAGCCATCATAAATGAAGATACTTCTCAAATACATTGGTGGAAACATTAAGTAAGTGGATACAGCAAAAGAGAACACTCAGCTAGCCTGATGGCATTCAGCCTTTTGGTTGATCAGAGCTAGGGCTTCCTTAATACATTCTGTGGTGGTTTGAAGGAGAATGTCCCTATGGGCTCCAAGTATTTGGACATTTTGTCCCCAGTAGGCGGTGCTGTTTTGGGAGGTCTCAAAAGGTGTGGCCATGCTGGAGGAAGGACGTCACTGGGGTGGGCTTAGAAAGTTCTTAAGACCTCCCATGCTCATGGATTGGGAAAATTAACATAGTAAAAATGTCCATTCTACCCAACGTGGTCCCAATTAAAATCCCCAAGAGTTTCTTCATAAGCTTGGGAAAAAAAGTCCTTAATTTCATATGGAAAAACAAAAGACCCTGAATAGCCAAAGCAACCCCATGTGAAAAGAGCAATACAGGGGGGATCTCTATACCAGACTTCAAACTATATTATAGGGCTATAGTCATAAAAACAGCTTGGTACTGGCACAAAAACAAACCTGTTGACCAATGAAACAAAACTGAAGATCCAAACTTGAGCACATACAATTTCAGCCACCTCATAATTGATAAGGGGGCCAAGAAGACAATGGAGGAAAGACAGCATCTTCAACAAGTGGTGTTGGCAAAACTGGATCACCATTTGTAGAAGAATAAAGTAAAACCCCTTCCTCTCGCCCTGTACAAAAATCAACTCCAGATAGATCAAAGACCTCAATGTGAAACTCAAAACTCTCAAGGTGATAGAAGAAAAAGTTGGCAGCAGCCTACAAGACATAGGCGTAGGAAAAGACTTCCTAAATCAGACAGCAGCTGTGAAAGAATTAAAATCAACAATTGACAAATGGGACCTCATTAAACTCAAAAGCTTCTGTACATCAAAAGAAACAATCAAGTGAAGAGAAAACCCACAGAGTGGGAGGAAACCTTCACTGCGGATACATCTGACAAAGCATTGATTTCCAGAGTATACAAACTACTCAAAAAACAAAGAAGAAAGAAAACAAATGAATCACTCAAAAGATGGAGCAAAGAGCTGAACAGAGACTTCACAAGTGAGGAATTAAAGATGGCTGAGAAACATCTTAAAAAATTGGGCTGGAGAGATGGCCTAGCGGTTAAGAGTACCAACTGCTCTTGCAGAGGACCCGGGTTTGATCCCCAGCACCCACATGGTGGCTAAGAACCATCTTTAACTCCAGTTCTAGGGGAATCCAATGCCCTCTTCTGACCTCCGCAGCATTGCATGACACGGGTGCACAAACCTACATGCAGACAGTACATTCATACACATAAAAAAATAAATAAAAAATCAAAAAAAAGAATTAAATAAAAAATATTCCAGCCAGGTGTGGTGGCACACGCCTTTAATCCTAGCACTCAGGAGGCAGAGGCAGGCGGATCTTTGTGAGTTCAAGGCCAGCCTGGTCTACAGAGTGAGTTCCAGGATAGCTGGGAGTACAGGGAGACCCTGTCTTGAAAAGACAAAAAAAAAAATTGGAATTCTCTTAGTTTGTTCTTCTCCAGCTAGCTCAAGACCTCCTCTATGCTAGGAGGCACTCTGCCAACTGAGCCACACCCCAACCCCAAGGAATTCTAGGAACATAAGGCAAATGACATTACCTTGGGTCAATTGTATTGTTTAGTCAAGGTTTATTCTAATTCATAGCTTTTATACTTTTTACTTTTTTTTTTTGATCATTTTTTTTTTTTTTGTCTTTTCAAGACAGGTCTCCTCTACTCCCAGCTATCCTTGGGAACTCACTCTGTAGGACCAGGCTGGCCTTGAACATCACAAAGATCCAGCCTGCCTGTCGACCTCCTGAGTGCTGGGATTTAAAGGTGTGTGCCACCAACACCGGCTGGAATATTTTTGTTATTTATTCTTTTTTTTGCTTTTTTATTAAAAAAATTTTTTGTATGATGTTGAATGTACTGTCTCTGCATGTAGTTTTGACCGTTGGCACCGTGTTGTTTCTCGTGCATGAATGCTGTCGGAGGTCAGTAATGAGGGCATTGGATTCCCCTAGACCTGGAGTTAAAGATGTCTTGCCAAGCCATGTGCGGGTAACTGGGGATAACACAACCAACCGGGAGTAACGAGGCCACGAGATGAGCAGTTGAGGGGGAGCGACCGATTGAGTTAAGCAGTTATCTTAGATCGGCTGTGAGGGCCTCTGCGCCCCACACTCATTTTCGCAGGTGTAAGGATTTTCGCAGCCATCTTTAATTCTCTCACTTTGAAGCTCTCTTTCAGCTCTTTGCTCCATCTTTTGAGTGATTTCATTTTGTTTTTTCTCGTCTTTGGTTTTTTGGTACGGTTTGTTACTCTGGAAATCCCTAAACTGCTTTGTATCCGATGAATAGTCCGCAGTGAAGGTTTCTCTCCCCATTCTGTGGGTTTTTTCTCTTCACCTTGTTGTTGCTTTTACGTAAGAAGGCGTTTTAGTTTAATGAGGTCCCAATTTGTCAATTGTATGATTTTAATATTGTTCCACAGCTGCTGTCTGATTTAGGACGGTCTGTTTCCTACGCCTATGTCTTGTTTAGGCTGTGCCACAAACTTTTTCTTCATCACCTTTAGAGTTTTGAGTTTCACATTGAGTCTTTGATCTATTGCTGGGATGAGTTGATTTTGGTAACAGGGCGAGAAGGAAGGGGTTTTTACGTTATATGCTTCTGCAAAGTGGTGATCAGTTTTGCAAACACACGTGTGAAGATGCTGTCTTTCCTCCACTGGTCTTCTTGGTCCCCTTATTCAAATATATGAGGTGTGGAAATTTTGTGCTCAATGTTTGGATCTTCAGTTTGTTTATCAATTGGTCAACAGGTTATGTTTTTGGCCAGTACCAGAGAGTAGCTGGTTTTATGACTATAGGCCCTATCAATATATTTGAAAGTCTGTATAGAGATTCCCCCCGTATGTTGCTCTTTTCAATGAGGGTTNAAAAAAAAAAAAAAAAAAAGTTCCAACATCACTAATAATTAAGGAAATGCAAATTAAAACCACTTTAAGATATCATCTCACTTGAATAAGGCTGGCTAGGATCAAGAAAACAAATGAATCAAGTGCTAGAAAGGTTGTGGGGAAAGGGGAACACTCATCCACTGCTGGTGGGAATGTAAACTCGTACAGCTCCTATGGAAAGCAGTGTAGAGAACCCTTGGAAGACTCAAAATGAGCTGACCACCTGACCCAGTCATACCACTCCTGGGTATGTACCCACAAGACTCATCTTACTGCAAAGATACATGCACGGTCATGTTTATTGCAGCTCTGTTTATAATAGCAAAGAGTTGGAACCAACCCAAGTGCCCCTCATCTGACGAGTGGATAGAGAAAATGTGGTACATCTATACAATAGAGTTCTGTGCAACAGTAAAGAAAGATGACATCATGGACTTAGCAGGTAAATGGATGGAACTAGAAGATATTTTGTTAAGTGAAGTAACACAGCCCCAGAAAAACAAACAATGAATGGTATCCATCATCTGTGGATGCTAGTGCCAATTACCTAGTTGTATTTCTTGTGCACGGCCCCTTGAGCTTTTGTCCAAGTAGTTGGGAGTGATGCATATTGGAAACAACAACAACAACAGAAAAGACTGCATCCAAGAACTGACTGAAATGGTGAACTTCTGCTCAAAACAGTCAGCTTCCACATCAAGAATTTTGAGAAAGAGAAAAAGATGAAAACCATGTTTGGCAGAATGCATGAGCTCTGGTGGGGTCGGGGGGATAGGTGGGGTACACAGGTCTATATTTGATTAGTAACATAATTTTTTACAAATATAATAAATATATATATATAATTAAGATAAATAAAAAGTTCTTAAGCCTTGCTGGATTTTGAGTCTCTCTCCGCTTCCTGCGCCTGCTTGAAGATATGGGCATCTGCTTTCTGCTCCTGCCACAACCCGCCACCATGCCTCCCTGTCATGACAAATTCTCTAATTCTCCTGGAATAATAAACTCAAATAAACTCTTCCTTTTGTAAGTTCTCCTGGTCAGGATGTTTTATCACAGCAACAGAGAAGCAACCAGTATACATTCCTAAAGGGTTTGTTTATCCGATAAGTCACAGGATATTAAATCACAGACAGAGGTGGGCCAGGAGTGACTACTTAGGGGCCAAGCACGGCCAAGCACACAAGGCTCTGGTCTGCAGCACTCCAGACTGTCTGCAGTCACTGGAGTGCTATCAGTTGCTCAGCCTTGTGGGAGGTTCAGTCCAGGATGCAGGATTTTTCTGGAAACGTTTGTTCACGTTCACACCTTGCAGAGAACAGGGTACCACCAGAAGGTAGTTTGACCTGAGAGGAAGAGATTGTCCAGGAGATTTCTAGGTAGAGAAAGAGAGGTTCTATTGCAGATAGAGACCAGAAACACTGAAGGTAAAGACAGGACCCAGTCACAGTTTTGGGGGTTGCAGTTTTGGGGGTAAAGACAGGCTGGTAAGGCGGGAGGAGCATGAAATCACAGAAGGGAAGTCGGGAACTGACTGACCGTCCGATCATGAAAGCCTTCAGTTCTAAGCTAAGCGCTTAGACTTGACTGCATAGGACTGAGGTTGTAAATAGATGTTCTCTGTTTACCCCAAATACAGGTTTTAAATGGTGTGTTTTTCAAATCCAGATCTCCACCTTGCACACTTGAAAAATCAGATTTGGCCAGCCTAGGCTCTCATTTCCTGCCCAGTGTGAACTAAGGGTTATTTTTCCTTCTATACGCTAAATGTGTTTTGTAACTGCGGACTGAGGACTGCAGACTCACCACACCCTTTGATCATTGTGCTTTGCACTCCTGTTTTTTGTTAAGAAGAGAAACATTTTTTTAGTATCAGTGTTTCTCTGAAAAAATAGGGAAACAGAGGTCCAACCACAAGAGGCAAGCCTTTCAGGAAACAGGGAGAAGAGTGCCTCCGTGGGGAAGAAACAAAGTCCCTCCTTTGGGAGACCACCTTTCTCTTAAGCCTGTTCCCTTCTCTTGCTATGTCATCCACAGGGCCTGCTGTGTAAAGAGTGATGATTTCACAGCCCACTGTCCTAAAATCATGTCATACTCACAGACATCAGGAAGGAATGTACTGGGTGTGCTAGCCCTAAAGAAGGTTCAGGAGACATGTCTGGCCAGAGCTTGTGGAAAACAGGCCAACACTGACTCTTAGAGCCTCAGATAGGTGATGAATCAAGTAGAAACTGCAAGGACACAGAGAAATGGCTTGTCCAGGCCAGGGCTCTCTGCAGCCAGTACTACTGCTAGAGAGATGTAGACTAACTCCACCCCACCCCTGTCTAGGGCCAAAAAAACTAAGCTGTACTTTATCATCAGGGACTTGAGAACTGCCTCACTGGATCATTCTGGCCACCTCATGTGCTTGCCACCTCTCCTCACATCCCAGGACCGGCCTGCCCTTCTGAGTAACGGAAGCCTTGGATTGGCGCTGCTGAGCTCTGAACAGCTGCTTGGAGAAGGCGGCCTTGGGCTCCGTGGGGACCCCCTGTCTTCCACGAAGATTCTCTACAGCTCTGTGCTGGCATTCTCACCTCCTCTCCCTGAATAACTGATCCCAGTCCTCTGGTTTGTCAGCACCTCCTCTGTGTACACTGTGACATGTGTGAACCCCCAGCCGGGCAGCAACCTTCGGTGAAGTGTGAGTTTCCTCCCAGCTCATCAAAGTTCCTTTTCCACAGATGCCTGGGACCCACTAGTCTTAGACCAGTGCTTTCACTGGAGGATTGGAGAGATCCCCTGAGCCTTCAAACTGACATTCCTGCTCTCCATTTTGTCCCTCAACCATTCTGCATATGCCTGCAGTATTAACATAATCACAGCATAATGGTCACATTTCCAATCAAAATCCTTCAGTGGCTTCTGCTTTCCTACCAAATTCAGAGACAGTTATCTGCCTTGGCATGCTGGACTTTCTCCGTGGTGACCAAAATCCTTTCTCTTGGCTTACCTCCCTTCCATTATCAACAGTAAATGCTCTGGCTGGAATGGTATTTGGCATGGTTTTCAGATAAGTAGCTAGCTTGCCTTGGCTCTTCTCTTCCCTCCTCCTTGCCCATTTCCAGCTGTCCAGGGCCTATTTTATAGATGTCATCTCAATGCCACCTTTCAATATCCCAATGGCTCCAATCACTTCCAGAAGTAGCTACAAAATGTTTTCCTTCTTAAATCCTGGTTATTAGGTTTGGGGAGATAGTTCAGTTGGTAGAGTGCTTGTAATATAAGCCTGAGGACCTGAGTTGGATCCCCAGCACCCATGTAAACAAACAAAACAGAAAGCAGGCATAGCCAAGTGTGCCTATAATCCGTGGGCTTCGGGGGCAGGGACAGGTGGAGTCTCTGGGGCTTGCTGCTCAGCCAGTCTAGGGGAATCAGCTAATTCCAGGTTCAGTGAGAGACCTTGTCTCAACAAAAAGGTGGACTGTGATAAAGACAGACAACTAGCCAGGCATGGTGGGGCATGTCTTTAATCTCAGCACTTAGGAGGCAGGGGCAGGTGGGTCTCTGTGAGTTCAAGGGCAGCTGGGTCCCCATAGCAAGTTCGAGGCCAACTGGGGCTACAGGGACACCCTACCTCAAAAAGACCAAAAAAAAAAAAGACAACTAATGTTGAACTCTGGATTCCACACACACCCACATGCATACATGCATACATAAACATATAACATATGAACACATACACACTCCTAGGTATCATCTATTTATTTTAATTACATGGCCATGTGCTTTAGCCTTTCTTGCTAAATTAAGCCAAGATAATAGGTCAGGTATTTGTATCACTGGAGCCTAGTAAACACAGCATTTTCAGATATATACATATATCCTGCTATAATTTTTTTGGTAGATTAAGAACAAACCTTCCTGGTAACACACATGCAGTCTTAGCCTCTTCAGCATAGTAATAGTTTTTAAGTGTCATTTTGTTCAGTCCTGCATTTGATGACAGGAATCCCTTTATAACATCCCTAGCCAGGACATGATGCCAAGTCTTTTCCCACAAGGACAGTTGGGAAAGTAGTTAGGCTCAGCCAGGTGGAATTAAATACCCCCAACAAGAGAGGAGCTTCATGCACAAAGACACCACAGTCAGTCTCTTTACAGTTTAGGCTTATCTTTTGTGCAACATGCTCTCAAGCCCAAGTAGTAAGAAGCCAATTTGCTGGTAATAAAGGACCAAGGCCAAGGCAACTGGTGTGTTATTTGCAACGCTCGACATCCTGTGGATGTCCCTCCTCATCTTCATGGGAGAGGAACATCATATTTTAAGTACCATATATCACATATTCAAGAATCTGGACATTTTACCTCAGCCATTGAGAGGCAATGAAATGTGGAAGAAATCATGGTCTGTGGAATAGGAGAGGTCAATTTTCATCATCCTGCTGATGGGATGTGGCTAAAAACTAGGTCCTAGTGGTATTCTATGACTTCCTGTCTTTGTGATGTTGGACAAAT
This sequence comes from Rhizomys pruinosus, assembly GCA_009823505.1. NCBI lineage: Eukaryota > Metazoa > Chordata > Mammalia > Rodentia > Spalacidae > Rhizomys > Rhizomys pruinosus. Next base: position 124,822 of record VZQC01008066.1, on the reverse strand, counting down.
TACCTGACTTCTCTGAGCTTCGTTTTCTAGTATGTAAAAAAAAAAAAAGAGGCAAGAGTTTCCTCACTGATTTATGACAATTAAATTTAAAAAACACATGTATAGGATAGGATATTTTTAGCTCCAAAGAATAAACAGAACTCAACAGAAAACAAGAAAGAAATTTTATTATCTTATATTACAAGAAGTCTGGAAATAAGGCGTTCTGGGACTGGTTAAGTTATCAAGGACCCAGGTTCTTTCCGACTTACGCAGCACTGACCTCAGTGTGAAGATGTCCTATATTGGATTCCCACAGTTCCAAGAATCACATCGAGACCCTCCAATCAATACACAGCAGCAGAAGAAAGTCCACTGTTGTTTCTAAGAGTGAGAAAAGCTTTCCCAGAAGTCCCTTGCTGATAACTTTCTCCCACATCTTTGAACTGAGTCATAACCCTCCCTTTAATCCAATGACTGACAAGCGTAATCAAGATTGCCATGATGGTTTGGTTAGTCATACTGGAGATCTGGATCCTTTTCCTGAGGGATGGATATCTGAACAAATCAGGATTTTGTTAGCAGAGATGGAGTAGGATTTTTTTTTTTTTTTTTTTTTTTGGTTCGTTTGGGTTTTTTTGAGACAGGGTCTCCCTGTAGCCCCAGCTGTCCTGGAACTCACTCTGCAGACCAGGCTGGCCTTGAACTCACAAAGATCCACCTGCCTCTGCCTCCCAAGTGCTAGGATTAAAGGCGTACGCCACCACGCCCAGCTTTTTTGTATGTGTATGAATGTACTGTCTGCGTGTAGGTTTGTGCACCCGTGTCATGCAATGCCGCCCGCGGAGGTCAGAGGGGGGTGAAACTGGAGTTAAAGATGGTTCTCAGCTGCCATGTGGGTGCTGGGAATTGAACCCGGGTCCTCTGCAAGAGCAGTCGGTGCTCTTAACCGCTGAGCCATCTCTCCAGCCCCAGGATGGGTTTAAGGGAAGAACCTACCAGTATCGGTTCTATGTGTCGCTGTGTTCAGCACATGATAAACATTATTTCTTAGTTACTGTTTTATCAACTCATTGTATGAACTTATTTGTGATAAACCTTCTAAGACCCCCAATTTCTTTATCTGAAAGATGGAGATAAGATTATCTGGTTTTCCAGGTGTGGCATTTAGCACCTGTAATTCCAGCCCTTGCAAGGTACAGGCCGGAGGGTAGGGTGGTCAAGGTCATCCTCAGCTACATAGTGAGTGTGACGAGGCTGGACTACATAAAACCCTGTCTCAAAATTAGAAGAATAAAAACAAAAACAAGGGCTAGAGAGATGACTTTGCAGTGAAGAGTATGTACTGCTCTTGTGGAAAAGTAGAGTTTGGGTCACAGCAACAATGCTGGGCAGCTCACAGGGCCTGTAACTCCAGCTCCAGAGGATCCAATGCCTTCTTCTGGCCCTCGGGGTACCCACGTGCACATCCACAGACACACATAAATAAATAAAAAACAAATATCTTTTAAAGTTTTATTTATTTATTTTCATTTTATATGTATGAGTGTTTTGCCCTGCATGCATGTAAGTGCACTATATGTGTACAAGGTCTGTGGAGGCCAGAAGAGGGCATTGGATCTCTTGGAACTGGAATTACAGAGTGGACACTAGGAATGGAATACAGATCTTCTGCAAGAGTAACCAATACTTTTACCCACTGAATCACCTCTCAGACCCTAAATAAATCCCTTTACAAAACAGAAAGAAAAGTAAAAACAAAAAGAATATATGGCTTATTAGGTAGTTATAAATTTATAACTAAATTTATTACTTTATTAATTAAATTTATAACTATAATGGTGCTTAGTAAATAATAGCTACTTAGTATAGTTGTATCTAATTATTGCCTGTGTACTTTGGCTTCAGCTCTCCTACAAAGGTTCCTAGGCTTGACCACTACCTAAAAAACTCAAAAGAATGATCACTAGAAAGAATTCAAGCTTAACATTCTGTAGCTGCAATTCTGCATACTCATTTTCCAGCCTGTAATTCCGTAGATTCGTTGCATACAGTAGTTCTTTCTTAGTGGGAGGATGCCCAGTGAGACAGTGTCCATAAGGTGGTCCGCTACCATGGTACCCCTGGATGGCACTCGAGGCAAGCCTGCTTCCCCTACTGAAACATTTGATGGCCCAGGACCAACTACTCCAACCGCTGCTGGGAGTGGATTGTCATTTCTTGGTGGTCAGGAAGCATTATCTGCTTACTTCACTTTCTCAGGGCTCCCAAGACTGTGAATCCATCTGCTCCTGGATCACCTTCCTCACCCTTCAGGATGACCATCAAGTTCCTCTTCCTCTACCTCCTACAGCTCTGTGCACTTGTGCCTACTGTTCTATTGAACCTCCAGGATTTTTTTTTTTTGGTCTTTTTGAGACAGGGTCTCCCTTTAGTCCCAGCTGGCCTGGAGCTCACAAAGATCCTTCTGCCTCTGCCTCCTGAGTGCTGGGATTATAGGCATGCGCCACCACACCCGGCTTGAACCCCAGGATTTTAATTGCTCTTGTCTTCACCACCAGGTGAGAGCAAGGTCACCCTCTGCCACAACATGCACACACATGCACACACATGCACACACTGTTTCACACTCAGAGGAATAAAGAGTGATGAAGTGCTATTGCTGCATGGAGGTCTCATCCGTGAAGCAGAACCCTGTATTTGCCAGTGAAGTTGCCGTGTGGAGCCCCCAGAAGTCACCCCTGGAATCTCAACCATTGCAAAGTAGCACGATGACTTACTTCCTGGAGAAACTATCCCAGCAAGTGAACTGTTTCAGTAAACAGATAATAAAAGGGAAATGTGGGCCCCTAGGAGGAGGATTGGAATCAGACTTGGCAAGAAGCTGTGAAGACATTCAAAGCTGAGAGATTTATGATTGGGAATTTTGTGTTTCCACGTGGTCCTCACTTGCTTCCAGTGTGGTTAACAGGCAGGGTAGGACATAATGCCAGAATGACCTGGAGTGGGTGGGAACACCTAGATTCATTTTATTTGGAAAGAACACAGAATTTTTACATTCCACCTTCAAATATAGGGGTCCTGAGTGGTTTTGTGGGGTTACAATTACCTGACTCCTACGTGTCCTCTTGCTTTCCTCTCTTCCTCCCCTGTCCCCCAACCCCAGTATGCGGTGATTCATCGTTTTAAAGATTATCATACTGTCTGTGAGTTCAAGGCCAGCCTGGTCTACATAGTGAGTTCCAGGATAGCCGGAGCTACAGGGAGAACTTGTCTCAAAAAGACCCAAAAAAAAAGGAAGAAGAAGAAGGAGGAGGAGGAGGAGGAGGAGGAGGAGGAGGAGGAGGAGGAGGAAAAGTAACCCTCATGAAGCTAGCCTCAAGTTGTTACTGGTCCACTGGGTACCACCAATGAGGACAAACTGGCTTAGGAGGAGCCCAGGACTGTGCTACTATTACTGCTGCTACTGCTGCTGCTGCTGCTGCTACTACTACTACTACTACTACTACTACTACTACTACTACTTCCAGAGATCCTAAAAGCCAGGACAGGACAGGACAGGACAAGAGATTCTTCTATCCACATTCCTAGTCTATTGCCAACACCTTCCGCCTAGCAAGGGATATGAAAAAAACACTTTCTGCAAGTTTGTACATTACCTGTAATACTGAGGAGGCCAGAAAAGTGGGAATGGGTTTTTCATTGCTTTATTTCTTTAAATATTTTTATTTAGTCTTTCATCCTTTCATGCACATATGTAACATATTTCTGACCCTACCTACCCCATCATGCTCTCTTAATCCCCCCATAAACCTCTTCTTTGTACCAACAAGTTCTCTCCTACTTTCATGACCTCTGTCTCTGTCTCTCTCTCTCTTTCTCTCCGAATTACTGGGAAACTCACCAGTAGTTACATCACTGAAGAAAATGACTACTCTTCAACCCCACCAACCAATAACTGCCAAAACTGCCAATAGTTCCTCTGAGAGGGGTGAGGCCTCATGAACTCTTGGGAATGAATATATAAGACAAATAGCTGCAGAGCTGGGATTTTATCAATGCTGTTACTAGGATGGGTGACCTAGAACTCACATTCATTTCCCTAGTGCTGGCAGCTACCCCCTGCCCTTTATGCTCTAGACGAATGGACTTGCTCTTCCTTAGTTCTACCACCTGACAATCTTGCTCCTCCTTAGATCTTACATTCCCATTCCCCTGTCTTTTCATTTGCCTAGCTATGTTCATGTCTCAGATCCTATGCTCAATGTTTCTTCCTCAAAAAGATGTTCCATAACCTGACCTTGCCAACCTGCCTAAAATAGCCTCATCCCCCACTCAGCCATTCCCCATCATGTCACCGTTAGTTTTACTGTTTTTGTTTCTATTGAACATTATCTTCTTTGTTTCTTTTATTTGAGGAAAGGGTCTCAGTATGTTGCCCTGGCTGGCCTGGTACTCACTACATAGACCAGGCTAGCCTGAATTCACAAAGATCTGTCTGCCTCCCAAGTGCTGGGATTAAAGGCCAGCACACCAGGCAGTTTCTTTCGATCTTTCCTTACTAGAATGTAAGCACCAGGAAGGCAGGAAGCTTACTGCCTTGTGTTAACTGCTGTGTTCTCAGCATTTACAATGTTGTCTGGCATGTGAGAGGTACTCAGTAATTATGCATTGTATGAATAAATGGTTTCCATGTACTGTGCGAGTGTGTAATCCTTCCTGTGTCCCTGGGAGGGGTATTTCTACTATAAGCCCCCAGAGAACCCACACATTCTTTCACTACAACACTCAATTATAATTTCAGTTGATCCTTTGACAGAACAATATGATGACCAAATCTGTCAGGTAATTCATCATTTTCAGTTATATTCCAAGTATGAGGCTGGCACTAGGGATTCAACTAGGCGCAAGACACACATGGTCCCTGCTTTTCATTCAGTGTATAGGTTTATAAATTCCACATCAAGATTGAAAATGGTCAGAGAAAAAAGGTTGCATGTGTGTTGAAAATGTACAGGCCTGTTTTGCCTGCCATTATTCCCTAAGCACTACAGTGCAACTGTTCACACAGCACTTCCATTGTGGTGGGGATTATAAGCAATCTAGATAGGATTTAAAATATGTGGGAAGGTATGTGCAAGCTATATGTAAATATTATTCCATATTAAATAAGGGACCTTAACATCTGTGGAGTTTGATGTCTCCAGAGGGCAAAGGGTCCTGGAACCAATCTCTCATGGTTATCAAGGAAATGGCTATTCTTTTATACCTGACCCCTTGCTAAATCATAAACTCAATGACAGCTGGGACCATGTCTGCCTTGCTTCTAGGTGAATCCCTGGTGCCAGCACACTACGTGGGATATAACTAGACATGACAGATTACCTGACAGACTTAGTTTGTTTGGGGCTCTGCCTTAGGCTCCCCCTGAAGGCTTTACATTAGCTCTGATTGCTGTGTCTACCTCCCAAAGGAATCCTGTGTGGGAACCATCCTTTTCTAGGCCCACCAGCCAACAGTTAGCCTGTCTCTCCTCACACACATCATGCCTTGTCCCTGAGTGCTCCTTCTATCCACAGCAGGCTCAAGTGCAAGACCTCATCAGGAGACAAAGCCCTAGAGCTGATACTGGCAACTCAGAAGGCAAATACTTTCTGTGGTAATTCTGATTATAAGATGTAAATTCTCAGGCTGAAGAGATGGCTCAGCAGTTAAGAGCACTGGCTGTTCTTGAAAAGACCTGGGGTTTGAATCCCAGCACCCACATGGTAGCTAACAATTGTCTGTAACTCCAGTTCCAGGAAATCCAACACCCTTTTCTGTCTTCTGTGGGCTTTACACAACATGGTGTACTGAATACACAGGCAGGCATAATACTCATACATAAAAATAAAGACAAAAATTATAAAAACAATGTTAAAAATATGTAAATTCTGCATAATAAAGTAACCCAAATATATTATAATTATAGATCTAAAGTTAGTAGAAGATGGGGAAGAAAATGCTATCAGAGAAATCTTGCATTATTCAAAGTCAGTAGATAATGTTTGAATTTAAAATCAAGAAACATCAGGGTAGATATCTCATTTGGAAAATGGAAGTGCATATCAAAAGAAGTATCTGGAAAAATGGAAAGAATTCATTGTCTCTAGGGAGCAAAACTCACAGTAGAGAAGGGTCAGCAGGAATCTTCCACTGATCATCATCATAATCATCTTGGGAGATTGGTACAGGAATCCCAAGGAGAGGCGATGGCCAATGGTGATGATGAGACAGAGATAAGTGGACCCCAAAATACTTCGGAGATTGTATTAGTTACTTTTCTCATGGCTGTGACAATTTACCCTGCCAAAAGCGGCCTAAGGAAGTAAGGTTTTAACTTACATCTACTTACAGCTCCACAGGATACAGTCCTCATGCAGGGGAAGAGATGGTGGCAAGAATATGGGCAGCTGGTCATATTTCATCCCCAGTCAGAGAGTGGATAGCAGTGGATGCCTGTGTCTCTGCTGGCCTAGTTTTGGTTCTGTTGAGGATCCCTGTCCAGAGAATGCTACTGCCTACTTTTGAAGAGGGTCGTGCCATTTCAATCAACCTAACCTAGAAAATCTCTCACCGATTTGCCTAGAGACTTCTTTCCATGGTGACTGTAAATACCATCAAGTTGGCAATCAAGATTAACCATCACAGAAATTAATTAGCATAACCTGGTGATTGCTGGTACAAAACAGTGATAGAGGGGGGAAGAGAACAGAGAACCACCCAGACTAGGCACATAGCTGGGGTTAGGAGACGACTGGTCCTTAGTGAGCAGTTGGATGCCAAGGATCCATCCAGGCACCACACATAGCAAGAATGAGTACCCTTCCTTAGGAAAACTGGGTCTTGAGATGTTCCCAGTTCCACAAACCTGACCTTTAAGGTGAAAGGGCAGCTTAACAAAAGGGTATTCTTGGAAAAATGTGGCAGAAAATAACAGGAAGTACAAAGACACAAAACCATGCTAGCATTATTCTTCAGGAGTGTGGGTAGTCAGTTGTTCCATGTAGTATGGGGGTTTGCTAGGCATGTTGGGAAAAGACAAGTATGAAATCAAGCTGGAACAGAGTTGTCAGCTAGAACCCAAAGGCATGTAATATAGACCAACTGGTCCTCTTCTTTAAACTGGTGACAGCATAGCAGGTTCAAACCTTCTGCACAACAACTTGAATATGCATTATCAGGAGCCCTTAAGATGATTCTAACCTGTCCTAGGAATCCTATTTACAGGAATTGTTGTAAGTAGATATCTTCTTAAAGGATGGGATGAGCAACAAACATATTTCTTTTCAAAGATTTATTTCCATTATTTTAAAATTATGTGTATATGTCAGGGGGGGGGTGTACAAGTACAAGTGCCTATAGAGTCCAGAAGAGGGCAACAGATTCTCCTGAAGCTGGAGTTGCAGGTGGTTGTGAGCAACCTTACATGAGTGCTGGGAATTGAACTCAGATCCTCTGCAAGAGTAGTACACACTTTTAACTGCTGAGTCATTTCTTGGCCCCACTAAGACATTTCTTGTATTACTGTTAGAACTACTGAAAAACTGAGAAACAACAAAAATTTCCATCAGAATAGGTAAAAGATAGTACATATACCCAATGAATATGACTGGTAAGTCTGTCAAAATTTGGGTGGACTCACTTAGGAGACCTGCTGGAGCCATCAGTGGGAAGGTCAAATGTGAGCCAGAGAGGAGAAAGCTGCATTGGTTCTAGCTCAGTCATGCCAAGGAGAGTTACCATTTACTGAGCATTTCTCTCTAAAAAAAGAAAGATTTTATGGGGCTGGAGTGATGGCCCAGCAGTTAAGAGCACTGGCTGTTCTTGCAGAGGACCCAGGTTTGGTTCCTAGCACTAACATGATGGCTAACGACCATCTTTAACCCCAGTTCCCCAGTTCCCCAGTTCAGGGGGATCTGAAGCCCTCTTCTGGCTTCCAAAGGGATTGCAAGACACAAGTCCACTTACATACATGGAGGCAAAAACAACCACACATAAACTATAGATAGATGATAGATAGATGATAGATGATAGATAGATAGATGTATTTTTATTTGTTGTATGTTAGTTTGAGACAGGGCCTCACCATCTAACTCTGGCTGGCCTCAAACTCCCAGAGATCCACCTTTCTCTGCCTCCTAAATACTGGGATTAAAGGTGTACCACCATGCCTGGCAGCTTTATCTTTATTTTTAATTATGTGTTTATGTTGTATCTAAGTGCAGGTTTGTGCACAAGTGCAGGTTTTTATCCATAAGTTCACTGAGGCCAGAAGAGGGTATTAGATCCTTTGCAACTGGAATTACAGGCAGTTGTAAGCTGCTAGATGTAGGTGCTGAGAACTCAAGTCCTCTGCAAGGGCAGTATGCACTCTTAACTGCTGAACTATCTCTCCAGCCTCACCATTTCCTTTTCGATGGCATAAATGTTACAGTAATCCCATAATGGTAGTACTAATACATTCTCATTTTACAACCGAGGGCCTAAGGCTCAAAAAAGATGGTATTATGTGCCCAGGGACATAAGTTCAGAACAGAGGAGCTGAGATTCTAACTCAAGCCAGTATGGACGCACAACAGTGTTTTCTCTCTGTGACAGGATCAGTGAAGATCACACACCACATAAATGAGCTAGCAAGTTTTCCACAGCTGTTGCCAAAATACTTGAGGGAAAAACTTCAACAGAGGACATGGTTATTTTGGCCTATGTGCCAGAGGTTTCAGTCCACGGTTATCTGCACTCCCCCCCCCCAGAAGCCAAGGTGATGCTGAACATCATGACCATGGGGGCATGTGGAGACGCAAGCTGTTTACCTCCTAATAGGAAGCAGAGGCAGGAAGAGGCCAGGAACAAGATACCCACAACAACCATCTACCCAGCCCCATTCCTAGTTTCCAGCACCTGTCAATACAGCATCATCAGCTAGGGCCAACCACTCCATGCATTAGCCTACTGGGGGGAGACTTCATACCCAAACCATGACACAGATCCCTGAGAAGTCTCTCTTTAATTTTAATTTATTGTTTGAGAATTTCATATATGTATACAATATATTTTTATAATATCTGTCCCCAAATTTCTCCCAGAACCCCCATGTCCCTCTCCCAAATTTATATCCTCTTGTATTTTATTTTATTTTTGGAGACACTGTCCCACTATGTAGCCCCCGATGGCTTCGAATTTGCCATCCTCTTGATTCAGCTTCCCCAGTTCTGGGGTTGCAGGAATGCAGTGCCATGCCCGGGATGACTTTTCCACATGGCCCTGGCATCTTTGTTCAGTCTCAGGGGAGTAAGCCTGGGCAGTGACGAGTAGAAAACTAGAAAAAGCTCTATAACACAGTGCAGAGCAGTAGGAAGGGGATTCACAAATGGGTCGATGGTACAACCAAAGCCAAAAATGGGGAGAAGGAGAAATGTAGACATGCAATGTGTGAGTGGCTGTTCTCTCCCTTGTCCTACTTTTTGGGGGGTTTCTTTTCTTGTCACTGTGTTGTTTGTACAATAAAAACAATTCACAGGGAGGAGTGGAAAGACTGGGAAGGTGTGAATGCCCAGCTGTAGCTCTGCGTCCAGAGACGTTCTGACCACAGCACTTGCAAAAGCAGAAGCCAGCTCCTTCTGGACAAAGGAGAGCTGGAGAAAATGTAGTGCGTGGCCCAGGCTGAGAGGTTTTGGGTCTCTTGCTGGCAGCTCCAATGCTGGGGTCATTGCCACAGCCACTGTGGAGCTCTGACTTGGGCTGGGAGGTTCGGTGTGTCCCAATTCAGGAGTTTTGCATTGGTGGTGAGTGTTGTTCCCTGGTCGTCTGTCATCTCTCCTGGCAGGAGCCTCAGTCTGGCCCTGTGTGAAACTGTGACTGAAGGACAGAGGCCAAAGCTACCTCAGCCAACAGAGACATTGAAACAGCAACTTCTGTGCCCAGGTTTTAGCTGGGTGAAATGATTCCCTTGATTTTAATTCTGTCTTTCAGCTTACCATGGCTTTCAGATGCTGTCCATCTGAGCATGCCCTTCCCTCTGTCTGGGCATCCTTTCTTGGGCTTCCTGACATAGATAACCTGCCCTTTAATGCATGTCCCTTTTTTGTTTTGTTTTGTTTTCTTTTCTTTAGAGGCAGGGTCTTATATAACCTGGGCTAACTTGAAATTCTTATATAGACAAAAATAACCTTGAACCCCTAATCCTCATGTCTCCACCTTTCCAGTGCTGAGATCACAGGTGTATGTCATCACAGTCAGCCTATGGGGTGCTGTGGATTGAACCCAGGGCTTCGTGCATGCTAAGTAAGCTCTCTACCAACCGAGCTACATTCCCCAGCCCCAGTATCACTTATTCCATGTTCCTTCCTTCCTCTCCTTTTAGGGAATAAATCATTCCCTTCTCTAGCTCCTAATCACTGGATTTGTATTTTTTCTATCACACTGTATTTTTTCTGCACTACATTAAATTATTTACATCCATGTCTAGTTCTTCCACTAAATAGAAAGCTTGTCAAGATGATCAAGGAACGTTTTATCCAACTCTGCTTCCCCACACAGTGTTGCCAATGTCTGGCATAGGGTAGATGCTCAGTCAATGTAGAGAATGACATTAAATTACAATGGGTGAGTTCTTTCTCTTTGTATGTCACAGGCTTTCTGGGAAAGCTATTGAGATTATAGGCAGATGACCAACTGTTTTTATGTCACTTGCTTTCCTGGACGTTCTGAAAGAAGCAGGCAGAGGAAGAGAGTTAAAGGGATCTATGGGTGCATATTCGTGAGAGTTCAGCCAGTGCTCCTGAGAGGGGGTAATAATGTGAATAATAACGACCATATGCAGAGACTCTTACTCTTTCATATCCATTAACTCTGCTGAGTCTCACAAGGACGCTAGGAAGTAGCCCAGGTGGGCAGGATTTGGCTGTTCCAGGTTATAGCTGAGGAAAACGAAGCAAGATTAAACCCTCTCACCTTCCAGCTGGGCCTGCTGACTCAATACCCCTTGCTCTGGAACTGCTGAGGTGACAGCGGCTCTGGCCACCCTTCCCCTTAATAGTTTTTGCCAAGGAAGAAAAGAAGCCCAGAGTTGCACCCTTCATAAGCTGGGTTGGCATCAGGCCTTCATGCACATCGCCTGTGCCAACTGAGCCTCAGCTCCTTAGGGATGGAGATCATCCCTTCTTCATTCTCCTCCAAAGCTCAGGTCTCTAAAAAACCCCACACTTTTGTCTGTAAAAGGAGGAGGCTGAAGTAGAAGTTTAAAGTAGATCACATTCACTCTGGGGCCCAGCTCAGAGCCTAGGCCATAATTTCCATCACTCTCCCAGTGGACAACTCCCAACTCCAACACTAGAGGCCTCCCAGACTCCAGCTGACACGATGGAGTGTGTACCCCAAACACTGCAGCCATTCCCAGGCTGGCTGTGGAACCCGAGCCTCCTCCAACAGCAGGGCCGCTCTACTCCCGATCAAATCCGGAGCCTCATTAGTCATGTCAGATGACATAATTAGCACCTGGGGCCGGCACAGCCAGTTCATCAAAAGCCCCTATGTGCTTGGCTGCATAGCCGAAGCTGAGGAACTACTGTATGTGGGGCAGGCAACACATCAGAGGGGCAGCGCCACAGTGCTTCCAAATTGGTTTTGATTAATTGCATAGACAGGTCTTTAATTGGTGCCAGGGTAACAGACTTATGGGAAAGCAGGATGTTATGTTTTCGTTCCCTGAAGTCCCATAAAGCAATGAAAGATGAGGAACAGAATCACTGCTCGTTGAACATTTATTGACCATGCAGACCCAGAAAACACAAGTAACTATCTGAATAGAAACTTAACCTCATTTTCCCAACTCACTGGAGGCCATGCATGTGTTCCTCTGCCCTACCTGTCTACCTAGGGGATGTGCCGCTGGGTGAAAGGTGTAAAAGGTTTGATTTTCTAAGCAGAGTACCTCAGCACTGACAGTCTCCTCAGCTTTCCCCAGACCTTCCAGAAGAAGATGCTTGAATGTATCTAGGAAGACGCCTCCCCTCAGAAGCATCTCGCCTCCAGCCAGTCACCATCCTATGAACTGATGTCAGAAGCATTCTTTCTTTTTTTTTTTTTTTATCCCTTGTTGACTTAAGACACATGCAGTGAGTATATATTAAATACCAAGCACTTGGGAGGCAGAGGCAGGTGGATCTTTGTGAGTTCAAGGCCTACAGAATGAGTTCCAGGACAGCTGGGGCTACAGGGAGACCCTGTCTCAAAAAGACCAAAAAAAAAAAAAAGAAAGAAACCAAGCACTGTTCTGGTGCTATAGGGAGTATGGAGTAGAGAAGTAGAAAGCTTTCCCTCAGAGGGATGTTAGTTAGGAGAAAAGAGAAGGGCTCCATAAGATGAATGGGTGAGTCACCAGCAGCATCATACAGAAGCTTTGGGATTGGCATCAAAAGGATGTGGGTTCAAATCCCAGCTCTTTTTGTGTTTCTGACCTGTTTCAGAATGTTTCTGAAGGCCTGAGTTTTAGTA
>VZQC01008066.1:0-109844 GCA_009823505.1 Rhizomys pruinosus | reverse complement strand
GGTGTGGCGACAGTCCTAAGAAGGCACCCGAGACTTTAGCAAAGTTTTATGACTAACACCTGAGTCTTATGATTAACACCTGATTCCCTCCTACCTTAAAGTAAAGCCACGCTCACCGTTTGAGCTGTGCAGGTGCACCCTGTATACAAGATCAGGCCAGATGATACCAATAGACTAAGGCCACGCAACCTGGGCTGGGAAGGTGGATAAATAGAGGGACTTTCTAGATAGAGGGACACTCTCTACTTTCTAGTCTTAGGAGAGAAGCTTGCTTGCCTGAGGAAGGAGAAGGCTTGGAGAAGGGAGAAGGCTTAGAGGGAAAGACCTGAGGCTTAGAGGGAGAAGCTTGGAGAAGGAGAAAAGATGTGCCTGAATAAACCGTTCTGACAAGACCTGCCTGCCTGAATAATAAACAGCTTTGAGAAGAACGAGCGAGAGGTGCTTTGTTGCTGCGGCTTCATACAAGTGTTTCCTACAAGTGTGCAAGTGTTTCATACACTTTCTTACACAATCTAGGGCCATCTGCTCAGGGGTGGCACCATCCACAGTGGACTGGGCTCTCCCACATCACTCACTAATCAAAAACATGCCTCACAGACACATCTACAAGCCAATCTAATAGAGGAAATTCCCCAGTTGAGGCTCCTTCTTCCCGGGTCTGACAACCAAAGCTAATCAAACAAAGGGTATCCTACCCACAATGCCACAGTACCCTTCTGCTGTTGTTGGATATTAGTCCCCCAAAAGTTCCTGTTCTAGAAGCTTAGTCCTTAGTATTGTAGTGTTTAGAGATGGTACGCCTCTAAAAAAAGTTTATCAAGTCATTAAGAATTTCTTTCCTTTTTAAAAATGTATTATTTTTATTTATTTATTTTTATTATTATTTTTTATTTTTTGGTCTTTTCAAGACAGGTTCTCCCTGTAGTCCCAGCTGTCCTGGAACTCACGCTGTAGACCAGGTTGGCCTTGAACTCACAAAGATCCGCCTGTCTCTGCCTCCTGAGTGCTAGGATTAAAGGCGTGCGCTACCATGCCCCGCTAAAATGTATTTTTATGTGTATGAGTATAATGCCTGCATGTAGGTAGATGCACCTGTGTCATGCAATGCCTGTGGAGGTCAGAAGAGGGCATCAGATTCCCTGGAACTGGAGTTACCGATGATTGTTAGCTGTCATGTCAGTGCTGGGAATTGAACCCAGGTCTTCTGCAAGACCAGTTAGTGCTCTTAACAACTGAGCCATCTCTCCTGCCCCTGTCTTTGAGAATTTCTTACAATGTATTTTGATCACATTCATCCTTCCCCAACTCCTCCCAGATCCAACCCCATCTCCTTAGCCACCCAACATCATGAGCTCTAACTTTCTCTCCCTTGGAGTCCAAATACTCTAGAGGTGGTGTACCTTTAAGAGGTGGGACTAAGCTGGGTGTGGTAGCTCACGCCTTTAATCACAGCACTTGGGATACTAGAGGTAGGCCTTGATCTCTGTGCGTTCAAGGCCAGCCTGGTCTACAGGACAGCTGGTACTAAAAGGGAGACCCTGCCTCAAAAATACCAAAAGAAAGAAAAAACTAAAAAAGAAAAAAAAAAAAAANAGAGAGAGAGAGAGAGAGAGAAAGAAAGAAAGAAAGAAAGAAAGAAAGAAAGAAAGAAAGAAAGAAAGAAAGAAAGAAAGAAAGAAAGAAAGAAAATCAACATATAAAAGTTCATTGTGGGACTGGAGACATGGCTCAGCAGTCAACACCACATACTCCTTTTAAAAAATTAAAAAAAAATAAAAAATAGGGGCTGGATAGATGGCCTAGAGGTTAAGAGCTCCAACTGCTCTTGCAGAGGACCCGGGTTTGATCCCCAGCACCCACATGGCGGCTGAGAACCGTCTGTAACTCCAATTCCAGGAGAACTCCAGTTCCAGGGGAATCCGACACCCTCTTCTGACCTCCTCGGCATTGCACGACATGGGTGCACAAGCCTACATGCAGACAGTACATTCATACACATACAAAAATAAATAAAATTAAGTAAAAAAAAATAAAAATAAAAAATAAAATCCCTGATCCATAAGAGCCTGAGGTCCTGGCTGTCTTTTCCTCCATGTGTTACATCTAGAACATATTGTAGGTGTCACATATATGTTTACTGCATGAGTAAATAAATAAGAGCAGGCACAAGAGGGCATATTGTAATCAAGGGACTCATGCAAGAGAGGCAGGCAGCAAGCTTTGAATATTTTTTCTATAGGCAAGCTAAAGAAGGAGGTGATAAAGCCTCATGGTGGCCCATGCCTTTAATCTCAGCACTTGGGAGCCAAACGCAGGTGGATTTCCATGAGTTCAAGGCCAGCCTGGTCTACATAGAGAGTTCCAGGCCAGCTGGGACTACAGGGAGACCCTGACTCCAAAAAGACTGAAAACAAAACAGAACAAAACCAGAAGGTCATAGAGGATATGGCCTCTGAGCCACACCCTAAAGGCAAAGAAGCTAGACAACAGGACGGTGCCCTGGGGAGGGAACCAACAAGATTAAATCAGAAAACATAAATTGCTTCCAATCTTGGGAGCCAGAACAGATCATCTGTTGCCACTTGTCCTGTCCCCTGGCTAACACCCGGCTCTCCACTCCACCCTGTCTGGAAGCTATAAGACATCTGACACGTCATTTCCTGACAATGTAACTCAGACTGCTGTGATAATCACTCTCAGCTTTTACCATCCCCAGGTAGAGATGACCACATCAGTCAGGGAGGCCCCAAACAAAGCCAGGCTTTCCCCAGGGTGGCAACTAGGGGGACTGGTACCCACTGGTACCTTCTTGGCTGGGCTCCAGGATGAGTTTTATGTCTTCTGGTCCTGGCTCTTAGCTGGATGCACCTCAGTTCACTTGCCAGAGCACTGATGTGTGACTGTTTAACTGCGGCTGCTTCCCGTTCCAGGGATCCTGGGCTTTGGGAAGCATGGGAAATATACAAAAAAGGAGGTAAGCCTTGACAGTAATGATAAAGGCCAAAGACTAACTTACATTTACACAGTGCTTAACAATTTACAAAGCCCTAGAGAACTCCTATTCATCCTACATGATCCTGTGCCAATGTTACCTCTTTTTACCAAACGACAGCTCTCTCTAGAATTGATCCTTCCATCCACACTTGGTAAAATTTCCATTACCGTCCTTATTGCCTTCTGATAAACTTAGTTGTGTATGTATCTCATGTCTCCCATTAAATCATCAGCTCCTTGGGGATAGATCACTCTCCTGCCAGGAAAACAAATATTTTTTTCTTTCTTAAAAACTAAGTTTAATGTTCACTATTCATAATTTTCTAATTATAAAAGTAATATTTATGGTTACAATAAAAATAGCACAGACAGAGCTGATGACATGGCTCAGTGGGTAAAGGTGCTTACTGCCAAATCTGACAACCTGAGTTTGATCCACAGAACACATATGGTGGAAGGAGAAACTCACTTCCTCAAGTTGTCCTCTGACAGCTACACGTACACTGTGCATGTGTGTATACACACACGTACACAGTAAATAAACATAATAATTAAAATATATGGTTTTTATTTAAAATTTTAAATGTATTATTTTCATATATGTATATGAGTGCATTGTCTGCATGTACGTCAGGTATGTCAGGTATGTAAGTGCACCTGTGTCATGCAATCCCTGTGGCGATCAGAAGAGGGTAACTGATTCCTCTGAAACTGGGATTTTAGCTGGTTGTTAGCCTCCATGTGGGTACTGGGAATCAAACCTGGGTCCTCTCCAAGAGCAGCCAGTGCTCTTAATTGCTGAGCCATCTCTCCAGCCCCATAGTTTTTATTTTTAGGTGTATGTTTTGGATGTGTGTGTGTGTGTGTGTGTGTGTGTGTGTGTATGTGTGTGTGTGTGTGTGTGTGTGCATCACGTGCAAGCCTGGTATCCCCAGAGGCCAGAAGAAGGCATCAGATCCCCTGGAACTAGAGTTATAAATGGCAGTGAGTCATTATGTGGGTCCTAGGTACAGAACCGAGGTCATCTGCAGGAGAAGCAAGTGCTCCTAACTGCTGAGCCATCTCTCCTGCCACTGTAATCATCTGTTAAAACAGTATATATAAATGCATAGTGAAGGAAATTTAAAGTTATCTATAATTTCATCATGCAGATCAAATGGCTGTTGGCATTTTAGGTATAGTTTGGCCTTTTAGCATATAGAAAGTAAATGGAAAAATAAATAAAAATAAAAAAAGAAAGTAAATGAGCCAGACATGGTGGTGCACGCTTTTAATACCAGCACTTGGGAAGCAGAGGTAGGTGGATTTCTGTGAGATGGAGACCAGCCTGGTGTTCATACTGAGTTCCAGACAAGTTGTGGCTACAGGGAGACCCCATCTCAAAAATCGCAATAAATAAAATAAAGTAAAAGTGTAACTATATAATGGATGAGGATTTACAGTATGTTTTTTTTATTTTATTTATTTCTGTATGTGTATGAATGTACTATAGGCATGCAAGACTGTGCACCCGTGTCGTGCAATGCCGCGGAGGTCAGAAGAGGGTCTCGGACTTCCCTGGAACTGGAGTTCTCCTGGAATTGGAGTTTCAGACAGTTCTTGGCCACCATGTGGGCGCTGGGGATTGAACCCGGGTCCTCTGCAAGAGCGGTCGGCACTCTTAACTGCTAGGCCATCTCTCCAGCCCTACAGTGTGGTTTTTATCATCTATAAACATCTTATTCAAATATCCTCAGCTATCAGAGGTAATTCTTTTAGGATGTCATTTTATAATTTTTTTTTTTAACATGTTCCTTATTTTCTCTCTGTGTGGGAATCTGTTTCTCCTTTTGCCATTTTGTGTTTTGAGGATTGAACTCAGGTCCTCAGGCTTGGTGACAAGTGCTTTTACCTACTGAGCCATCTCTCTGGTCCATTTTTGTCTGGTTGGTTGATTTTGGCTTTTGAGATAGGGTCCCATGTAGTCATGTTGGCCTTGAATGACTATGTAGCTCATGGGGGCTTTGGACTCCTGATCCTCCTGCTTCCACCGCTTGCACCTCTGGAATGGTGAGATTACAGCAGCATGCCACCAGGCCCAGCCTTTAAAATATCACCTTACGGGGCTAGAGAGATGACCTAGAGGTTAAGAGCACTGACCGCTCTTACAGAGGACCTGGGTTCGATCCCCAGCACCCACATGGCTGCCGAGAACTGTCTGAAGTTCCAATTCCAGGAGAACTCCAGTTCCAGGGGAATCCGACACCCTCTTCTGACCTCCGCGGCATTGCACGACATGGGTGAACAAACTTGCATGCAGACAGTACATTCATACACATACAGAAATAAATAAAAATTAAAAAAAATAAAATAGAATATCACCTTACCTGAGTATATACCCACAAGACTCATCCTACTGCAGATATACATACACAGCCTAAATGTTTATTCCAACTCCTTTCACAATAGTGAAGAGCTGGAACCAACCCACGTGCCCTTTGTGGTGGTTTGAATGAGAATGTCCCCCATAGGCATTAAATATTCAGACATTTTGTCTCCAGTTGGTGGCACTGTTCTGGGAGATCTTAGAAGGTGTGGCCATGCTGGAGGAAGTACATCATTGGGGGGGACTTGGTGAGTTCAACAAGCCTTGCAGTCTCCAGTCTCTCTCTCTCTCCACTTCCCCGTGCTCATCGGAGGATGTGAACTTCAGCTTTCTGCTCCAGCCCTGGCCACCTTGCCTCCCTCCCCGCCACATTGGACTCTAATTCCCTGGAATCATCAATTGTAAGCTCAAATAAACTCTTCCTTTTATAAGTTCCCTTGGTCATGGTGGTTTTATCACAGCAACAGAAAAGTGACTAATACAGTTATTTGGTAACAGAGAGTGGGCTGTTGGCTGTGAAGAACCTGACCATGTGGGTGTTTGGAGAAATGTGGAAGACTTTGGAACTTTGGGCTAGAAAAGCTGTTGACTACTGTAAGCAGAGCTTAACGGGCCATTCTAGTAGAAGCCTGGAAGAAAGCATTGCTACAAAAAAATGTAGTTCCAGAGGAAAATAAAGACTTAGGCAGCAACTGGGATATTTTGTTTTTTATTTTGTTTTTTATTTTTTATTTATTTCTGAATGTGAATGAATGTACTGTCTGCATGCAAGTTTGTGCACCCGTGTCGTGCAATGCCTCGGAGCTCAGAAGAGGGTGTCAGATTCCCCTGGAACTGGAGTTCTCCTGGAATTGGAGTTTCAGACGGTTCTCAGCCGCCATGTGAGTGCTGGGGATCGAACCCAGGTCCTCTGTAAGATTGGTCGGCACTCTTAACCGCTAGGCCATCTCTCCAGCCCCATCAACTGGGATATTTTGGCAAAGAGTCTGGCCACAGTTTGCCCATACCCCAAATGCTTGCATGATGCTAAGTTGAAAAAGCAATGGTCTAATGTCTCTGGTGGTGGATATTTCAAGACAGCCTAATGTAGACATGGTGGTGTGGCTATTAATGGTGAATATTGTGCAGATCTACAGTGAAAAAGAGCAGATGGGGTGGAAAGAAATGCAGAATGTACAGTTTGGATCTGAAAAGTGCACTAGGAAGATTAAAGGTGGTGCCAAGGCATGTGAAGGAGAGGATCCCTCTGATAAGGAAATTAAAGTGATTAAGGAGAGGCCTAGCTATTTACAAGTAAACAATGGAAAAAGTGAGATTAAAGTGATTAAGGAGAGGCCTTGAGATTTACAAGTAAACAACAGAAACAGTACCTTCAGGGCAAGACCACACCCAGTTAAGCCTCCAACTGAAAGGGCAGAGAAAATTTGTGAATGTGGTTGAAGTAGGACAGGGTCCATCTCAAACTTGCAGCCAAACTCGGCAGTTTCATTCACATGGTGCTGACTTTAGAGGCATGAAGGATGCAAGAGTGAAGGGGTCATCAGCTCTTCCTCTGCAGTTTCAGAGAGCCACAGAGGCCAGGCAGAGTGCAGCAGGGGTGTCCTTGAATAAGGAAAGCCCTGATAGACCATTGTGTGAGGCTGTGAATATGAAGCCTGGTTGGCAGCAGAGACCGCAAGAAGTCATTCTAGATGCCAGAGCTGTGAGATATTTGCCAAGGAGAGCTGCATACAGGGAGCGGTACCAGCCTAAGGAAGAGATGTATGTTGTAAGCAAAGCTGGAAGAGCTGAGCTATCTAAGCCCTTTGGAAGTAAAGTCCCAGAAGTTGCACATGGAGTTACTGGACTTGGTGTTTGCCCTGCTGGTTTTCGGTCTTGTTTTGGTCCAGTATTTCCTCACTATGCCTCTATTTCTACCTTTTGGAATGGGAATGTGTATTTGGTTTCACTGTACATTGGAAGTATGTAATTTGTCTTTTGATTGATTTTACAGGAGCTTACAGTTAAGAGATTTGCCTGGATCTCAGAAGAGACTTTGGACTGTAGACTTTTGGATTTTTTGTTTGTTTGTTTTTGGGGTTTTTTTGTTTTGTTTTGTTTTGGATTTTTGGTCTCCCTGTAGCTCCAGCTTTCTTGGAACTCACTCTGTAGACCAAGCTGGCCTTGAACTCATAAAGATCCACCCGCCTCTGCCTCCCAAGTGCTAGGATTAAAGGCATGCACCACCACACCTAGCTGGACTGTAGACTTTTGAATAGAATTGAGACTGGTAAAGACTATGGGGACTTTTAAAGTTGGACTAAATGCATTTTGCACTTTGTATGATTATGAGCCTATGGGGGCCAGGGAGTGGAATGTAGTGGTTTGAATGAGAATGTCCCCCATAGGCTTTAAGTATTCATACGTTTCATCTCTATTTGGTGGCACTGTTCTGGGAGATCTTAGAAGGTGTGGCCATGCTGGAGGAAGTACATCATTGGGGGCAGGCTTAGTGAGTTCAACAAGCCTTGCAGTCTCCAGTCTCTCCACTTCCCATGCTCATCCAAGGATGTGAACTTCAGCTTTCTGCTCCAGACTTGACCACCATGCCTCCCTCCCCACCACATTGGACTCTAATTCCCTGGAATCATCAATTGTATGCTCAAATAAACTCTTCCTTTTTTTTAATTTTTTAATTTTTTTTTAAATTTTATTTATTTCTGTATGTGCATCAATGCACTGTCTGCATGCAGGTCTGTGCACCCGTGTCGTGCAATGCCGCGGAGGTCAGAAGAGGGTGTCGGATTCCCCTGGAACTGGAGTTCTCCTGGAATTGGAGTTTCAGACGGTTCTCGGCCGCCATGTGGGTGCTGGGGATCGAACCCGGGTCCTCTGTAAGAGCAGTCAGCGCCCTTAACTGCTAGGCCACCTCTCCAGCCCTAAACTCTTCCTTTTATAAGTTCCCTTGGTCATGATGGTTTTATCACAGCAACAGAAAAGTGATAATACACCCTTTGACCAACGAGTGGATAGAGAAAATGTAGTACATCTACATGATGGAGTTCTATGCAGCAGTAAAGAAAGATGACCTCATGAACTTTGCAGGTAAATGGATGGAACTAGAGGATATTATGTTAAGCGAAGTAACACAGTGCCAGAAAAACAAGCAACAAATGGTATCCCTCATCTGTGGATGCTAGCACCAAGTACCTAGTTGAGCATTAATGTTATATTCCTCATTATCTGAAATCAACCATGCTTTTTTTTTTTTTTTTTTTTTGGTCTTTTCGAGACAGGGTCTCCCTGTAGCCCCAACTGTCCTGGAACTTACTCTGTAGACCAGGCTGGCCTTGAACTCACAAAGATCCACCTGCCTCCACCTCCCAAGTGCTAGGATTAAAGGCATGCGCCACCATGCCCAGCCTCTTATATTGTGTTCTTATACTGTGCTCTTATATTGTGAATCCCTTAACAGGTTCTAGAATTAACCTACCATTAATTTTCAGAGTTTGGAATTTTGGTATATGGGTTGAGAGTATGTATGCATATTTTAGAGTAATATAAAATCAAAATGGAAAAATGTAAATCCTGAAATATGATTTGGAAATAACATACAGTTTGTTTTCAGATGACATAATTTTAGTATAGGTGAGACACACACATACACACACACACACACATATATGCATACATTGAAGCAATACAAGTTGGAGAACACAACAACAACAACAAAAGAACTGGGACAAAAAAAACCTAACTGAAACAGTGAAGTTCTCCCCAAAACAATAATCCTCTGCTTTGAAAAAAAACTCTGGACAGACTCAGAAAAATACGCAAGACATGTAGAGCAGAATGCATGAACTTGGGTGGAAAGAGAAATGAGTCTCAATTGGATTGAGAAATGATGTATGATGTATGAAAAAGTTTAATAACAATAAAAATATCACTTTAAATGGCCATGTTATTTAATTTAATGTGTGTACTATAATTAATCTAACAATTTGACATTTTCCCCATTGTGAGATTTTTTTAAAAAACATTTTACAAATAATTCTGCAATGGCTGGTTGTGAATGTATCTTTGTTTGCATCTCTACTGAACTGGCGAGCTCCAGGTTTGTGAGAGACCTTGCCTCAAAAAATACAGTTGAAAAAAAAATACAGTGGAGAGCCAGGAAGACACTTGACATTAACTTCTACATACTCACATACACTTGAATGAGCACATACATTTACTATGCACATGTGCACATGCATGTGCATGTGTGTGTGTGTGTGTGAACATGTATGCACATAGAGACAGATGCATGCACACACAAAATCACTTAGGACTCAAGCTCAATGACATAAGGAGCTTCAGCTGGGCAGGGGTTCAGATTTAAGATTTAAATTTTGTAGTACTGAGGTTGAGGTCTTTTTGTAACTTATAAAGAGAATCCCAGAGGAGTTCTGGAAGGCAGTGATATCATCAGAATGAAGGCCAACCTCCTAGGGTGCCCATTCTAGCTCTAGGGAACCCTAGAAGCCTAGCACCTAGAGTTCCCTAGAGCTGGGAAACCTCTTCTTATGACTTTGCCATTAGCCTATGGATAACACCAGAGACAGGCATCAAAGCATATCTTTCCTTCTGCTTTCCCACTGGGGCCTGAGAGAATTCTGTGATGTGGATCTTGGTGAGTGGAAAAGGTGGGACTGACATGCAAATGGGAAGAGCCTTGGACTTGAGTGAAAAAGAAATGGATCTGTGGCTGCACTCTGTCTTTCAGCAACTGTGTTAGGGCCATATTTACAAAAGAAAATGCCATTCCTGGAACTGTTGAAGGAAATGGAGAATATATGGTGCACAGTTAGCAAGCTGAACAGACCCCACCATCCTCCTTTCTGGGATCAATGTCATGAAGATCCCCACAAAGGCAAAACATGGGAGCAAAGAAATGACCAAGGTGGAAGGGAGACAACCAACCACACCACCCCCACTGGCAAGTAAGAAGGGAAAGTAGAACCTTTGAAAAGGACTAAAAAGTAAAGATGAGTGAGGAAGGCAGTGGGACTGGGGATGTAGCTCAGTTGGTAGAGAGCTCGCACAATGTGCGCTTGCATAAGGCCCTGAGTTCAATCCCCAGTACAATAGCATAAAGTATGGCATGAAGGTGTGCAACTGTAATCCCAACCCTTAAGAAGTTCAAAGTCATCCTTGGCTACACAGGAAATTTGAAGCCCCCTAGGCCACAAAAAGAACCTATCCTAAAAAAAAAAAAAATGAACAGGTGTCATAGCTTCGGTTGTCAATGACACAAACCTAGAGTCACTGGGGAGAAGGAACCTCAACTGAAGAATTTCCCTGATCACACTGCCCTGCAGCCATGTCTGTGACATATTTTCTTAATTGTTAATTGTTGTAGGAGGGCTCAGCCTACTGTGGGTAGTGCCAGCTCTAGGCAAATGAGTCTGGATAATATAAGAAAAGTATGGGGCTGGAGAGATAGCCTAGGGGTTAAGAGCACCGACTGCTCTTGCAGAGGACCCAGGTCCGATCCCCAGCACCCACATGATGGCTGAGAACCGTCTGTAACTCCAATTCCAGGAGAACCCCAGTTCCAGGGGAATCCGACACCCTCTTCTGAACTCCGCAGCATTGCACGACACGGGTGCACAAACCTACATGCAGACAGTACATTCATACACATAGAAAATAAATAAATTAATTTAAAAAAAGTAGCTGAGGGGCTGGACAGACGGCAGAGTCATTGAGACCACTGGCTGCTCATGCAGATGACCTGGGTTCAGTTCCCAGCACCCACATGGCAGATAACAACTGTCCATAGCTCCAGTTCCAGGGGATCTGATGCCCTCTTCTGGCTTCTGGGGCATTACACACACAGGTGCACTTCCATACATGCAGGGAAAACACTCATACAAATAATAAATAGGAAGAAGGAAGGAAAGAGAGAAAGGAAGAAAGGAGAAAGAGGGAAAGGGAAAAAGAAAAGTATTTGAGCAAGTCAGAGGGAGCAAACCAGTAAGCAGCCTCCCTTCACAGTCCTTCAATTCCTTCCCTTCTTGAGTTCCTGACCTGATTTCCCTCAATGATAGACTGTAACCTGTAAGCTGAAAGAAATCCTTCCTGCCCCACACTGGTTTTGGTCAGTGTTTTATCACAGCAACAGAAAAACAAGGAACAGAAGGCTAGGAACACAATAGCATGGGGGGGTGGGGGCTATAAAAAGAACCACATAGGATTTCTAGAAATATAAAATACATTAAAAACTAAAAAGGATGCATTCAACTGTATATTAAATGTAGCTAAGTGGACATTAAAAAACATTTGAGGAGACTGCCTAAAATGGAGGAAAGAGATAGAAAACCTGAATAAGATGAGGATAAAAGAAAAAGTCAGGCTTATATCTCATAGGAGATATATGATTTAATAGACAAACAGGAGAAAAATCACTGAAAATATGGCTGAGACAGAAAAAGAAAGGGTATTGGGGTGAATATGATCAGAGTACCATTATGTGAAAATGTCACATTAGAACTTACTATTTTGTAATAGTATATATATATATATATATACACACACATAGTATAAATAATATATATATATACTATATATATATATAATATAATAACACACACAACACCACACACACACACACAATGTAGGATTCTCCAGAGAAACCGAACCAATAGAATGTGCAGGTTTATTTCTATATATGTTAATACATACACCTATACATACATGCATATACATGTGTGTTTATATAGACA
This sequence comes from Rhizomys pruinosus, assembly GCA_009823505.1. NCBI lineage: Eukaryota > Metazoa > Chordata > Mammalia > Rodentia > Spalacidae > Rhizomys > Rhizomys pruinosus. Next base: position 97,739 of record VZQC01008066.1, on the reverse strand, counting down.
AATCCACATATGGAAGATTTTCTTTCATACAGGTCCCTTGGTAACAAAGTAAGCCAACATAGCCAGGCGTGGTGGCACACACTTTTAATCCTAGCACTTAGGAGGCAGAGACAGGCAGATCTCAAGTTCAAGTCCAGCTTGGTCCACATAGTGAGTTCAAGGCTAGCTGGGGCTACTGAGAGACCCTGTCTCAAAAAAAAAAAAATAAAAAAATAAAGAGTAAGCCAAAAAATATCAGTAAGACTATAGAAGATTTGAACAATAAGCCATCAAGCTTTTTTCTTTCTGTATTAATTTCCCAGGCTTTGAAAGTCCCTCCTCTCTGTGGCCTATCCTAGTGGCATCTCCTGCACAGTGACTGACACAGAAGGCCACATATTGATAGGATTGCTAAACTGGATAGAGAACAGATGATCTGTGGGGAAGCTCTCTATTACCTATTTTTTTTTTACAAGTGAGGGTTGAACTCAGGAGGGCTTCCCTGTATTCTATCACTGAGCTATGCACCCCTCCCCTCGGCTGTACTATCTTTGTGGATTTACTATAAATTTCAAATTATTCCAAAATTGAAAACCTACGACAAAAACCAAATACAATTTTTAGAGGTGAAATTATAGTATTTGAGATGCCAGATACACAAAGTGAAATAAAAACTGATTAGATATTTCAGAGTAAAAGATGAATGAATTTGGAGATACACCAATAGGAATTACACAAGAAGACATGGAGGGAAGCCCAGGAAAGCTGAACTGAGCATCAGCTGCAAGATGACCTCGAGTGGCCTCATGTCTGTGTAGCTGCTTCCTAAGATGTAGGATGGCAGAAAGCAATCTGAAGAAATAGTAGACACAGAGTGCCCTAATTTGCTAAAAACTTTAGTCCTAGAAATCTAAATTTAAACTCAGCCCCAAGCTGGAGAAACATGAAGAAAACTCTCAGGACATATTATCAAACCACTTCAAGTTGGTAACAAAAAGTTTTATTAGGGGATAGAGACACAGTATACAGAGGAACAAAGACAAGCACAGTGTAAACTTTCCATCGCAAATCATGAAGCCAGAAGACACTGGGGCAAAAGTGCTTGAAAATACATTTTAAAAGCAAACATGAAGGGGCTGGAGAGATGGCTCAGTGGTTAAGAGCACTGGCTGCTCTTGCAGAGGACTGGGGTTCAATTCCCATCAACTGCATGGCAGTTAACATAGGTCCGAAACTCCAATTCTGGGATATCCAGCACCCTCTTCTGGCCTCTGCAGGCATTGCGTGTATCAGTGTACCTACATATGTGTAGGTAAAACACTTATATCTATAAAATAAATTTTTTTTAAATTAAAGCTGGCTGTGCAGGCATGGTGGTGCATGCCTTTAATCCCAGCACTCAGGAGGCAGAGACAGGTAGATCTCTGTGAGTTCAAGGCCAGCCTGGTCTATGTAATGAGTTCCAGGCCAGCTGGAGCTACAGGGAGATCCTGTCTCAACAAGACCCCAAAAAAGTTTTTTTAATGAAGAAAAAATAAAAAAGCAAATGTGAGAATGTGGTGGTTAGCTATCTCCATGAGAAAAGAACAGGGGTACACACATATCCTCATACAATACACCTCATCAGACTCAATGGATCAAAGAGGTAAATACCAGAGCTAATACCATTGGACCCTTGGACTTCATCAAAATAAAAAAAATTTTGCCTCCGGGCAGTGAATAACTTATTGGGTAAAGGAGCTTACTGCTAAGCCTGACAACTTGAGTTTGAGCCCCACGTTATGGGTATGAGGACTTATTAGACATTTTGCCTCAAAGGACACTATCAAGAAAGTGAAATTAAAAATCTACAAAATGAGAGAAAATATGTGTAAATAATGTATCTAATAAATGCCTCATATCCAGAATTTATGAAGAATTCCTACAACTCAACCACAAATGACAAGAAACCCAAATAAAAAATGGACAAAAGATTGTAAGGCATCACTCCAAAGAAAATAGATACGTAGCCAACACATTAATCATTAGAGGAATCCAAGTAAAAAACACAATGAAGCTGGGTGTGGTGGTATATGCCCATAATTACAGACTTGGGAGACAGAGGGAGGAGGATTGCCAAGAGTTCAAGACCTGCCTGGGTTATATAACAAGTTTCAGGCCAACCAGAATAATATAGTGTCTCAAAAATTAACTAACTGGGGGTTGGAGAGATGGCTCAGCAGTTAAGAGTACTTGCTGCTTAGGAGCTTGAACCAACCCAAATGCCCCTCAACTGATGAGTGGATAGAGAAAATGTGGTACATCTACACAATGGAGTTCTATGCAGCAATAAAGACGACATCATGAGCTTTGCAGGAAAATGGCTGGAGCTAGAGGACATCATGCTGAGTGAAGTAACACAGTCCCAGAAAAACAAACGACGAATGGTATCCCTCATCTGTGGATACTATTGCCAATTACCTAGTTGTAAGTATTTCTTGTGTAGGGCCCCCTGAGCTTTTGTCCAAAGCAGTTGGGCATGATGCATATTGGAAACAACAACAACAACAACAGAAAGGACTGCATCAAAGAACTGACTGAAACAGTGAACTTCTGCTCAAAACAGTCAACTTCCTCATGGAGAATATTGAGAAAGACTGAGAAAGAGATGAAAAGGATGTTTGGCAGAATGCATGAGCTCTGGCGGGGTGGTGGAATGGGCGGGAACACAGGTCTAGATTTGTTAAAAAAATAAAAATAAATTTATGTGAAAAAAAATAAAGAAATTTTAAAAAAGGGGAGAAAAAAAAAGAGTACTTGCTGCTCTTGCAGAGGACCCGGGTATGGTTCCCAGCATATGCATGGTGGCTAACAACTGTGTATAACTCCAGTTCCAGGGGATTTGATGCCCTCTTCTGGCCTCTATGGTCACTGCATGCATGTGATGCACATACATACATGCAGACAAATCATTCATACACATAAATCTTTTTTTAAAAAATAATTTTAAGCTGGGCATGGTGGTGCATGCCTGTAATCTCAGCACTGAGTAAGCAGAGGCAGGTGGATCTATGTGAGTTCAAGGCCAGCTTGGTCTACATAGTGAGTTCCAGGACAGCTGGGGCTTCAAAAAGACCAAAAAAAAAAAAGATAACGTGGGCTGGAGTTAAAGCATGTACCACTTTTCCAGAGGACCTCGGTTCTAGTCCCAGCAACCATATTAGGCAGCTCACAACCTCTTATAACTCCAGCTTCTGAAGGAGCCAAAGACCCTGGATTTTGCTGATAGACACAGGTATATACACATAATTTTTGTGTTGTTTTTTTTTTAATTGAGACAGAGTTTCCCTGCAGCCCCAGTTAGCCTGGAACTTATACAGATCAGGCCAGCCTCAATTTTACAGAGATCTACCTACCTCTGCCTCCCAAGTGCTGGGATTAAAGGTGTGCACCACCAGGCCTGGCTGTGAATCTTTTTTCTTTTTTTAATTTTATGTCTTTGAGTGTTTTGCCTGTAGGTATGTAAGTGTATCATATGCGTGTAATGTCTACAAAGGCTGGGAGATGGCACTGTGTTTCCTGAAACTGGAGTTACAAATAGTTGTTAGATACTACGTGAGTATTGGAAACTGAACCGAAGTCCTCAAGAGCAGCCAGTGCACTGTCTTAACCACTGAACCATCTCTCCAGCCCCAATATGGGCGAATCTTGAAAACATTATGTCAAATCAAAGAAGCCAGATATAAAAGGCCACATATTGTTGTGATTCCATTCATATGAAATGTCCAGAATAGGTAAGAAACATAAAAAAAGAAAGTTGATTAATGGTTGCTGGCGGCCAGAGGCAAGTGAGAAAGAGTGATTTCTTGATGGTCTCCTGATGAAATGTTCTGGAATTACATAGTGGTAATGGTTATGCAACATTGTGAATATGCTAAATGCCACTGAAATGTATGTTTTAAAATGCTTAAAATCAGGAGTTGTTTTATGTGACTCTTAACCACAATAAAATAAGCAGTTACCATAAAAGTTCCTTCTGTCATTCATCTGCCAAACTTTTATTGAGCAGTTCCAGACAAGATTAATAGGAATACAGAGAGAGGAAAAACATCCTGCAAATGATTTAAGTTCAATTGAGTGTTAGTGTTTCTTTGACATAAGAACTTGTATACTAGCAGTGACTGCTTTACCAAGGGGGCAACAGATGGGGAAGAACAGCAAGGCTCAAGTGCAGAGAAGTTTGTCAGGGGATGGCAGCAGCGAGGGTCTAGGGATATGTATGGCATGCTCAGAAAGCTGGTGGCCAAGTCTCTGCTTTCCAGCAAAATCTCGACTAGGTATCACAGTGCAACTTAGGGGATAAACTTCGGGACAGCAGGGTGAAAAGCGAGTGACCACTTCCACCTAATTTCAGTAACAAATGTTAGGAGAGATGGTTTAGTCAATAATGTGCTTGCTGAGCAAGCATGAAGACGAGCTCAGATCCCCAGCACCCATGTAAAAAGCTGGATGCAGTAGTGCATGCCTATAACCCCAGCACTGTGAAGGTGGAGACAGGATTCCAGAGCCTTGCTGGCCAGCCAGTCTAGCCAAATTGGTAAGCTCCAGGTTCTGTGAATGAACCAGTTTCCAAAATAAGGTAGATGGGGATAAAGGAAGACACCTGACCTCAACCTCCAGCCTTCATGTACACACAAAGGACAAAAACACACACAGACTCATGTGCACACACACATTAGAGGAATGACATGCATGTGCTAGGTTGTGGAGGTCAAATAAAGTGCGACTGCAAGTGAAGCATGTGGAGGGTGGTGGAAATAGTCAGTTCCTATGGTAAGCAGGCAGGAAATTCTGCTCAGCCGGCTAACTACAGCGGAACATTCACCCTCCCCCACCTTATTTTTTCTACCACTTTTAATGATTTCCTCCCCATTCCTCTCCTTTCTCTCTACTTGAAACCCTCTCTTTTCCTTGGGCTTCTTCTGTTTTCCTGTTTGAAATATATGTTACTATGGAAATGTCATGGTGTGATAGAGTGGTGTTTATAAATGAAGTGTAATTTTTAGAACATGTAGAAATACAAGGTTGGAGCTGAGGGGATACAAGCACCAATTATGTGATCGCATTCATGACTTCATACGCTGTGTCATAGATACAAACACACAAGGAAATCTGAGACAGCACAGAGGAGATAGTTGAGAGCTTTATTAAGATTTATGTGCCTGGGTTTTAAAATTGTACATGAGAAATAGTAAAAACACAAAAACATAACACACTACTTGGGAAGAACATCTGGAAAAAGAAAATGACAGAATGCCAGCATTTACTTATAAATACATACCTCTGAAAGGACTGGGGACCTGAATACCCTAGAGGAATCTGGGAAAACCTTCTATACCCTGTTCCATGCTATAACCGTGTTCCCTAAAAACTGTATATAAATCAGCACTTATTAAATCATTTGTCAAATGCAAGTGTGAGCACTACTTTCAAGATATTTTAAAAATGAACATTTTAGTAAATAATTACCAAGGGTATCATATAAAAACTCATTGGCTTGAGTTGGACAAGTTCAGGGTCCTTAAATTATCATTCCAGCTCAGTCATCAACTGTAGATGTGTGATCAAGAAATTGCTCAACTTCCCTGAGCTTATTTCCTCATCTAATCTAGCTCTAATTCTGATTTAAAAAAAAAACTTTTCATTTGTAATTACATTTTTATTTGTGTGTAAGGAGAGGGCATGCTCCTGATACTGTGTGCACAGAGGTCAGAGGAGAGCTTGTGGGAGTCAGTTTTCCCTTTTCACCATATGGGTCCTAGGGATGGAACTCAGGTTGTCTGGCTTGGCAACAGGTGTCTTTATCTGATCAGTCATCTGGATAGCCCCACTTATTGATTCAAGATCTTACTGGGTTTTTTTTTTTTATTCATTTCTGTTTTTTTTATTTTATTTATTTTCATATGTGTATGAATGTACTGTCTGCATGTAGGTTTGTGCACCTGTGTCGTGCAATGCCACGGAGGTCAGAAGAGGGTGTCAGGTTCCTCTGGAACTGGAGTTAAAGACGGTTCTCAGCCGCCATGTGGGTGCTGGGGATCAAACCCGGGTCCTCTGTAAGAGCAGTCAGAGCTCTTAACTGCTAGGCCATCTCTCCAGCCCCCTTACTGGGTTTTTTAATCAAGGCCTATGTCCAGTTTCTTCCAGGAGATAATATTCCAAAGAGCTCCTTGTGGCCAGCACCCAGCCCTCCTCAAGCTGACCAGTTACCATCACAACATCCATTCCACCTCTTCACACCCTACTTTCTCATTTACACAAATCACTTCAAATGTGACAATTCCAACTTCTTCTTCCAAATTCTTTAAAAAACCTGGGCTCTTGGAACTGCCTTCTGGGAAGGATTAACAGACTAAGGTAAAAGCCCATTCTTGGTGCATCTTTCCACACCTGGCCTTCTCCCCCATACCATAAAGCTGGACACTAGTGAAGGGCAAGGGCCTCATACAGGCCAGCCCCAAAGAAAGAATTCGGTAAATGACTGCTCACTAGGTGTTCTGGGAAGATGATGCTGAGGTAGAGGATCTGGTGAAAAGCTGGAATGCTAAGGGTGAACTTCTAGCTACTTCAGTAAGCGTTTCTGAACTTTTGATATTTTCTACCACAACGAAAAATATCAACGAACCACAAGTGTTAAGCCCTCTTTTTTTCTTGGCTTTTTGTTAATTCCATAAATAACACAGTAGCCAATCCCTTTCTAATGCTGTAACTCTGGTTCTCCAGTGTTGGCAAAGAACACAGGGCACATGGCTCTTTAAGAACTGCAGCCATTATGATGATTCTAGTTTATGATGCTTAGAAAGGAATGACTTTGTGCATTTGTCTTTACCTAACACCTTCCCATTTAGCACCATGCAAGGACTCTGTGATGGTTAATCCTGGGTGTCAACTTGACTGGACTAAGGAACAAATAAGAGAAAAAGGATCTTCGGATTGGACTACCTCAACCAAGACGGCCCACCCCAAATGTGGCCGTTACCTTCTGCTGGCAGGCAGTATTAAAGGCCATGGAAGAGGGAGTTAGTCCCTTTTTTATCCTGTGGCTTGCCTCTCTCTCACTGGTGAGTTTGTCTTGCTGCTGTGATCAACCCTTTGGATCCCAGCATGTACTGAGACAGGCAGATCTCCTGGAATCCATTGGGCCTTCAGCACCAGATTGGGACAACTGAGACATCCAGCCTTGCGGACTGAGCAGTTCCCTGGATTATCAGCCTCCCCAGTGTGGAGCGGCTACTGTCTCCTTGAAATCTGTCATGTGAGCAAATCAATAAATTGTATATAGCTATATATTCGTCCTGTTGCTTCTGTTTCTTTAGAGAACCCTGACTAATAAGATTTTGGTACCAGAAGTGGTTCTAGAGAAACAGAATCGAAAGGATGAATTTCTTTAGTGGGCTTGGTAGTTTCTGGAGCCAGCTCTCCAACCCAATGAAGCTTAGAGTTACTGAAGGCTCTCCTGGTGGCATGAAGAGGAATGATAATCCTTGGTGCGGATTATTTGATGTAATTATGAAGATAGATCCATTTGACTCACCTAAATTGCGTCTTGTAAGGAGCAAGGAATTTAGTGACTCTATATATAAAACGTTTGAGAAATTGCGGAAAAATAAGGAAAATAATGATGTTGCCTGGTTGCTCCTAGCATCTCTGGATAAAGTGATAGAGGAAAATAAGGAGCTCAGTGATAAAACTGACCAGCTCCAGATTCGAACAGTTTAAAAGTTTCCAAGTGGGCTCTGGAAGAGAATCTTCTCTCCAGCAGCCAAAGAGCTAAAGTGGCAGAAAATCAAGCTGGAGCCCTTATTATACATTTGGCTGATTTACAACGCAAATTTAATTCTCAGCCACGAAGAGTGTCAGCAGTCAAAGTGAGAGCACTGGTGGGGAAAGGGTGGAATCCTGAAACTTGGGATGGAGATGTGTGGGAGAACCACAATGATGAGGATTTTGAACGCTTGGATTCTGAGGGATTTTCTTTATCTGAGGAATTAATCTCCCCACCTTCAGCAGAGAATCCATACCCTGCAGATCCCTCCTCCCCACCCTTGCCTGAGGAAACTAATCTCCCCCTCCCAGCGGGAGCTAATATCTCTCAGGGCCCAACAATTGTTGCCTCTAGATCTATAACCAGATTTAAGGCTAAGCAAGCCCCTAAAGGTGAGATAGAAAGTGTGGTCCACGAGGAGGTGCGCTACACCACTAAAGAAATTAATGAGTTTGCCGATTCATTCTGGTAGAAGCCTAAGGAATATGTGTGGGAATGGATTTTAAAGGTGTGGGATAATGGTGGAAGGAATATAAAATTGGATCAGACTGAGTTTATCGATATAAGCCCACTGAGTAGAGAGTCTAGGTTTAACATGGAAGCTCGAGCAGTTAAAAAAGGTGTTAAAAGTTTATTTGAATGGTTGGCTGATGTATTTATTAAAACATGGCCTACTAACAGCGAGTTAGAGATGCCTGGTATTCCTTGGCTTAGTATTGATGAAGGAATTGTGAGGGTCAGGCAGATGGGCATGCTTGAGTGGATTTGAAGTGTAAAACCACATTCTCCACAATATGAGGACCCAGAGGACATGACTTTCACTGAGTATATAGATGGAAAGTACTGAGAGAGACACCAGACCATTTGAAGAGCTTTGTTTTTGCTCTATTTCTTATGCCAGATCTTACTGTTAGAGAAGTTGTTGCTTGCTTGCATAAATTAAATGTACACGTAATAGGTTTAACAGGACCTCAGGGTAGGTGTCAGGTGGCAGCACTGAATTGCAGAAGGCCAGATGAACATAGTTATTGTAGTTATCATAATGGGCGGCAAAGGCAAAACAATGCCTATAATGGCATGACCCGAAATGGTCTCTGGAACTGGCTAATTAATCATGGTGTTCCCAGAAACCAAATACATAAGAAGCCTACTAAGTTTTTACTTGATCTGTATAAGCAGAAAAGCTCTAGAACAAATGACAGGAAGTCAACATTGGATTTCAGCAGTAGCGAATCCCGTCCAGTTAACCAGTTTCCAGACTTGAGACAGTTCACAGACCCAGAACTCCTTGAATGAAGGGGTGGCCGGGTTCTGATGAGGTAGGACCTTGTCACAATACCAAAGAATTATGCTGTTTGCCTTCCTCCTGTCCTTCTCCAGAGGGACCTGAGGCCTTTTACTAGGGTAACTGTACACTGGGGAAAAGGAAATAATCAGACTTTTTGAGGCCTATTGGATACTGGTTCTGAGTTGACACTGATCCCAGGAGACCCTAAAAAGCATTGTGGCCCTCCAGTTAAAGTAGGGCCTATGGAGGTCAGGTGATAAATGGAGTTTTGGCTGAAGTCAGACTCACAGTGGGCCCAGTGGGTCCCAGAACTCATCCTGTGGTTATTTCCCCAGTCCCAGAATGTATAATTGGGATAGATATAGTTAGAAATTGGCAGAATCCCCACATTGGTTCCCTGACCTGTGGAGTGAGGGCTATTATGGTTGGAAAGGCCAAATGGAAACCATTGGTGTTGCCTCTACCAGGGAAAATAGTGAACCAAAAACAGTATCGTATCCCTGGAGGGATTGCAGAAATTAGTGCCACCATCAGGATTTGAAAGATGCGGGGGTGGATTCCTACCACATCTCCATTTAACTCTCCAATTTGGCCTGGCAAAAGACAGATGATCATGGAGAATGACAGTTGCTATCAAAAACTCAACCAAGTAGTGACACCATTGCAGCCGCTGTACCAGATGTTGTTCCTTACTTGAGCAGATTAATATGTCTCCTGGTACCTGGTATGCAGCTATTGATCTGGCCAATGCTTTCTTCTCCACCGATTCATAAGGACCACAGAAGCATTTGCTTCAGCTGGCAAGGCCAACAGTATACCTTTATTCTTACCTCAAGGGTATGTTAACTCTCCAGCTTGTGCCATACTTAGTTAGAAGGGATCTTGTTGCCTGACTCTTCCACAAAAATATCACACTGGTCCACTATATTGTGATGTTATGCTGATGGACCCAGTGAATAGGAGGTAGCAGCTAGCCTACACTTGTTGGTAAAGCATTGCACATGAGAGGATGGGAAATAAATCCAACTAAAATTCAAGGGCCATCTACCTCAGTGAAGTTTCTAGGAGTTCAGTGGTGTGGAGCATGCAGAGACATTCCTTCTAAGGTAAAGAATAAATTGTTGCACCTGGCCCCTCCCTCCACCAAGAAAGAAGCACAATGTTTAGTGGGCCTTTTGGATTCTGGAGGCAGCATTCCTCATCTGGGTGTGTTACTATGACCCTTATATCAGGTGACTTGGAAGGCAGCAAACGTTGAGTGGGGCTTGGAACAGGAAAGGCTCTTCAACAGGTCCAGGCTGCGGTTCAGGCTCTCTGCCACTGGGCCATATGATCCAGCAGACCCAATGGTGCTTGAGGTTCAGTGGCAGATAGAGATGCTGTCTGGAGTCTGTGGCAGGCTCCCATAGGGAAATCACAGCAGAGGCCCTTGGGATTTTGGAGTAAGGCTCTACCTTCATCTGCAAACAACTATTCTCCTTTTGAGAGATAGCTCTTAGCCTGCTATTGGGCCTTAGTGGAAACTGAACATTTGACAATGGGCCACCAAGTCACCATGTGACCTGAGCTGCCCATCATGAGCTGGGTGTTATCTGACCCACCAGACCATAAAGTGGGACGTTCTGCTAACAACTATTCTCCTTTTGAGAGACAGCTCTTAGCCTGCTATTGGGCCTTAGGGAAACTGAAATTTGACCTGGGCCACCAGCTCCATGACCTGAGCTGCCCATCATGAGCTAGGTGTTATCTGACCCACCAGACCATAAAGTAGGACGTGTGCAGCAACAGTCCATTATCAAATGGAAGTGGTACATACACGACAAGGCCCAGGCAGGCCCTGAGGGCACAAGCAAGCTGCATGAAGAAGTTGCCTAAATGCCTATGGTTCCCACTCCTGTTATAATGCCTCCTGTGCTTAAGCATGCACCTATGGCTTCATGGGGTTTGCCCTATGATCATTGACTGAGGAAGAGAAGACTAGGGCTGGTTTACTGATGGTTCTGCACGCTATGCAGCACCACCCAGAGGTGGACAGCTGCAGCATTACACCCATTTCTGAAACAACCCTAAAGGACACTGGTGAAGGAAGTTTTACAGTGGGCAGAACTTCAGGCAGTGCACATGGTTGTGCATTTTGCCTGGAAGAGAAATGGCCAGAGGTTCAATTATATACTGATTCATGGGCTGTAGCCAATGGTTTGGCTGGATGGTCAGGGACTTGGAAGGACATGACTGGAAAATGGTGAGAAAGACATTGGGGAAAAGTATGTGGATAGAGCTCTCTGAATGGTCAAAGGATGTGAAGATACTTGTGTCTCATGTAAATGCTCATCGAAAAGGTGATCTCAGCAGAGGAGAATTTAATAATCAAGTAGAGATGACTCGTTCTGTGGATAGTCAGCCTCTTTCTCCAGCTATCCCTGTTGTTGCTCATGGGCCCATGAACAAAGTGTCATGGTGCAGAAATGGAGGTATCATGGGCTCGACAGCACGGACTTCCCCTCACCAAGGCTGATCTGGCTACAGCTGCTGCGGTGCCAGATTTGCCAACAGCAGAGACCAACATTGAGCCCCCGATATGGTGTATTCCCCAGGGTGGACCCCAGCCAACCTGGTGGCAGGTTGATACATTGGACCATTTCCATCATGGGGGGACAGCATTTTGTTCTTAGAGGAATAATACTTATTCTGATTATGGATTTGCCTTTCCTGCACGTAATGCTTCTGCCAAAATACCATCCAGGACTTACAGAATGCCCTATCCACCATCATAGTATTCCTCACAGCATCGCTTCTGACCCAGGAACTCATTCACGCCAAAGAATGCGAAGGTGGGCCCATGGTCATGGTATCCACTGGTCTACCATGTTCCCCACCACCCAGAAACAGCTGGCTTGACAGAATGATGGAATGGCCTCTTTTGAAGACACAGTTACAGTGCCAATTGGTAGCAATACCCTGGATGGGGCGTTCTCCAGCAGGCAGTATATGCTTGAATCAGCCCCACTATATGGTAGTTTCTCCTTAGCCAGAATTCCTGGGTCCAGGAACCACAGGGTGGAAATGGGAGTGATTCCACTCACTATCACCCTTAGTGACCCAGTGGGAAAATTTTTGTTCCTGTACCATGACCTTGTTCTGCTGGTCTAGAAGTTTTGGCTCCAAAGGGGGAGTGCTTTTGCCAGGAGATACAGCAAACATTCCATTGAACTGGAGCTAAGACCTTCCCCTGGCCACTTGGGCTTCTCCTGCCTTAAGCCAACAGGCTAAGGAAGGAATAAACAGTAGTAGGAGGAGTGAAGATATGGACTTTTTCTCCACAAGGGGACAAGGAAGATTATGTCTGGAAGGCAGGAGATGCTGTAGGGTACCTTCTGCTGCTACCATGTCCTATGATTAAGGTCAATGGGAAACTCCAACAACCCAAACCCAGACAGGACAATAAATGGCCCGAACCCTTCAGGGATGAAGGTATAGGTTCACTCCTCCAGGGAAAGAGCCAAGACCTGCAGAGGTGCTTGCTGATGGTGGAGAAATACAGAATGGGTAGTAGAAGGTAATCATAAATATCAGCTGAGGCTATGGGACCAATTGCAGAAACATGGATTATAAAGATACTAACTTTTGTCCTATTTGGTTAAGAATGTGCAATATATATATCTATCTTATATTAATATTATATATATATATTGTTCCCTTTGAATGTGCAAATGAGATACTGTTAAGTGTGTCATATTTGGTTATTAGATACTGAAGACTAAGTGTTCTCTCAAGGACATTACCACCTACTCTAAGATGTTAATGCTTGCTATTGCACATGAGACAATAACATGTTAGGTGGAGTTATGCCTTGCCAATTGTTGCAATTGACATTTAAGCATAACATAAGGAGAGGCTATTTTTGGTGTCAAGTTGACAGGGGTGGACTTGTGATGGGTTAATCCTGGGTGTCAACGTGACTGGACTAAGGAACAATAAGAGAAAAAGTGATCTTCGGATTGGACTACCTAACCCGATGGACCACCCCCAATGGCCATTACTTCCTGCGGCAGGCAGTATTAAAGGCCATGCCAGAGGGATCTGGTCCCTTTTTTAACCTGTGGCTTGCCTCTCTCTCACTGGGAAGTTTGTCTTGCTGTTGTGATCAACCCTTTGGATCCCAGCATGTACTGAGATAGGCAGATCTCCTGGAATCCCATCGGGCCTTCACAACGGATTGGGGACTACTGAGACTCCAGCCTTGTGGACTGAGAGTTCCCTGATTCTCAGCCTTTCCAGTGCGGCACGGCTACTGTTGGACTCCTTGAAATCTGTCACGTGAGCAAATCAACAAATTGTATATAGCTATATATTCCTTCTGTTGCTTCTGTTTCTTTAGAGACCCCTGACTAATACAGACTCCTATGAACTTGCTCCAGGAAAGGCCACTTTTGTTTTAGGCACAACCTTGATTAACCTGTAATGCAGGAAGTATACAGTAAGAATTATAGTAATATGTAAGAATTTGTTTTCTTAAGCAAAATCTGACTTAGCCCTTATTACCTAGCCAGAGACAGAATGCACTAATGAATAGCATGCTTTCATTGATTCCTACCATTGTGTAGAATATTCAGGAGCTGTCAGGAAGACAATGGAGTCCTCAACTATATACCAGGTTTTCTGCCCTGTACTTCATGCATGCCATTCAACCATGAGCTTCCCATCTAATAATCACTAAGATAATATATTTTGATCTATCTTTCTTGTTTCCCTCACTTAACTGTATGCCCATGCAGAGATTTTTTTTTTTTTTTTTTTTTTTGCCTTGCGTATTACCTTCTCCTAGGCCTGGAACAATGCCAGACAGTATTTGTTGAGTGAGAAAAATGAACAATGCCATAATATACATGGTGCTTTCTTCCTCTTATAGAGGAGTAACTGGCACACTCGGGGTGTGGATTAACTGCTCAGCTGCATAGTTAGCCGGGGAGCCAGAACCAAAGCCTGAGCCTCACCTATGGCTCTTTCTATAGGCAGAGGGACTCATATTTAGGTCTTGAAGAACTCATGTAGTTTGATGAGTTGAAAAACAAGTAAGATTCTAAAACATGGCTTTTTACTTTATGTACTCATTTGAAGACTCAAAATTTCACCAAGGAAATATCTTTACATTTTTAAGTATTTATTTTTATTTCTGTGTAGGTGTGTGTACCTGTCTGCCATGTATGTACAGGTGCCTGCAGAGGCCAGAAGGCATCAGATTCCCTGGAGCTGGAGTTACAGCCATTAGGAGCTGCCCAATATGGGTGCTGAGAACTCAGGTCCTATGGAAGAGAAGCAAGTACCCTCAACCCATAAGCCATCTCTCCAGCCCCATATTTAACATTTTACTGATAATCATTTTCACTAAAGCAACAATGAAGTACACATTTCATCTGTGGGGTAAGCATTAGCTACATAATTTGTCACTTAAAATCCCATAAGATTACTCTTCAGACACAAAACTTTTAAAGTATACTAATTCTAGACAGCAACAAAATAATATTTGGAATCTCAAGAGCTCTGTTAATATCAAATATTCCAGTGTAAATCCATGTTGCTTGAGGAGGTAAACTTGGCACACTGAAAGCTATTTCTAACATTAAAGAAATGCTATGGAAGTCTCAAGGAGTCTCCAGAGAATCAGTTATAAGAAAATCCACCTTAAGAATTCATTTATGGCTCAGTGGTTAAGAGAACTGACTGCTCTTACAGAGAACCTGGGTTTGATTCCCAGCACCCACATGGTGGCTAACAACCATCTCTAACTTGTTCCAGGGAATCCAATGCCCTCTTCTAATCTCTAGGGGGATTGTACAACATGGGTGCACTTACCTACATGCAGGCAATACACTGATACACATAAAAAATAAATGAATAAAAATAATTCATTTTAAGTGTGGCATGGTAGCATATACCTTTAATTCCAGCACTTGGAGGCAGAGGTAGAGGCAGAGAGATCACTGTGAGATTGAAGCCAGCATGGCCTACAAAGCTAGTTTCTGGCCAGCTGTGGATACAGGCAGACCAGGTCTCAAAAAATGAAACAAACAAACAACAGAATTCATTTTTGTCTGAGAAAATGTAGTAGTAAATCCAAAAGAGGCTCATCTGGGAGAGAATTTCCCACCCTACTTGTCAGAATACACTTGATGCAAAAGATCTTTTACCTACATTAGGCCACATAATAGGAATATGCTACTTGGGTACTTCCATAACCACTCTGGGTTTTTTAAAATATTTTATATCTTTTTATTTTATGTGTACAAGTGTATTGCCTATATGTGCATGTACCCACATCATGCAATGCCCACGGAAGTCAGAATGGGGAGTCAGGCCCCATGGAACTGGAGTTACTGACAGCTATTAGCCCCTAGGTGGATGCTAGGAATTGAACCTAGGTCCTCTGCAAGAGCAGCCAATGCTCTTAACCACAGGGCCACCTCTCCAGGCCCCACTCTGGTTTTTGTAGGGATTCTGGTCACATCCCTTCTCCAAGGTGGGGTGTGGGACATGCAGGTCCGTTTCCTTTCTGTCCAACTTCTGGCGCCAACACAACACTGTACAAGCTTCATGCTGACCTAGCCATTAATTGTTCATGGATCAAACTAAAGAGAGGGCCTCAATCTCTCCATCACAACTTGACAGTAGGTGTTTTGTTGTTGTTGTTGTTGTTGTTGTTGTTGTTGTTGTTTGAGACAGGGTCTCCCTATAGCACCAGCTGGCCTGGAATTCCCAGAGATCTGCCTGCCTGCTTCTGCCTCCTGAGTGCTAGGATTAAAGGCATGTGCCACCATGCCCAGCTTGGCAGTATTTTTTTTTTATCATTGTTATAAAAAGTATACATTTAGGCAACACTGGTGGGGCACACCTCTAATCCCAGCACTCAGGAGGCAGAGATAGATGGCTAGCCTGGTTCACATAATCAGTTCTAGGCCAGGGATACATAGTGAGACCCTGTCTCAAAACAACAACAACAACAACAAAACAAAAACAAAACCCAAAACAGTTTGGAGAAGTATCTTTCAAAAGCATAGAAACCAGAAAAAAATTGAATACCCATAATTCAACAACTCAAAGTTAGAAAAACCTTTCTTGTCATTTAAAAACATTTTGGGGGGGCTAGAGAGATGGCCTAGCGGTTAGGAGCACCAACTGCTCTTACAGAGGACCCAGGTTCGATCCCCAGCATCCACATGGTGGCTGAGAACCGTCTTTAACTCCAGATCCAGGGAAATCCGACGCCCTCTTCTGACCTCCATGGCAGTGCACGACATGGGTGCACCAACCTACATGCAGACAGTACATTCATACATATACAAAAATAAATAAAATTTTTAAAAAAATAAAAATAAAAAAATTTTTGGTGTGTATACATGGAATTTCGTTTCTTGTTTTTCATGAAACATCATAAGCATTTCTGCCATGCTGTTAAATACTCTTGGTTAACATTCATTATGACTGCATACTAGACAACTGTAGAGTCAGACTTTAATTTATTTAACCAATTTTCTACTGTTAGACTTTTAGATTATTAAGCATAAATCTTGCTCACATTTTAGGCTGTTTCTTTAGGACAGATTCCCAGAAGTGGAATTAAAGGATCAGAGGATATAAACATTTCTAAAGCTCCTAATAGATACTGCCAAATTGCTTTTCAGAAAGCTGTTGCCAATTTACGCTTCCAACATTGCCAGCATGTTCTTTCTACCAATATGGATCTGTATAAAGAATAATAAAATTTAAGTGGAACATACAGTTCTTGGGTTACTGATGCAGTTGGAGAGGCATTATGACCCTTGGCACAAGGTCTATGGCAGAGGTCATCCCTATTTCCAGGTATGCAGTCAACAATGGGTTAGTGCGAGCACATGGAACAAGTTTCGCAAGAGTGAAGAGTAATACAGTTCTATTTCAGTCTGTCAAATCTGAGGCCTGGGTCTGTTTTGTCCATGGCTGTGTTCCAGCTCACAGGATGGTACATGGCACATGCACCGCTCAGTTAAGATTTGTTGGGTGAATTAACACAGACTCTTCTTTCAGATGGTCTTCTTTCAGCCTCTGTGGTTGCTAGTGGTTCCTGGGAAACACGACTGGCAGATCAGCCACTCTTGTAAAGGTCTACCTGCCCAATCCTGAAAGTCAATGGTAGCTCTAGAAAACCAGTTTAAATGAATGTGACAAAATAAAGACCTACCTGAATAAAGACAGACTCACCTGGAAGGACATATTTCAGCACCAGTCACAGGTATCTATATCCAGTTTTCCTCTAAGCACGCAAAGGATAGACTTTGGTGAAACTCTCACTTCTACAGCATGGGCTTTAACAGTGTATACCACAAACTTATCCAAATGTCCATAGTCAAAGCATTTTTGGAACAACTGAAGTTCATTTTGTTATTGCTAAGTCCAACCTGACATTTTACTTCCAAAAAGAGGTCTTGAGATATATCAGGAATAACAAAGGTGGTAGTTTGTGTAATATCATTTTTAGTAAAAAACAGCACGAAATTTCATTTTGTGAATCAGAATGTGGTCAAATTCTAGTTCACTCTCCTGGTCTCATAAAGATTCTTTCCAATAAGCCACAATTCCTATATAATAAATTATGAGATGCTGCCAGACTGACTTGGCATGAACAATGTTATTAATGGAAAGCAATCAATCATCTGTCATTTTTACATACACACTTTATGCACACTAGATCAGGGTAGGCAAACTATGGCCAATTGTGGTCCACCATTTACTTTTTTTTTTTTTTTTTTTTTTTTTCTAGACAGGGTCTCCTTGTAGCCCCAGCTCACTCTGTGGACCAGGCTGGCCTTGAACTCACAAAGATCCACCTGCCTCTGCCTCCTGGGTGCTAGGATTAAAGGCATGTGTCACCATGCCCAGCTCACCATTTACTTTTATATGGTTCACTTTTTTTTTTAATTTTCAAATGACTGGGTGTGGGGAGGGTGTCAAAATATTTTGTGAAAACTATATGAAATTCAAATTCCAGGATGCATTTATAAAGTTTCACTGGAACACAGCCATGCTCATCAGTTTCCATATGAGTTATGTCTGCTTTTGGACTAAAATGCTCAGCAGCTACAAGAGACCATATGGTGCACAAAGTGTAGGGTGTTTCCTACAGTCTGCGCATGCCTACACAAGTGGATCCTTGGAGGTCCCTATCAGATCTGTTTGTAGATATGAATACTGGGAGAAGCGTGATTCAACTTTCACAGTCTTTGCAAGGATGTGCTAAGGTAGAGACTAGCGAATGAATGCAAATACATGATGGCTGCTTCTGATACAATGTAAAAGCCTGGAAAATCTGGGAGGGCTGCTGGAACTGAAGCATCAGCTGGAAAATGAGCAGCCCACACACAATTTGGGAGCTAAGGGAGGCTCTTGCTAATTGAGGATATGGGACCCTGGTGCGAGACCTGGTCCTCAAAGCCTAGTGAGACGTGCCAGTGATGTGTAAAAACAGAAGGCAGACTAAGCAGGATATGCAGTACAGTGACAGTCCCCCAGGAACATTCCAGGTGTCTATAAGTCATTTACCAGCCAGATTTATCATCATCAGATTCAATCTTCTCTAGTGACAAGTGGGGACTGTGAACAAGAAATGGATCTGAAAAGAAGGCTCTAGAAAACAGACCTCAGGTACACAAATATTCTTCTCAAATGAGAGCACTTTTTTCCTCTTCCTTCTCCTCCTTTTCTTCTTTTCTCCTTCCCCTCCTCCTCTTCTTCCTACTCCTTTTTTTTTTTTTCTTTTGGCTTTTTGAGACAGGGTTTGCCTGTAGCTCCAGCTGTCCTGGAACTCACTATGTAGGCCAAGCTGGCCTTGAATTCACAGAGATCCACCTGCCTCTGCCTCCTGAGTGCTGGGATTATAGGTATGTACCATTATGCTCAGCCATTTCATCAACAACTCAGAACCAGAGGCATGAATTTAGGGTACTACACAATCAACCTCATGTTTTTCTAAGTCAAATATCTGGTGAACATTTCACTTTTTGATCATTACTTGGGGGGAGCATATGAAGCAAGGTGGAGGAACAAGAGATAAAGTCTTGAACAAAATCAGTGATGCATCTACCTTTCCTGAAAGGATCTCCTCTTGGATTTTCAGCTTTGGCTGAATATTTTGAACTAAAACAGGAGTGAAGGAGAGGGTGGGGAAGATGAGTCCAAAAGCCAAAGCGATGCGTAAACTATTGAACCTGAGAATTAGTCCAGGTGTGCAGACAGCCAGCTTTCCTGACATTCACAGAAAACCAGGCTTGAACTCTGACAGTGAAGCAGGGAAAAATTAACAGTTGCTGGATAAATGAGATTTGGATGTTACAGTTCTGAAGAGGTTTCATGACTCGAGGGAGCAGAGGTAACCAATCCTTGAGAAGCTGGTAACACTGGTTATGTTGGGACTGCTAATGGTAGGAGGATTTCCCCACTAGCCTCTACCCAGGCACTTGTGTTGTTTACGGAAAACAAAAACAAGAATACATCACCCATTGTGCTGGATAGCTTTAGTGTCAACTTGACACACCTGGGTTGAGGGAGCCTCAATTGGGGAATTGGCTCCATTGGACTGGCCTGTGGCCACGACTATGGAGTATTGTCTTGATTTTTGGGCAATGTGGGAGGGCCCAGCCCACTCTGGGTGGTGCCACCCTGGGCAGGTGTTGTGTACCGTATAAGAAGGCAGGCTGGGCATGGGCCAGGGGAGCAAGCCAGTGAACAGCATTCCTCCATGGCCTGTGCTTCAGCTCCTGCCCTGAGTTCCTGCCTTGGGCTCCCTGAGTGATGAACTGTGACCCAGGAGATGTAAGCTGAATAAACCCTTTCCTCCCCAAGTTGGTGTCGGTCAGAGTGTTTTGACACAGCAATGGAAGACAAACTAGGACACCCATCCTCTGCACCATGACATCCAACTTCTTAAGACTAGGAAGGCAACTTGTGGCCAAGATGGAATTTTCTGCTCCAATTGGATCAAAGCTTAAATGAGGAACAGGGAAGACAAGAAATGAGACAGAAGGTTGTGTGAATAAAAGCATACCAGGAGCCGGGCGTGGTGGCGCACGCCTTTAATCCTAGCACTTGGGAGGCAGAGGCAGGCGGATCTTTGTGAGTTCAAGGCCAGCCTGGTCTATGGAGTGAGTTCCAGGACAGCTGGGACTACAGGGAGACCCTGCCTCGAAAAGACAAAAAAAATAAAAAAAATAAAAAAATAAAAGCATACCAAAAGTTTAAGAATTGGCACAAAAAAAAGTGGTCAAAAGCACCACACTTTGGAGGTTTAGCCCAGAACCAGTATGAGGGAATCAGAGAATCAATAGCAAACTGGCAGAGAATAAACTGAAAGATATTTGAGATGGCCAAGGACAAAAGGCTGGGCATGGGGACTGAGTCTGCAGGACCAGGAGCCCAAGATGCCCAAGGTGCAGGCCAGAGTAAAAGAGGTCAGCAATGAACTGGACTCAACAGGTGGGCACATACAAAGCACGATTATGTAATAACTTTGTTTATTACATAACCACATTGTAGCTTTGGGTTCAGTGATTATGAGCAGCCATAAGAGAATGATATGTCTGGATCATTGTTAAGGCAGTAATTTTACTCCCCCCAAATCCTATCATCACTGAATATTTCCTGGAAAGATTTGCAAAGGAGTAATGGGTTGAAGTGGTAGTTCAATCTGACTACTATATGGGACATGATTTAAGGTAATAAAGTAAGTCCTTTTCCTGAAAACCATTTGGAACAATTTGAATTCACACTCCTGATTACCTGCTTCTGGATACTCTGTATCTAAACCCTAATGGAGCCAATTTTGCTTCTGGTACTTTGCTCTCCAATGTGGCTCTTGGTCCAGCATCCTTGCCAAGGTCAGTTTAACCCTACTCACAAGACGAAATAAGTCTGGAAATAAGTTCTCTTGTGACCTGTATTATAAAAAGATGCAGATACAAACTGAAGGTGGTAGTTGTGGGACCTTGGTCTGTGCTAACAGACCACAAAACTAAAGCAAGAGTTAATAAATTTATCAATAACACTGCAACAGCTTACAGTGGGTACCTCACTCCAAAAACACACTCGCTATGTGTCAAAGTGCTTAGGTAAAACAGACACTGGATAATGCAGTGAAATGCTGTCACCTCCCTCCCTCTTCTGCTCCTCATGCATTCTGAGATGCTTCTAGCCTGAATGTATTACTTGGAACCCACTTGAGACAAATTCCATTCCATAAATTCTGGCAGCGAGGTAGGAACAGAACAGATAGTTTAAATTTGTAGAGATTGCTTGGGGGGGGGTTAATGGGAAAATCAGCTAATCCAATAAGCAAGTTACTATAAACCCATTCATACACTCGGGGGAAGCAATTTATAAACTACTGGCATAAAGTTGAGGGCAGAGAAGAGGAAGCAAATTATCTCAAATTTTTCGTCTGCTACAGCATTATTTCTCCCCTTAGACTTTGCTATTTTGGCTGACAGTGTCATTTTCTATTCACACTGGTTCCAAGACTCATGTTGTTCTACCTCCTGGGAGGCCTTCTCTGATCTCACAGCCCCCATCTTACCTTTCCTCATGGATACAGTTTAAGAACCACCTCCTGTATAAAGGCCACCCACCCATATGGATCTCATTTCAAAACTTCACATTTTTAATGCTGAAACATCTGACACCATTTGCCTCAGTTACTAAAACATGTTGCAAATAGGAACCAGGGTCTAGAAAGTCACCTGGTCTTTCTCTTCACATGAAATCATGGTCTTGGCCTGTGTCTCATGGTTTGAATATTCTAGGGCCAGATACTTCTTTTCGGTGAGACAACATCCAAAAGAATGGTGGTCCAAAGCAAGGAAAGGGATGGAACAAACTTAACTCTCCTGAGGGACAGATAGGTGAGGTAAGTACTGGTGGCTAAGCCCTGAGTTCTAGGAGACTCACACTGAGCCATTCAGGCCAGCTGGATGGGTCCTTAGGCTCAGCACTACTCAGTAAGTCAGCATGCCACTGCCCTAGGTACCATACTGCAGACTGCAGCAGGCTGTAACTGTAGGATTTCTTCTGGGGTCCTCTCAGAAGTGTGTGTCTCCCTGGCCACAGAGATAGTCTTGTATCTTCCCTTCTCACTGGCAGGGTCCCCTGGAACAGCACGGTGAGGACAGCCACAAGATGTTAAGGTGGAGGCACTGAAAAAATCCACACTGGTTAAACCAAAGAGATCAAGGACAAGCTAGCACCACAGCACTCCAAAGTGGTGGAGATCAGCAAGGAAGACAGCCGGGTAGATCTGCATAGTTAAGTAGGAGCGCAGGGACAGGCCAGGAGGAAGAGCAATAAGACTGAAAGCAGATATCCAGTGGCACTTCCGCCCAGCCAGCTTCGCCCTACAGGGGACTCCACGGTTCAGAATTTGTTACCTTTTCCCTCACAGGTGAGCTAGTTTTCCAAGTTTGCTTTGAATGGTCAGATGGAAATTCAGGTCTTTCAAGTTAGGCTCATCCTTCAAAATACCCGATATAACTTTGGGAGACACTTTCCTCATGTTCAGGTTTTCTTTCAGAATGAGTCTAACAGGTTTATCTAAATTTAATTTTTCAGCCATCATTCTCACCGTTAACTGCCTGTTTGAACTAACCAAGTCCTCGATCCTCTGGAGATATATATGTATATATATATATATTTTTTTTTTCTTTTCTTTTTTTTTTTTTGGTCTTTTTGAGACAGGGTCCCTGTAGCCCTAGCTGTCCTGGAACTAACTCTGTAGACCAGGCTGGCCTTGAAGTCACAAAGATCCGCCTGCCTCTGCCTCCCGAGTACTAGGATTAAAGGCGTGCACCACCACGTCCGGCTCCTCTGGATATTTTCATCCGACTGGTGGGTGACTGGACGACCATTTTGTGCATCATCTTGAACATCTTCCCGCCCTTCTTTAAATCTTTTGTGCCATTCAAAAACTCCAGCCCTTGACATCACTTCAGCCCCATAGGCTTGTTTCAAAAGGTGGTAGGTCTCACTGCCAGACTTGTTCAGTTGCACGCAAAATTTGATACTAATCCTTTGTTCTAAATAGCTGTCACTCATTTTGGCATTAAATCATACGGGAACGTCCACAGGCCACAATTGTTAAGAAGCCGGAGGGACCAATCTCTTGGGTGCTGCTGGTCTAACTATGTCGCTAATCCTGCTCCACTGGAAGCCTCAAGGGAATAATTACTGCTATTCTGGTTCTCCATCTCTGCAACTAGCTGAAGTGGGGCGACACGGAGAATGGCAATCTCGCGCTCACACAAAGAGTAGACGCAAATCTGGGAAAAATTAAATTCCCTACAGCCGAAGTCTGCGTCCAGCCAGTGCATGAGGTTTGCAAAGCAATCACCAAGGTCGTCCTGATCCTGAGGCCCTTAAGTGTTTATGGCCACTCCTGCAATAGACGCGTCAATAGCCGCAAGTTAAGCAACCAGGGAAGATGCGGCAGTGATGTAACGTGAAAGCTCGCTCCAGCCCTGCAGACACCGGAACAAGCCAAACCTACCGGAGCAGCCCGGCTCGCCAGCTCCAGAGTCCCGAGGGGCTTGGCCGCATGCGCAGTTCCTTCACCCCGCGGGTTGCACTGCGCGCAGGCGTACTGCGGCAGCAGCTCTCCAGGCCACACCCCGTCCAGGCGCGCTT
Source organism: Rhizomys pruinosus (assembly GCA_009823505.1). Classification (NCBI taxonomy): domain Eukaryota; kingdom Metazoa; phylum Chordata; class Mammalia; order Rodentia; family Spalacidae; genus Rhizomys; species Rhizomys pruinosus. The sequence goes on along the minus strand of VZQC01008066.1, from coordinate 73,971 downwards.
CCGTGCACGTGCCCGCTGGTCTGCGGGAGTGGTAGGCGGCTCTGAGGGAGGGGAAGGAAGGCAGAGGGAAGAGAGGGCACTCCCGGGCGCCGGGGTGCATTGTGGGAAGGAGGCGGCAGCGTCCCGGGCGGGCGGGAGGTGCAGCGGCGGCGGCGGCGGTAAATCCTCCCGGCCGCTCATAGCACTGTGGAGCCGCGTCCCCAGCCCGGCCTCGGCCCGCACGCCCCTCCTGCCCCTCGCGGCTTCCCGCGCGCCGGCCCCTCCTCCGCGCGCGGCCTTGCCGAGCTGGCCGGCCGGCCTGGCTCCCCTCCCCGGCCCCGCGGGGCGGCCGGGCTGCCCTGACGAGGCGGGGAGGGGAGGGCTGGACCGGCCGGCGACCCGGCGACCATGCCGAACTTCTGCGCGGCTCCCAACTGCACGCGGAAGAGCACACAGTCCGATCTGGCCTTCTTTAGGTTCCCGCGGGACCCAGCCAGGTGAGCGCGGCGTAGGGCTGATCGGCAGGCCCGGGGCGGCGGGAGGGTAGGCTGGCGGCCGGCCGGCGGGCCTCTCGGAGCACGTGCCCCCATGGGGACCCGGCCCCCAAGGCGCCACCCGAGATGCGAAGACTGGGGCGGTGCGGGGGCGGACGAGGCGGGCGCTCTTCCCTCCCTGGGCTCAGTTCCTTAGCTGTCAAAAAAGGATCTGGATTCTGGGATGTGGTCCCCTGGGCTCTGCCTTCCCCCTTGTCACCCCGCCCTCCCAGGACAGTGTTTCTGCTTGGAGCCCGCCCATATTCCTTGATCTTAAGTCGGGTCACAACTGGGGCCTTCGAACTTGTCATCGCACAATGCTCAGTTGCAGACGGGGACCGTTACTCTTTATCTCCCCTGGCTATTGCGGGGAATCTCAGGGCATGCAGGCAAGGGCGTAGGAATTGGTATTGAAACCTCTTCCTTGAAGTAACCCGCATTCTGACTCGTACTTTGAGAGTGACGGGATGGGGACTTGATGGGAAAGGCTGCAATATTTCACAGGCCTTTTTTTGGTTCGTTCATTTTAAAAATTAGTGCTTACTATGTTTGGATTAGTTCACATCAGGTGAATCCTGTCACTCCTTGCGGAAAGCTCGTAATTCATGAAGGGGGACAGATCTACCGGCAGGGGATTGTGATATTAGTTAAACAGATACTCACTGAAGACTTACAACTGTAAGACATTGGTCTGAGCACTGGGAGATGTGTAACAGACGAACCAGTGAAAAGTCTCACTCTCAGAGGTTACATTCAGGTGGGGGCCGGTAGAGAAGTAAAATATATACAGTAGTGTGTCCAGTAGTGATAAATGCCTTGGAGAAAAATACAGCCGAGGTAGGAGGGGTTTTAAGAGTAGCCAGGGGCAGGGCATGGTTGCATGACCCGTTATCCCAGTTCTAGGGAAGCTGAAGCAGAGAGCTTGAAGCCAGCCTGGGTTACTTAGTAAGTTCCAGGCCAGCTAGAGCTACTGTGAGAGATCGTGTCTACCCTCCATCTCCCGCCAAATAGTAACAGGCACAATTGCTATTTTTTTACATGATACTTAGAAAGTCTTACCACAGTGAAATTAACTGAAGAGTTGAAGTAGAGGAGGGGCCAGGAGTGAGATATCTTGGGCAGAAGCATAGTGGAGAACAGTAAAGGTGAAAGCAGAGCATGCTTGTTGGAGTCTAGAAAGGATGTAAAGGCAAGACAGATTGGATAGGCCGCAAAAACAGTGTGGCATTTATTTTGAATGAAATAGAAGAGTTGAGAGCTGAGAGACTTCTGCTTCATAGGATCACTGGCTATGTGTTAAATTGTAGGGAAGCAAGGGTGAAAGCAGGAAGACCAATGAAAGGCTGTTGCGCCATCCAGATCAGTGGAGGAGGAAGAGCTAAATTGGTGCATTTTAGATAAGGTTTGAAAATGAAGCCAACTGGATTTACTAATGGATTGGACATGGGTTATAAAAGGAAAGGGAATCCGAGGGTGACTCCTGAGTTTGTGTGTGTATGTTTGTGTGTGTGTGTGTGAATATGGTGTATGACCATGTGGTGTGTGTGCATGTGTTTGCACATGAAGAGGCCAGAGAAGAGAACAGTATCCTCCCATCCTCCCATCCTCCCTCCCTCCCTCCCTCCCTCCAGTGTTTTGCCTGCATTTATGTAGATGTACTGTGCATGCAGGGGTGGCACTGGCCACAGAAGCCAGAAGAGAATGTCGAATCTCCTGGAATTGGAGTTAAGGGAACTTGTTAGGTTCCTTGTGGTGCTGGGAACTGAACCCAGGTCCTCTTGCCAGAGCAATCAGTGCTCTTAACTTCTGGGCCATTTTTCCAGCTTCTGGGGTTTGTTGTTGGCGTTTGTGACAGGGTGTCTCCCCCATTGGCTTGGAACTTACTTTTTTTTTTCTTTCTTTCTTTTTTTTTTTATTTTGGTCTTTTTGAGACAGGGTCTCCCTGTATCTCTGGCTGTCTTGCAACTTGCTATGTAGACCAGGCTGGCCTTGAACTCACAAAGGTCTGCTTGCATAGACCAGTTTGGCCTCCACTCACATAAACCTGCCAGCCTCTGCCTCCCCAGTGCTGGGATGAAAAGCATGTCTCACCATGCCAAGCACACTTTATTCTTTTGAGACAGGGTCTCACTGAACCTGTAGCTGTGGGGCCCCAAGCCCTAGCAATCCTGTCTCCAACTCCACAGTGCTGTGCTCTACCTGCATAGCTTTTAAGATGTGGGTGTATGGATTTGAACTCAGGTTTTTGTGCTTGCATAGTAAGTGCTTTTACCAACTGAACCATCTCTCCTAGACTCCTGAGATTTATTTATTTATTTATTTATTTATTTTTTGGTGTTTTTGAGACAGGGTCTCCCTGTAGCCCCAGCTGTCCTGGGGAAGCTGAAGCAGAGAGCTTGAAGCCAGCCTGGGTTACTTAGTAAGTTCCAGGCCAGCTAGAGCTACTGTGAGAGATCGTGTCTACCCTCCATCTCCCGCCAAATAGTAACAGGCACAATTGCTATTTTTTTACATGATACTTAGAAAGTCTTACCACAGTGAAATTAAGTGAAGAGTTGAAGTAGAGGAGGGGCTCTCTGGCCATCTACTCTAGCCTAATTAGTGAGCTCCAGGGAGTAAGAGACCTGTCTCAAAGGAGGGGGACAGCATTTCTGAGAACGACACCTGCGGTTGTCCTCTGGCCTCCACACCTATATGGCACACACATGCACATGTGCACACCAACACAAGCATAACAAGTTTTTTATTGACTGTTTGTATTTCTTGTTTTGAGAACTGTTCTGTTTCATTTTCTTGGCTAGGGAGCTGTTTTGTTTTTTAGTTATTTTTATGGCTATAACCATCCCCTCCCACCTTTGTCTGAGGTATGTATAGCTGGTGAAGATTTTCTCCCATTATGTAGGCTGTCTCTCTTCCTTGGTTAATTGCTTCCTTTAGGGTTATTCCTGTGCTATTGAAGTCCTTTACAGAAAGTTCTTGCTTATCCCTCTATGTTGAAGTATTTTCCTCTAGTAGTTTCTACATTTCAGGTTTTATATTAGGCCTTTAGGTCATTTTGAGTTATTTTTGTGCAGAATGAGAGATACAGAGCTGATTGCATTCTTTTGTATATGTATATCCACTTTTCCCAGCTCCATTTGTTGAAGAAGCTGTTGTTTTTCCCAGTGTATGTTTTTAACACCTTTGTCAAAACTTCAGTGACTGTATCTGAGTGGGCTTACTCTGGCTCTCTATTCTGCTCCATTAGTCTGCTTGTTAGTCTTGTGCCAGTCCTATGCCGTGTCTATCACTGTGGTTCTATGTGTGATCTGTGGTCAATTATGATACCTTTAGTGTTCTTCTGCTTAGAATTGCTTTAGTTATTCTGGGTCTTTTGTGATTTTTTTTTTCTAGTTCTTTGAAGAATATCATTGGAATTTTGATGGAGATTACATTGACTCTAGACCATTTATGGTAATATAGCCATTTTTACAATATTAATTCTATAAATCCATGAGCATTGTTTTCATTGTTTAGTGTCTTCTTTCATTTCTTTTTCCAGTTTTTTTTCATTATAGAGGCCTTTGACCTTTTTGTTTCTAGATGTTTTATTTTCTTGAAGCTGTTATAAATAGGATATTTTTCTTAATTTCTCAGAAAAAGCTAATGTTTATATTCTGCAACTTTGCTAAAAGTGCTTACCAGATCTACGTTTTGTAGAGTTCATAGTCATGCTAAGAGGGATAATTTTTTCTTTCTTGTCTTACTGCTCTAAGACTTTGAGCACTATATTAAAGTAGAGAGAGTCGGGCCCATTGTCTCATTCCAGATTTTACAGGATATGCTCTCAGTTTTCCCCCATTCAGTATAGTGTTGCCCATAGGCTTGTTTGATGTAGCCTGCCTTGTGTGGAGTTATGTCCCCTCTATTCCCAGTTTTCTCAGGACTTTTATCATGAAGTCATTTGAACTTTGTCAAATGCTTTTCATGCACTTACTGAGTTGATTATTTCTGCTTATAAGTATGGTGTTCTAGTTTGTCTTCCATTGCTGTGACAAAACACTCTGACCGACACCAACTTGGGGAGGAAAGGGTTTATTCAGCTCACATCTCCTGGGTCACAGTTCATCACTCAGGGAGCCCAAGGAGGAACTCAGGGCAGGAACCTGGAGGCAGGAGCTGAAGCACAGGCCATGGAGGAATGCTGTTCACTGGCTTGCTCCCCTGGCTCATGCCCAGCCTGCCTTATACAGTACACAACAACCTGCCCAGGGTGGCACCACTCATTGTGGACTGGGCCCTCCCACACTACTCAACCATCAAGACAATACTCCACAGATGTGGCCATAGGCCAATCCAATGGAGCCAATTGCCCAATTGATGCTCCCTCAACCCAAGTGTGTCAAGTTGACACTAAAGCTATCTAGCACATATGGTATTGATATTTTAATTCTTTATTTATTTATTTATTATTATTTTTTTTTGAGACAGGGTCTCCCTTTAGTCCCAGCTGGCCTGGAGCTTGCTCTGTAGACCAGGCTGGCTTTGAACTCACAGAGATCCACCTGCCTCTGCCTCCCAAGTGCTGGGAGGTATTGATATATTTTTAATTAGCCTTGCATATGTGGTCTATGGCCCTTATTTGTTTATTTATTTGTTTGTCTCAAAAAGACCAAAAAAAAAGTTTCACAATAATCTTGTCCTCTCTCACACACATATATACATAACTTCTGAGATTAGAGTTTAATTGAATCAGTAAATAGATTTGGGGGGAAATTATTTGTTTCAACCCATGAACTTATGTGTCTCTGTTTATTTATGTCTTCTTTAAAAGAGAACTTTACTAAAAACAAAAAACCAGGCATAGGGGCCTATGTCTTTTACTTCCAGCCCCTGAGGCAGGAAGACCCTGTCTGGATAAATAAATAAATAAATAAATAAATAAATAAATAAAATAAAATAGGGGAGAGATGGCTCAGTGGTTAAGAGCACTGGCTACCTTTTCAGAGTACCTGGGTTCAGTTTCCAGCACCCACATGGGTGACTAATAACTGCCTATAACTTCAGTTCCAGGGGATCTATGATGCCTTCTTCTGATCTCCATAGGCATTGCACTACATGGGTGCACTTACAAACGTGGAGGCAATACACTTATACACATAAAATAAAAATAATCAATACAATTTTTTAAGACCCAAAATAGCCTGCCAGAGTATTGCACCCCTTTAATCCCAGCACTTGGGGGACAGAGGCAGGCGAATCTCTGTGAGTTCAAGGTCAGCCTGATCTACATAGTGAGTTCTGGGCCAGCTGGAGCTACAGGGAAACCCTGCCTAAAAAAAAAAAAAAATAGGTTAAATAAATAAGGGGCTGGAGAGATGGCTCAGGGGTTAAGAGTACCAGCTGCTCTTGCAGAGGACCTGGGTTTGGTTCCTAGCATCCAGGTGGAGGCTAACAACCCATCTGTAACTCCAGTTCCAGGGAATCCAACACCGGTTCACATCCCAGCACCTCCATGGAGACTAACAGCCATCCATAAGTCCAGTTCCAGAGGCCACACTCTCTTCTAGCCTCTGCAGGCATTGCACACTTGTGGTACACTTGGATACATGCTGGCAAAACATTCCTACGCATAAAATTAATTAAAAGAAATAAAATAAAAACAAAAAGTCTTATATATTACTACATTTATTCCTAGGTGTTTGATAAGGAAATACATAGGGCTAATTAATTGGGCTTTCTGTCCCACATTAATTCTTTTCTTGATTTTTGTTTTGTTTTATGTGTATGAGTGTATTGCCTGCATGTATGTTAAGTACACCTGTGTTGTCCAATGCCCACAGTCAGAAGAGAGCAGGGACCCCTGGAACTGAAGTTAGGGATGACTATTAGCCCCTATGTAGGTGCTGGGATTTGAACCTGGATCCCTCTGCAAGAGCTGCCAGTGTTATCTGCTGAGTCATCTTTCTAGCCCCTCTTCTTGAGTTTTTTGTTTGTTTGTTTGTTTTGTTTTTTGTCTTTTTTTGAGACAGGGTCTCCCTTTTAGTCCCAGCTGGCCTGGAGCTTTCTCTATAGACCAGGCTGGCCTTGAACTCACAGAGATCCACCTGCCTCTGCCTCCCAAGTGCTGGGATTAAAGGCATGCTCCACCACGCCCGGCCAGAAACTCATTCTTTGATCCTAGCACTTGGGAGGCAGAGGCAGGCAGATCTTTGTGAGTTCAAGGCCAGCCTGGTCTACAGAGTGAGTTCTAGGCCACTGGGGCTACATGGAGACCCTGCCTCAAAAAGACTATATATATATATATATATATATATATATATATATATATATATATATCCTTAAAACCAAATTAATTCTTGTTTTGAGACAGGGTCTTCCTATATGATAACCCAGGCTGGTCTCAAATTCACAGTCCTCCTGCCTTAGCCTCCCAAGTGCTGAGATTATAGGTGTGTGTGCCTCCATGCCTAGTCCAAACATTAAAGTAAATTTTTAAATAATTTTGAATTTATATTCTATAATTATATTTTGGTTTTATTTATAGATGCCAGAAGTGGGTTGAGAATTGTAGGAGAGCAGACTTAGAAGATAAAACACCTGATCAACTAAATAAACATTATCGACTGTGTGCCAAACACTTTGAGACCTCTATGATCTGTAGAACTGTAAGTAATAGACGGGCTTGGTTTTTCGTTCTCTCTTAGGTATGTCTGGTTGGATATGTAAATTTTTGTCTATTAATCGGAATGTCTATACCTTATTACTTTTAAGTTGAAGATAGGTTTGATGCTTAGTACTATTTGTTCTTAAAACCTGACTTTTTAAACCTCTCTGTTCCTGATGTCCATTCCCAATCACCAGAGTTAATGACCTTTATATTTATAGAAAATAGAAGTTTATGATAATGTGGGTATTTTTATTTGAAGTAATTGAGGTGTGCTTTTTTTGTTTGTTTGTTTGTTTTTAATGTGGTTCTTGGGCTGAAACCTGGAGCCTGTGTATCCTACACAGTGCTCTACCACTGAACCACATCCCCAGCCCCTGTCTAGAGCTTTCTTAGGAGTGATAGTTTGATCTAGGAATGCTGCTCCTTGTGCTCATGATTTGAATGCCCTCTCAAGGATCAACACTTAATTTTTATGGGCTAAATAGAACAAGGAACAATATCATACAAGTAATGTGAAAACCTTCTTTCATATCCAGACTTCCCCTTTCTGGCCTCCGTTTATAATGAAATTAGACCAGATAATTTAATATTTTAACCTTTTACGATCCTGTTACTGCTGTGATTCATGAAAAGCAAAAACAGGACAGATTTGATTGAAGTGAAGCAAATGCAAAGGTTTAATGACTAGTAAGGGTTTGGTGAATTTACAATTTTCTTGATTAGGTACAATTAATAATGTTTCATATTAGGTTTTTGGATAGACATAAATTTGACTTTGAAGGTACACTATATGTTATTATGCAGCAATTTATTTTGGTATTTTTTTCAGATACATTTTGCAGAGGCATCAGAAAACTAAAGAATGATTGGGTTATTTTATTTCTCAAAATTAATTGAAGCAGATACTTGTGAAGTCATTGGGAGGTGAGCCAATTCCGGTTCAACAATTTAATCACGAATATTTGAGGGATATTTTTGGCCTTACTTTGTTAAGAGCATAATAATGATGAGCCAAAAGAAAAGGTTTCATATGTCTAAAAGGCAAACATAAAAAGTTTTTATGTTCTTCACATTAAGTAAAAATATCCCAGATTATTTTTAAAAACACAAACCAAGTATATTTTTTCATTTTTTACTAGTATTATCTCTTAACTGAATAATTCCGAATAGATTAATGTGAGAAATTTAAAATATAGTTCACTATTGTCAGACCATAGAGTAAAGAGATGAGTTAGGCTTTGCTTTTTTTTTTTTTGGTCTTTTCAAGACAGGGTCTCCTTGTAGCCCCAGCTATCCTGGAATTCACTCTAGACTAGGCTGGCCTTGAACTCACAAAGATACACCTGCCTCTGCCTCCCAAGTGCTAGGATTAAAGGCGTGCGCCACCACGCCCGGCTAGATTTTGCTTTTTTGAGCCAGGGGCCCACTATAGCCCCAGCTGGCCTGGAACACACTATGTAGACCAGCCTGGCTTTAATCTCACAGAGTTCTGCCTATTTCTGCTTCCTGAGTAGTGGGATTAAAGACATGCACTACTACACCCATCTAGTTTTGCTTTTGAAATTTTTCAAATGGTTTTTCCATCCTGGCTAAATTAACCCAAATGTGAGAAAATGTTCTTAAGTATGTAGACCAAGATGCTAGTGGTGGCTGGATTACATGATAACTGCATTTAAATATTTAAGCTTTGGCTACTTTGACATTTACAATTTCATTAGTAAACATTCAGGAGTAGTTCTGCAAGGCCACACATTTTATTATCTTTGGTGTGAGAAGAGTAAGATCACTATAGCTACTTTAAATTAGCAATTTGTTCTATTTGTTTAAATAAGCAAAGATTAATTCTTGATTTTTGAGTTTAAATTGTTCATATAATTAGAATGTAATCTTTCTTTAAAATTTTTATTTATAGCTGGGCGTGGCTGCGCAGGCCTTTAATCCTAGCACTTGGGAGGCAGGGGCAGGTGGATCTCTGTGAGTTTAAGGCCAGCCTGGTCCACAGAGTGAGTTCCAGGACAGCCAGAGCTATAGGGAGACCCCGTCTCAAAAAGACCAAAAAAAAAATTTATTTATTATTTCCATCTTAGTGTATGGCTATATTGCCTGCATGTGTGTAAGTGCATCCATGTCATGGAGGTGAGAAGAAAGTGTTGGATTCACCTGAAACTGGAGTTATGGATGGTTATTAGTTGTCATATGGGTGCTGGGAACTGCTGAGCCATCTCTCTAGCCCCTAGAGTATAATCTTTTTTTGACATGTGTACATATAAGTGAATATAAGATATCACTTTTAAAAATTCACACTATTTTCTGATCTTTGCTTTATTTGCAAATTAGAAAATCAGATTTAGGAGCTGGAGAGATGGCCTAGTGGTTAAGAGCACCGACTGCTCTTGCAGAGGACCCGGGTTCGATCCCCAGCACCCATATGGTGGCTAAGAACCCTCCCTAACTCCAATTCCAGGAGAACTCCAGTTCCAGGGGAATCCAAGACCCTCTTCTGACCTCCGCAGCATTGCACGAGACGGATGCACAAACCTACATGCAGACAGTACATTCATACACAAACAAAAATAAATAAAATTAAAAAAAAAAAGAGAAAATCAGATTTAAATTTTAAAAATTCACTAGAATGCCTTGCCCCTCCCCTCAGCCGCTAAGATATCACATTTTGATTATGTGTATTGTTTTTGTTTTTGTTTTGTTTTCAGAATTTTGCTCAATGAGGAAAGTAGAAAACTACTCCAGAGTTGTGTTCATAACCAATTCTAGTCCAAATTTCCTGTGGTAGATTCAGGGTTGTTAGTCCAGCACTAGAATCTGAGTATCATTAAGAAATTAGATGTTAGGGCAAGAGAGATGGCTCAGTGGTTAAAAGCACTGGCTGCTCTTGCAAAGGACCCAGGTCTGGTTCCCAGCACCCACATGGCCATTAAGAGCCAGTTCCAGGCGATCTGATGCCCTCTTCTGACCTCTGTGGGCATTGCACAAGTGCACTTACATGCAGGCAATACACTCATACACATGAATAAAAACAATAAATGAATTTTTTTTTAATTTTATTTATTTTTCTTTGTGTATAAGTGTACTGTCTGCATGTAGGTCTGTGCACCTGTGTCGTGCAATGCCGCGGAGGTCAGAAGAGGGTGTCGGATTCCCCTGGAACTGGAGTTCTCCTGGAATTGGAGCTTCAGACGGTTCTCGGCCGCCATGTGGGTGCTGGGGATCGAACCCGGGTCCTCTGTAAGAGCGGTCGGCGCTCTTAACCGCTAGGCCATCTCTCCAGCCCCCTAAATGAATTATTTTTAAAAAGAAATTAGGGTCCTCTGCAAGAGTGGTCGGCACTCTTAACCACTAGGCCATCTCTCCAGCCCAGGAGCCCGGGTTCGATCCCCAGACCCACATGGCGGCTGAGAACCATCTGTAACTCCAATTCCAGGAGAACTCCAGTTCCAGGGGAATCCAACACCCTCTTCTGACCTCCGCGGCATTGCATGGCACGGGTGCACAAACCTACATGCAGACAGTACATTCATACACATAAAAAATAAATAAATTTAAAAAAAAATTAAATGAGCTAAAACACGTTAAAAAAAACAAAAAGAAAAGAAAAGAAAAAAGAAATTAGGGCCGGAGAGATGCCTCAGTGGTTAAGAGCACTCACTGCTCTTGTAGAGGACCCAGGCTCAAATCCTAACACCCAAATGGCAGCTAACAGTCATCTGTAACTCTAGTTCCAGGATCTGACACCCTCTTCTGACTTCTGAGGGCATTGCATGACATGGGTACACTCGCATGCAGCCAATACACTCATACTCATAATACATAATAAAATATTTTTTAAAAGAAACTAGATTTCATCTGGGCATGGTGGCTCATGCCTATAATTCCAGCATTCAGGAGGCAGAGGCAAATAAGATAATGAATTGTGGTCTACCTGAGCAACACAATGAAGCCATGTTTCAAAATACCCCTCCTCAAAATAGTATATCAGGTTACCTTTGTTTGTTTTCTGTGATGCATGAGATTGAACTAGAAAATACTGATTCTCTGGGAGGCAGAGACAGGCGGATCTTTGTGAGTTCAAGGCCAGCCTGGTCTACAAGGTGAGTTCCAGGACAGCTGGGGCTACAGGGAGACCCTGTCTCGAAAAGACCAAAAAAAAAAGAAAATACTGGTTCTCAGTAGCATTTCTGGAATATATTCAACAACTCTGGCTAGAATCCAAGGTAATATGTTCCATTTAGATAGATTTTCCTGTCCTATTTTCAACCTCCTTTCCCAAGGTGAAAAAATTTAGAGACTATTTTTGTTTGGCATATTCTTTGCATATGCTTTAATGGTCAGCTTTGAAATAACCACTATTCCCAAGAAAGTGTTTTCATTCAAAGTGTACTTTTTTTTCCCATTGTACAAGCAGGAATAATAGTAGTTATTCACCTATTACTCTCCTTGATAGATTTCTTGTTTTCCCAGCGTCATCTAGGCTAGTTGTAGAAGACTGTCACCAATTAGATGTGAATCCACTTCTGTGGCTATTGGGTTCTATTGACACAAAGCAGGGTAGAGTAGAGAATGATGAACCTTCAGTGATAAGATCAAGCCAGGCATGGTGACACACCTTTTATGTCAGCATTCAGGAGGCAGAAACAGGTGGATCTCTGTGAGTTTGAGGCCAGCTTGGAGACCCTGTCTCAAAACAAACAAACAAAAAGATCATTGGAACAAGAAGGGAATTTAGAAATATCCAATTTAGTGTGGATAGAATTGTGATTATGTATTATCATTAATATGTGAATTATTTTCTGTTGGAAAATGTTGATCTACGTAATACCTGGTACCTATTTAGAATAAGAAATGGGTCAAAAGAGGGAATTGGTTTAACTAGAGCCTCTTCATGAGTCACTGGTAGAATTTGAACTAGTTCTTGGGTCTTCATAGTCCTGGTCCAGTATTATTTTCGTTGTGCTTGGTACTTCTCAGTAATAATAACAACAGTGGAATGACAGCAGGTAAGGCGGGAGGAGCATTGTTACAGAACAGAAAAGAGAGTAAATTGTTTGGGAGACTTGTGAGTCCTGTAGATTTACTGAGCTCGTGGAAGGACAAAACAGTAAGATCTCTAGAAGGGCAAATGCAAAAACAGGAGTAGTAGCCTGAATAACCCAGCAAGTCTATATACTTTAGAGACAGGTGAAATACTGGGGAAATCATTTGTGTAGAATTTTTTTTTTTCTGAAGGACCATTTCTGAATTAACACATTTTTCTTTTTCAGAGTCCTTACAGGACAGTTCTTCGAGATAATGCAATACCAACAATATTTGATCTTACCAGTCATTTGAACAATCCACATAGCAGACACCGAAAAAGAATAAAAGAACTGGTACGTCTTTCACTCTTCAGCTTTCTCATCTCCCCATAGTACCATGAAATTAAATATGGAAGCATTTATGCTAAAAGTTGATCTAAGTTCTGCATTTCACAGGTGGCATACTAATGCTGTGAATTTTTTTTTAATTTATGTTTATGAGTGTTTTGTTTGCATGTGTGTAAGTGCATCTATGTCATACATTGCTCACAGAAGCCAAAAGAGGGCATTAGATACCCTGGAACTGGAGTTACTGAGAATTGTTAGCTTCTGTTTAGGTGCTGGGAACTGAACCCAGATTGTCAGCAAGAGCAACCAGAGCTCTTAACTGCTGAGCCATCTCTCCAGCCTGAATGCTGTGATTATTAGGATGGTTAGTCTGTAATAGTACTATTTTAATTGGAAAAGCTTCCTCAAACATAGCCAATTGCCAGTTAACCTTGGCCAAAGTGTGTTGTTGATTCTAGGCCACTAGCTCATTTCTTTCCTGGGACTGATGGTAAAGAAAATGAAATTGACATGTATTGTTAGAACTCAGCACAAAGGAATAAAGAAAAATAGATTTCACTATTGAATGTTGATGAAGTTTAAAGAAGGTTAAAATCAAGCTCTGCATGCAGGCTCATGCTGTTAATCCCAGTGCTTGGGAAGCAGAGGCAGGTGGCTCTCTGTGGGTTTGAGGCCAGCCTGGTCTGTATAGTGAATTCTAGGCCAGGTAGGGCTACATAGTAAGGCACTGTCTCAAAACAAAACAACAACAAAAAATCTTTGCTTTGAATAGTCATAATTTATATGTGTTTTTATATTCCTTTGATACCTTTTAGCTCTGATAATTGAAACCTACCTCTCTTGCTGGCCTTAGGTGAACACAATATCTCAGACACCTTATTACTAGCAAGGCCTGTTTTGATTTGTTCAGTTTTGTTTCATTGATTCATGCATTCATTCATTTAAGGTGTATGCACATCACAGGCATGCATGTGGAGGTCAGAGAACAACTCTCGGGAGTCAGTTCTTTCTTTCTAGCTTGGGATCCTGTGAGACTTGAGTGGCACCCTCTGAGCCATCTCCTCCCTCCCCCATCCCACCTAGTTTTGATAACAAGATCCTGCTAGTGTCCCATAAGTTGAATTGGAATCTCTTTCCTTTTTTACTTTTTATTTTTCTAGAAAAACTTGCATAATGTAAGCACTGTCTGCTCCTGAAACTTATGTAGAACTTAGTAAAGCTATCAGGGCTTGAAGCAGGTACAGGAGAGTTTTGTTTGCCATTCCAGTTTCTTGGTTTCCTCTCTCTTCTGGTGCTTTTATGCTTTCAAATCCTTGATCATCTAGTATTTTTTTAATGCATTGCTTTCTCTGTTCCTAAAACTACTTTAAAAGAGTCAGTAGTTTTACCAGTAATCTATGTATGTAGGAGTCAGTAAACTATATGTTGGTGAGATACTTGCTTTTCTCTTACTTTGGAGGGTATACTTTTTGGCTTTTTCTAGCTTGAGTGTTTGAACTTTACATATAATGTGTATCCCAAGCTGCTTTAGAGATGTGACGTTTACATTGTGTAGCTGTCAGTGTTTGTTCATTTCTCCTTCTTTTCTGTGTGTGTGTGTGTGTGTGTGTGTGTGTGTGTGTGCGTGTGTGTACACCTTCATGTATGTGCAGTGCTCACAGAGGCCAGAAGAGGATGTTGGATTCCTGAAATTAGAGAGTTGGTTGTTAGCTGCCATGTGGGTACTGGGAACCAAACCTGGGTTTCCTGTAAGAGCAGTCAGTGCTCTTAACCACAAGGCCATCTCACCAGCCCCAAACTTCCCGTTTGTTTAACCAAGATTATTCATGCTTTTATTTTTCCAAATTATTTCATATTTTTTTCTTTTGAATGTTAAATGGTGGCTGTTCTACAAGACTTTGATTTCTTTTGTTATGTAACCTGATGACAGTGTGTCAGGACTTAAATCTTTCACATTCTGAGAAACCTTTGATTTTCATTCTTCATACAGTTCTTCCCTTCTCTTTCTCTGGGACTTCTCACAGATGAATGCTGACAGTTCAGGCAGTCCTTCATTCATCTGCTTTCTTCTTAGAACTCCGTACAGGGGTGAGGAGCTTGGCCTCCTCCTATTCTATAGCTGTCGGTTCTCTGTGTCTGCCCTTCATTGTAGGCATACTTCCAGATTTGCCTTCCTTGTAATTGTGCTGCCCTCTGTGCTTAGTAGGGACTGTTCCAGTTAAGCAGCCTGCTGATACTTCTTGTTGGCAACAGAGTCCAGAGCTGCCCATCAGGTACCCTACCATCTCCAGCTCTCGGTGGCTCTGTTGTTTTCCTGCCGTAGATAGTAACAGGTTTGTGGTATAAACACTGTAGAGAGTTGGAGGGAGAGTAAAAGCCCAAGCTGGCAAGTTCTCCTCGGTCTACTGCCATTGTGGGTTTTAGGCACATGGATTGTGCTCCATGCTTTCATTCTCTCTGTCACCTTCTGCCTCTTCAGAACTTCTCATCCTATTTAGTCAGGTTCTAAGATTCAGCAGCCTCCCTATTTTGTGGTATCTTCAGGATTAGATTGGGAAAGGGGGTAATTTGTGTCCTTTTGAATTTGGCACTAAATAGCAGTATACTTTCATTCCGTTTATTATTCACATTTGTGGTCCAAGTTAGGATGGTTCAGGTAGAAAATAAGTTAAATGTCATATGCTTTCTCTTCTAGGACTTTATTATAAGCATGGAATCATTAGTAAATTACATTGTTTTGTTTTCCTCTCATCTGAAGAATATATTCCACATAAAGAATTTATACTCTTTGGGGCTCAATTGATTAGGATGCTTGTATAATATGCATGAAGTCTGGGTTCAATTCCTAGCATCACATAAACCAGGCTTGGTGGTGCACAACTAATCCTGCCACCCGGAAGGTAGAAGAAAAGGATCAGAAGTTCAAAGTCATCCTTAGTTACTTAGGAAGTTTAAGGCCAGCCTGGGATGCATGAGACCTTCCTCAAACAAACAAACAAAAAAAATCCCTGACTGAGGACTAGAGAGATGGCTCAGTGGTTAAGAGCACTGGCTGCTCTTGCAGAGGACCTGGGTTCAGTTCCCAGCACCTACATGACAGCCAACAACCATCTGTAACTCCAGTTCTAGGGATCCAGTGCCCTCTTCTGGTTTCCACAGTCTTTGTGGGACATGGGTACATTTATATACATGCAGGCAAAACACTCTTACACATAAATTTTTTTAAATTAATAAATCCAAGAAAACCTCACCAAACAACATTATGGCCTAGCATAAGTAAATTTGTGCTCGAAATATGCTTGCTTTGCTTTGGTCCAGGATAATTTATGAAAGGTCAGTTTTGAAGTGTTGTTTTTTTTTTTTTCTTTTTTCTTTTTTCTTTTTTCTTTTTTTTTTCCTGTCTTAGAGTGAAGATGAAATCAGGACACTGAAACAGAAAAAAAGTAAGTGATAGTGTTAATGACTCAGCTTCTGAATGAATGCCTTTTAAAAAGCCTTGACCTGGTAAGGACAAAAATATGTTTTACATAAAAAATCTACTTTGAAAATGGATAGAAGAGTGTGGGTGGCTTTGCCCTAAGACCTGGAATTATCTGAGGCTAAAGTCTTGGTTCATTCTGTCTTTGCTCAGTACTGTTGTGCCATGCTCAGAGCACAGAGGGCGCTCCTTTCCTCCAGGGGCTTATGTGGTAGGAGTGCCATAGCATATAATCCCAGTACAGAGAAGGAAAAGCACCAATAGAGAAGACACTCCAGTTCCATCCACCTAACTTGTGGTACATTAATTACTTCCTGGTAAATGTTTAGGGAATAAGTGCTGTAGAGGCAACAGGTGTCAGAGATGTACCATCAAAGATGAGGGCTAGAAACTGTTTCTCTTGCCATGTCCTCCTCCTCTTCTGCTATTGTAATGTAACTGTGGATAATGAGATACCTTTATCCTAGTGCTTTACTTAATCCTAACTCATTTAATTCTCATAGTAGCTCCTTTATGGGTGAGGAAACAGGCAAAAGAAGGAAGGAAAGCTAGAATGGCACAAAACAAGGTGTTAGCATTGGGAAACCATGCTCATTTTGGTGTTAGAGATTCTGACAGCCTGTGATGCTGTGTAAAGAGCACAGAGGGTAGAACTTGCAGGCTTGTGAGCCACTGGCATTTGGAACCATTCAGGGCTTTCTAAAAGTAGGTGATAACAGCCCAAGTTTCCATGCTACACGGAATACTCTGTTGAATTAGGAAAGGCAACATTGCAGGCAGAGGGGCCAGAACTCAGAAAACTTGTATGTGGGTGACTTGCATATGGGAAGTTGTCCAAATGGAGGAGACTGGTTTTTCACAGTATATATTGAATAAACTGTTGAGCACCTTTTTAAAGCATGGAATAGGAACACTTATTTATTGGAAGTGAAGGAATAAAGGAGAACAGAGGGGAAGTGGGAATGCAGGGCAGGCAGGAAGGTAGGCATCTAGGTGAATGTCTTGCTTTTTAGCTTGGAGAAGTTACATAATGTGGGATACTGCTCTATGGCATATGATAGTAGAGGGGCCATGTAAGCTGAGGAGGGAGGGAGTTCTCCCTGTCCTCCCTGAGCCTTGCTGAGTTCTCAGGGTCTAGAATACCTAGGAGCAGCTTACACAGCCCCAGACACACTAGACTTTGCTCTGTATCAGGCAGCTTGCTTGTCTCGTCCATGTTAGTGCTTTAGCTGGAGTCCTGCCTGTCTGCAGATACATTCTCTGTACTCCTGTTTTCCATAACGATGTCATCATCAAACGCAGTTTCCCCTGTTCTCAGTTTTGTTCTGCTGCTCCCACTGATAGCAGACGATTTTTGGTGGCCTTCTTGTAGACTTAGTTGTGAGAACTGGATTTTAGATGATTCTTCAGATTTTAAGTTTCCTGGGTCTTGTATGACTTTGGGGGGGGCACTTTTCCAATCCAAACATGAAGAGACTAGGCTGAGAGTAGTAGTATGCTAATGTTAGTCCTTCCCAAGTACATGAATGTGTATTATCTTGGCTTTCGTAGTAGTCTCCCATGTAAAAATGTGCCTTAATAGTTCGACAGAAGCTGCATCTACATGGACCTTGGATTTGATTTCATTTCCATCCTTTGTATCTGTGACCTTGGGCAAGTTATTTACTGTCCTTCCTCATTTGTCAAGTGGGATTGAGACCATCTGGATCTGTGTCCTACTCTGTTCCAGTCAATGCCCTATGAATGTGGAATGAATGCTTTTGTAGGTTTTAAAAATAGCCAGTCAAAAATATAACTTGTTATGTTTTGTCTTTTATGGTTCTTCATGAACCTGTCTATAAAAATTACCTCTTTCTTTTCCAGTTGATGAAACTTCTGAACAAGAACATGAAACTAACAGCAATGCTCAGAACCCCAGTGCAGAAGGGGGTAACCAGCAGGATGGGCATGCTTTGCCTTTAACCCTCGAAGAGAAGGAAAACAAAGAATACCTAAAGTCTTTATTTGAAATTTTGATTCTCATGGGAAAACAAAACATACCTCTGGATGGGCACGAGGCTGATGAAATCCCGGAGGGTCTCTTTACTCCTGATAACTTTCAGGCCCTTCTGGAATGCCGGATAAACTCTGGTGAAGAGATCTTGAGAAAGCGGTTTGAGACGACAGCAGTCAACACGTTATTCTGTTCTAAAACCCAGCAGAAGCAGATGCTGGAGATCTGTGAGAGCTGCATCCGGGAGGAGACGCTCAGGGAGGTGAGAGACTCGCACTGCTTTTCCATCGTCACGGACGACGTGGTGGACATAGCAGGGGAAGAGCACCTGCCTGTGCTGGTGAGGTTTGTCGACGAGTCTCACAACCTGAGAGAGGAGTTCGTGGGATTTCTGCCATATGAGGCTGATGCAGAGATTCTGGCTGTGAAATTTCACACCACAATAACCGAGAAATGGGGGCTAAATATGGAGTATTGTCGTGGCCAGGCTTACATTGTCTCCAGCGGATTTTCTTCCAAGATGAAAGTTGTTGCCTAGAAACTTTTAGAGAAATATTCCCAGGTACTCTGCTCCTCTTGTGCTTTAAATATGTAGTTGATGAAGTCTGTCCCTGTGATGGGGGTATCGGTTGCTCTAGGAACAATTGAGGAAGTTTGCTCTTTTTTCCATCGATCACCACAGCTGCTTTTAGAACTTGACAATGTAATTTCTGTTCTTTTTCAGAATAGTGAAGAACGGGGCAAGGAACTGAAGGAAATTTGCCATTCTCAGTGGACAGGCAGACACGATGCTTTTGAAGTTCTGGTGGACCTCCTACAAGCACTTGTTTTATGTTTAGATGGTATAAACAGTGACACAAATACTAGGTGGAACAATTGTATAGCTGGCCGAGCATTTGTACTCTGTAGTGCAGTGACAGATTTTGATTTCATTGTTACCATTGTTGTTCTTAAAAATGTCTTATCTTTTACAAGGGCCTTTGGGAAGAATCTCCAGGGGCAAACTTCTGATGTCTTCTTTGCAGCCAGTAGCTTGACTGCAGTACTGCATTCCCTCAACGAGGTGATGGAAAACATTGAAGTTTATCATGAGTTTTGGTTTGAGGAAGCCACAAATCTAGCAACTAAACTTGACATCCAAATGAAACTCCCAGGGAAATTCCGTAGGGCTCAGCAAGGTAACCTGGAATCTCAGCTAACCTCAGAGAGTTACTATAAGGAGAGCCTCAGTGTTCCAACAGTGGAGCACATTATCCAAGAACTTAAAGATATATTTTCTGAACAGCACCTCAGAGCTCTGAAGTGCTTGTCTCTGGTGCCCTCAGTCATGGGGCAGCTCAAGTTCAACACATCAGAGGAACATCACGCTGACATGTACAGAAGTGACTTACCCAATCCTGACACACTCTCAGCTGAGCTGCATTGTTGGAGAATCAAGTGGAAACACAGAGGCAAAGATATAGAACTTCCATCCACCATTTACGAAGCCCTCCATCTACCTGACATCAAGTTTTTTCCTAATGTGTATGCTTTGCTGAAGGTCCTATGTATTCTCCCCGTAATGAAAGTGGAGAATGAGCGCTACGAAAATGGACGAAAGCGTCTCAAAGCATACTTGCGGAACACTTTGACAGACCAGAGGTCAAGTAATTTGGCTTTGCTTAACATAAATTTTGATATAAAACATGATTTGGATTTAATGGTAGACACATATATCAAACTGTATACAAATAAATCAGAGCTTCCTACAAATAATTCAGAAACCATTGAAAATACCTAAGATTTTTTTTTTTTAAGATAATTTGGAAGAAAAGCTATAAGGTGTAACACTAGGCCACTCAGTCACTGAGTACCATGCTCATGGGCCTCCAGTTGGATACATTAGTCATCGGTAGTCCACTTATGTAAATGGCCCCTGTTTGAACTCTTATGCTTTCAATACCTGTTCTTCCAGAAGATGGCCTTAGGAGTGCCAACATTCACCTTGGGGCTGTCTCTGCTAGTGGTACTCTGGAAATGTTTTAGTTAAAGTCATTTTAGATAAAACATTATCATTGTGGATCCAGTTGTCAGGAATTATCAGGTCTTTGAAGAGTGAATTTTGAGAAGGAATGGAAGAGAGGAATGCATTTTATAATTTGTTAAAATGAAGTCCACCATTGACTTTTGACTAGTAGGAGCTTTAAGTGTGATCTTAAAAGTCTGATAATAGCACTTGGAGGCAGAGGCAGGAGGATCACAAGTTTTCAGCCAACTTGGGCTATATAATGAGACCCTGTTTCGAGAAAACAAGGAATGGTGATGTAGCTTAACAGTGGGAGCACTTGCCTAGCATGTGCAAGTTCCTCAGCACTGCAAAAACATAGGCAACAATAAAAATAAAAAAAAACAGCTGTGTGATGGACAGTTACAGAAATGAGCAGAGAGAAGTTGGTGAGCTCACCAAGCAGACTTGAGTATAGATTGTCTATATGGAAAGAGCTCAAAGGAACCTGGTTGATTATTCCTTTATTGAGCCCACACTTGCATAAACTTCTCAGCAGGTATACTGACTTCTGCTTCATGGTCATGACAGACCCAGAGGCCATCCGTACAGGCAACTGACTTGTCTGCTTTCTTTGGTCTTTTTAAACATGATTATATCTACTGCCTCGTCTTGATTTACAAACAAAACCTACAAAAATTAATGTTTTGTCGTTTATCTAAAAAGTAATACAGAAAATATTGCTGTTATTTTTGGTGAATAAAATCAATTTTGTATAGTTTATTTCAATCTAAATAAAATGTGAATTTTGTTTAGACTTAAGTACCTTATTTTTGGTAGGGTGAGAACACATTCCTCTGGTAAATTCTCCCTAAATATTCTTGAATAATCAGCCTCACAGTTTTCACAATTCAAGATGAAGTATTTTCTAGTTTCCTTTTTTTTTTTTAATTTTATTTACTTTATGTGTATGAGTGTACTGTCTGCTTGTAGGTTTGTGCACCGTGCCGTGGAGGTCAGAAGAGGGTGTTGGATTCCCCTGGAACTGGAGTTCTCCTGGAATTGGAGTTACAGATGGTTCTTATCCACTATGTGGGTGCTGGGGATTGAACCCAGGTCCTCTGCAAGAGCAGTTGGCGCTCTTAACCACTAGACTATCTCTCCAGCTCCTAGTTTCCCTTTTTTAGTATAGACTTTAATGTCTAAAAGTAAGAAATTATTTATGTAATTTACCTAACTGGTTTTAAAGAATATTTACTGTTTTTCCTTTATGTGTGTGGATGTATTGCCCACATGCATGTAAGTCCATCTGTGCCATGCACTGTCTGAGGAGTCATCCAGTTCCCTTGGAACTGGAATGATAGTTGTTAGCTGTCATGTTGATGCTGGGAATTAAAACCAGTACCTCTGCAAGAGAAGCAGATGCTCTTAACTTGAGCCATCTCTCCGGCCCCATAACTGATTTTTTTAGGTATTATATGCTGTGTGGCTCCTGATAGATATTGTCAGTGCTTGTGTTACTATTGCTGGTTAGACTGTCAGTGGAGGAATTTAATTGCACAGCTGCCGTTGGCTTTTTCTATGTTGCGATGAGTTGGTGTTAATTTGAGCTTTCGGCAGCAGCAGAACGGAAACATTTGCTGCAGTCTTGGGTCTTTTTTTATTTATTTATTTATTTATTTATTTTGGTCTGTTTTGAAACAAGGTATCCCCTGTAGCCACAGCTGGCCTGAAATTCTATGTAGACCAGGCTGGCCTGGAACTCAGAGATCCACCTGCCTCTGCTTCCCGAGTACGGGGACTAAAGGCGTATGCCACCACCATGCCTGGTTTAGTCCTGGATCTTAACAGTTGAAAAAAAACAGTTGACAGTGTATCTTGGCATGGGGAGCCCAGCAGATGTGTCAAATCAGGACACATTGCCCATATAGGTTATAAAAAGATAAGACTTTGTTATGGTCAGGGCTCTGCATGGTGCCTCTGTCCTTGGCAAAAGAGAACTGGCCAAATTCAGGATGGCAGCAAAGGAGACGAGAGCTGGCCTGTGGGTATCTGCATCCAGCTCTTGGGACTCAAGTGGTATAACTGACAGACTACTTAGCTCAGGTCTTTTTCCTCCCCAACATTGCCCACCATGCTGTTACAATGTGAGGATTATGGCCAGCAGCTCTGAATGTTGGCTCCGAGGCACCTGGCTGTTTGCAGATCCCTAGGTGTAGCCTAGTGATGGTGGCCTGGGGTCACTCAGCAGCTGGCATTACTGGGAGACTTGCCATGCTAGAAGGCAAGTGGAAGCCTCCTTCAGGTTGAGGGCTGCGGTAGACCTGTACGTGGTCAAGTTTGGATTGTAAGACATCCCCATACACCCTGATGGGCGCCGGATGCACCAGGCCAAGCCACGAGGGTGGTGGCAGCCAGGCACAGGCCAAGTTACCCCACATCCCTGCACCCCTCAGACAGTTGGACTTTTTAACAGCCATACTGACAAACATGAGGCTTCAAGCAGCAGGAAATAAAAGTATCAACCAAAGTCTTGTGCAGTTTGAAGACAAAGTTCTGTACCTAGATGGCTTGCAAAATATAGGAACTACATTCAAGATTTAACATAATCACAGGAATTTTTGCTCTTGACATACTCTCGTTTCTGGGGGTAGGGTGGAGCGACACAGTTGAATCTTGTAGCATTCATACCTGTAAAACATGAAAACAGATCCTTTATTTAAGTTTGTGTGTACTTTCTGTCACATTCTTACATGAACCAGTGAGGTAAGTAGTGGTTTGAGTTGAAAGAGCCCTCCTCTGGAGACCAGCTCCTGTAGTGACTTAGCTGGGTCTGGCTTATTTTTGTTTCGTTTGGGGAGTGGTGACTTAAGGCTATTTAAAGTGAAGCCATTCATAAGGCACAGGAGTGTTAATTAATATTTATGATATTTGAGAGCTTACAAAGCGCCTTGACTATCTCAGCTCCCTAGGAAAACTCAGGCAGGTATCAGCCCCATTTTTCATTGGAGAAATCAAGCTCACAATGGTAAATTAATTGTCCCAAAGTATTTAGCTAACAAGTGCTCGAACCAGGTACTGCCGACTGGGCATGTCATCTTAAAATTGGTTATGAGAACTGCTTCATTCTTCAAGGTTTGTAAAGGAAATACTTGCTTTGGGAATAGACCTCTTTTATGTTCATGCCTTACCTGCTGCCAGCTTTCAGCACATCTAAAATGTGCTCATTATAATCGACATGGGTTCCTTACAAAAAAAGAAAACAGTTGGAGCCTGCAACTTCTGAGTCTTTACAAACTGGATGTAGAAATCTTGCCACCTTTATTCTGCTGCCAAGATACCACCACAAAGGGCTGTGCGTCCAGGTCCATTTATTTCACGAGAGGGTGCAGTTGCCTTCTTGCCATCGACAAATGCCCCTCTGTAGCCAGCTTTTTTTTTTTGTGGCCAGGAAAAGCAAAGTCATTTTTGTTATAGATTAGCATAAAAATATCTACTAGATAAGTTTCAGGAAATAATTTAGGAACAATAAGTATGATCTGTAGGTTGGCAGTTCATTTCCAGACCTGTTTCTGTGCCCCTTGTTTCTCACCATGAATGCTCTATATAGAATACATGACATGCCACTGTACTGGGGTCCATAAATTATTTGGACAAAGTGAACAACAGACTTCAAAACTAAGTAGAGGTAGTAAATCTGCCTCGTTTTTAATGAGTTTAAATTTACAGTAGTAGTTTAAACATCTGGAAGTTTAAAGTCCTAATTCATTCCAAATGTTGAACAAGGATATACTGCAAAAGAGGATATTGTAATTGGGGGATCAAGAAAACTGTTGACTCAGTCTGAGGCCTTTCTGCTTTTCTGTATGTACATTAATCACTAAGCATGAGAGGCTGACAGTTAAAAGAAGTGATGGACCCAAATATCCAAGCTGGCATGCTGACGTGAGGAACTTTTATGGGTAAAGTTGTGAATGGGGTGAGGTTTAAATGCTGTTAATGAACATGTCTGGGATGTAGCTGGATAAGGCTCCTCTGTGATCTCCTTTATTCTTAAGGATATAAGGAGGAGTTTTTAAATTATTAAAACTGGACTTAAACCGGGCTTGGTGGCGCACACCTTTAATCCTAGCACTTGGGAGGCAGAGGCAGGTGGATCTTTGTGAGTTCAAGGCCAGCCTGGTCTACAGAGTGAATTCCAGGACAGCTGGGGCTACAGGGAGACCCTGTCTCGAAAAGACCAAAAAAAAAAAAAAAAAAAAAAAAAAAAAAAAAAAAAACTGGACTTAAAGAAGTCAAAACTTCTGACTTCTAAATTATAATTTTGATTAATGTGTTTTGTAATCCAAGAATCTGGTCTGCAGCCAGCGCCTAGCACTAGACTAAGCATTCATTTAAAGCAGTTAACTGCATCCCCGCAGGATGCTTGTGAGGTGCTGATTTGATTTTCCTATGGCAGAACAAGACAAGGCAGCAGGAATCCCTGTCCGCAGTAGCAGCCGCTGTTAATGGTGCTCGGTGTGTGCCAGGTGTGTGCTGAAGTACTTTGCCTGTCCTATCTCATTTAAACCTCCATCCCTTAAAGAAGGTATTCACGCCTGTTTGCCAAGTGAAACTGAGAAGTCACACAGGTAATGAGAAGTAGGAGAAGTAGAACCAGGATTCCAGCAGAAGGCAGAGGTTTGCAGTCTTATGTGCTGACCCTTGCTCTTCATTCTCAGTTCGTGTTTTATTGGATGGCTATGGTATTCCATCTGTTTGGAATTGGGCACAAAGCAAAGTATCATGGGTACAGAGAATGCAGCCAAGTCCATGCCATGGATACAAAGATGAAAGGATGGGTTCCAGGCCCTCAGTGAGCTCAGTCATGTGGCGGAGCCACACATGCAAGCCAGGGACTTCCAGGAGTAGGGCCACAGGTAGATGACAGTGTAACTGACGTCTCAGCTGGGCCACAATCGAGAGTGTAAGGGAACCTCCACATAACTCCAAGTCACATAAATGGGCTTTCCAGAGTAAAGCAGGACCTTTTGCTAAGAAAGTCTCAGCTTCAGATGAGAGCCTTGGCCAACTACAGGAGGTAATATCCTAGGTAGCCCCAGAGACTGTGTATGGCATGTCACCAGCCTCACAGCTTAGATGTCATCCCTGCTGTGAGGTCAAATAGCCCAAGCTTGCCCAGGTCATTTGCTGAGGTAAGCCTGGTGAGAGCCTGTGTGGCTCTCGGCCATACCTGTTCTGAACCAAATGGACAGCATTTGCTAAGAGTAGATGAACTTTTGGAAAATGCTTTTTACCAAGTTTCCTGTCCAAAACTTTTTATTTCCCCCTCAGTAAAAATTTGGACAGTTATTTTGGCATTCTTACTGCCCCCCCCAGATAATAACATTGATATTTAGTATGCTATTTCATGTAGTCAAGGTCCACGAGTAACATGTAATGCTGCTTCCTGACCCCAATATTTGATTGTGATTTCTGCATGGAAGAGATTAGGAACTGAGGGGGGGGTGGGGGGATCCTTTGAGGCTGTGTGGACAACCATTCATTTTACAGAGGATTAGACAGGACAGCTTTCTCAGGATCACACCCTTAAGTGGTAGCAGGGGCCAGGGGTGAGCAGAGATGTCTGTGCTGTGCTGCCATATCGCACAGCAGAAGGAAAACCATGGAGAATCATTTCTTGGCAGGTGAGCTGTGTCTGCCCTTTCAACTGTAACTAGTGTAAACAGTAATCCCATAAGTATGTCAGCTTCACAGGGGAAAAATTTATTAGGTAGGCCAGGGTTTGGGGCTAGTGCTTGGCACACTTCAGAGTTTTGTTACCATAAAATTTTGCTGTATAAGTATTTGTTATTATATTTTGAAAAATGTGTGTGTGCATGCATGTGTGTGTGTGTGTGTGTGTGTGTGTGTGTGTGTGTGTCAGGGGTTGGGGGAAGCTTACCCCCCTGCATGTCCCTGTAGAGGCCAGAGATTGACTTCAAGATGTCTTTGTCAATAGACTCTTCATCTTGCTTTTTGAGGCAGGGTCTCTTCTCTGAACCTGCAGCTCACCATTTTGACTAGGCTAGAGGGCAGCGAGCTCGAGGGATCCACTTGTGCTGGGATTACAGATGGTGAGGCTGAGCCCAGCTTTCTGTGTGAATGCCGAGGACCTGAACCCAGGACCTCATGTTTGCAGAGCGAGCACTCTACTTACTGAGCCATCTCCCCAAGCTTGAGACTGCTTATTTGGCAAATTCCTACTCTTGGTATGATTATCTTTCTCTAGAAGGGTACATGTGATTAAGTTGTAGGGCCACAAAACCTTTTTCCTAAGAAATGAAATGTTGAAAGCTTTCCTTGTAAATGCATCTTATATTTTTACTTCTTTTATTAATAGCAGTCCCCACTATATTGAGCACTGACTACTTATGAATCCCTATGTATTCATACTATGTGTGAATCTCTCTATAATTCAATGTAATAAGTGCTGTGGCCATCCCTATTTTTTGAGGGTTTAAAAGCAAGTGAGTCACCCGATGCTACTCAGTTCAAAGTGAAATTTAGACTCAAACCAAATGATTTTGGTAGCCCAGGCTATTTTCAAACGGGAAATACCCACCTTTAAAGAAATGAACAGATTGTCGATGGGGGTGGGGGGGGGAGTGTAATAAGACACCAGCGTTTGTTTCCAGGTGGCCAAACTATGAGAAATGGGTTTTTCTTCTTTAACATTTCTGTTTTCAGCTGGTGGGGTGATGCATGACTCTAATCCTAGCACTTGGAGTTAGAGGCAGGAGAATGAAGAACTCAAGGTCATTCTTGGCTACTATCGAGTTTGAAGCCAGCCTGAAACCCTGTCTCGGAAAAAGGAATCTTGTAATGTTTCTATAATACTATAATGTATGCTTTTCCTGTCTTACAAAGGATCCAACAGCATTAGGAGAAAAATTCAAGATTATTGAAATGAGATCATTCTTCCAGAAGACTTATTACACCCTGCCAGGCACCAGTGTACATATTTTGTCCCATTTTGTCCACAAAGAGATGACATTGGACTCTAGTGGCTGCCCAGTCTTGTGTGTGTGTGTATGCATGAGTGTATTGCCTGCATATGTGTAAGTGCACCTGTGTTGTGCAATGCCAGTGGAGATCAGAAGAGAGTATCAGATCCCCTGGAACTGGAGTAGAGATGGGTTGTTAACCTGGGACCTTTGCCTGAGCAGCCAGTGATCTTAACCACTGAGCCATCTCTCCAGTGCCATAGGCTACCCATTCTTTAAGCCCCAGCCCTAATGTCTCTATCTCTGGCCCTAGTTACCACCCTTACTGTTACCACCCTTCTTGACCTTTCCCTTTCCCTGCAAATTTATCCTCCACTCAGTAGGCAGGGTGACCGTACAGACTTCCTCAGACCCATGCAGAGGCCTTCCCTCCACACTGAGGCCAGGATCCAAGTTCTTGATCATGAATGAAGGCCTGATGCAAGCTGCGCCATGAAAACCGCTGACCTCATCTTTAATGCTTTGTTTTCTCCTTTTCACCCAGCTTCTGCAGAAAAGTTGTTTGAAGATATGCTTTGAAGCCGTTGTTTATATTGGGGAATGTGGCTCTCGTAGAACACTTATCAGGGTATCAGAGGCCCAAGTTCAATAAAAAGAAAACAAAACACTCTTCCGGAAAGCTGTGGTCTCATGCACAATTAGCTTACTTCATTATTATTATTATTTATTTATTTATTTTTGTTCTTTTGGGTCTCCCTGTAGTCCCAGATGTCCTGGAACTCACTCTGTAGACCAGGCTGCCCTTGAACTCACAAAGATCTGCCTGCCTCTGCCTCCTAAGTGCTAGGATTAAAGGCGTGCACCACCACGCCCTGCTATTATTATTATTATTATTATTATTATTCACCTCTTTGCTTTCTGAGTTTATCACCACAGTTTTCTCTACCTGCTCTAAAAGCTAACCTACCTTTTCTAGAAATGTCTTCCCTCTCACAATAGTATTTCTGTTTGTAAGTTCTGCAACCATGTCTCCCTGTGGTGTATCCCTGTTCTGTTAGACCATGCCTGCCAAGTAACAGTTGTTTCATGCCTTTCAAATGAATAAGCAAATGTCTTTTGGGGGAATTCAGAGTGGCTAGAGAATTCCAGGAGAGAAAAGACCAGAGATGAGGAGAGAAAGGGATTTAGAGGCCGATCCAAAGCCTTGGGAGTCCTGCTCAGAAAATGGCCATCATTCTCTGGTCAAGGGGTGTCCAGGAGAGGTGGAGCTAACTGTGTGAATTGGCCAAGATCGGTGACCTTCATACTCAAGGTGAATATGGCAGTTCCCAGGCTGCAACTTCTGGGCAAGTTTAGACAGAGACACAATCAAACTAAAAAAAAAAAAAAAAAAAAAAAAAAAAAAAAAAAAAAAAAAAAAAAAAAAAAAAATAAGAAACCACTTTGGTCACTGCTAATCATAATTAATACCATTTGTGATTGGTATAATCTTTCTCCCAAAATGGCCCACGTCTTGAGACATGGTGATCCCTCCACCCCTGCCCCCAGTCCCTTGCCACAGTAACAACCCTGGCATGGGACTCACCACCCTCCTATAGAATACCTTCTTATTTATCACCATCTTACCCCCGCTTTCCCAGTCAAGTGATTTCTGCTTTATGTTTTTCTTCCCTTCCCTTCTCAAACCACAGCCCATATATTTCTCACTGCCCTCTTTAGGACCCACTCGTGTCTGAGTTCCTGCCTTTCTACAGAGGAGGAGAGTAGACCTGAAATGGTTCAACCCTGGTGTTTCCCTCAAAGCTTTGGAGCCTACCTGGAAGAGAGAGTTGATAACTGATGCTGCTGGTGCTCTGAGATCGCCAGCAATCTCGGTTGTACTCATTTAAGGTCCACTTCCCTGCCACACCACGAGATTTGTCTCTGTGCTTAAATAACAGCAACCCAGAATGGAATTCTGCAGGCTGCTCAGGCTCTCTAGCACTGAGCCACATTCCACAGCAGTTGGATCAACTTCTGCGCTTCATATGCTGATACTCTTAGGAATGACATAAAGTTTATCAGGTATCTCCTCGATATCAGGTGCTATGAGATCAGACTTAGGAGAGGCATAATGTTTAATTGGGCGCCAGCCTATGCCAGGCACTCACTGTAAGATGGTTTCCATGTATCATCTCATTTAAAGGCTCACAGTTTGATGAAGTTGATATTTTGTCTCTATGAAACAACTGAATTTCAAAGAGATCATTTGCCCTAGGTTACACAGTCCATGTCTGTGCAAAGCCAGAGGCCGTATCTGTACTACTGTGCAGCCAGCCTGGAACCCACCACAGGTCTTGAAAGTGTACCTCAGTTGTTATGTGTGTTCAGTCCTAACAGCCAAGAGCTGGAGCTGTTGTTCCTGAGTGAATGCCAATGGCAGCGTCACTGGGCCTTGGCTGCCCTTTTCCTATCTTGGCTCTGTGGTTTCTGATCAGGACCATTTGCATGCCTCTGGTCTAGGTGGAGGGAGATGAGAGTCGCTGATGAAGAATTAGCACACTGGTAGAGGAGGCTAGACCACAACACCTGCACCATCTGGGGGAAGAGAGGTAAGGCTCCTGATTCCCTGCTCTCCCTTCCTGCTGCTGAGAGTCAGGGTAGGCCTGGGAGCTTGAGTGGGAGAGGCTCAGGGGTGGAGATACCAGCAGGAGGAGGAAGCAGGGGCCTAGATGGAGCTCTGGTTTGAGTGCTACCTCTGGGGAGCTGTGTTAGTTGGCTTTCCATTGCTGTGAAAAAATACCCAAGAAAATAACGAAAAGGAGGACAGATTTACTTTGGCTCAGAGTTCCAAAGGTTTCATCCTGTGGGCTGTGGCTCTGTTGTTCCTGGGCCTGTGGTGAAGCAGACATCACAGCGGGGAGTATATGGTGGGGCAGAGCTGCTCACTTCACGGTGACCTAAAGCAGCAAGAACTCAAGGGGGGGCATATAGAATATCCCCTTCAAGGGCCTGTCCCAGGTGACCTACTTCCAGCTCTTAAAGTTTCTGCCACCTTCCAGCGGCCTGTTAAAACTATGATCCGTTGATGGATTGATCCACTGGGGATCAAGCTTTCGCTTCTATTTTTTTTATTGGGATCAAGTCTTTAATGCATGAGCTTTGGAGGACGTTGGGAGCCAAACCATAACAGGAGCTGTGGGGCCGTGAGGGAACCATCCTGGCACATTGCCTCACTGGACTGCTAGCCCCTCTCTGGCCCTCAGTCTTTATCTGTAAAGCAGAGATGCACATCGCCCATGACAAAGGGGAACATGTTTAGTCAGTTGTATACTCTAGTATTTAACTGAAATGATCTGGTAGAAAAGAAACTTCTAGAAGGAATTAGAAAAGGTGAAATTCATGGCACCTAGAAGTGTCCCTGGGTGGGGTCACCTGGTCAAGGTACAGGTTGGTGTGGACAGTGAGTCGGAAGGGCAGTGTAGCGTAGGGCGAGGAGGGACACCACTGGTTTCTTCTTCCTGGTTTCTCTCCATTCATGCCTCATGTCCTGATTCTAAATTCTAGCAAACCGTTGAGACATACTTTTAATCCAATAGTAG
The DNA here is from genome assembly GCA_009823505.1 of Rhizomys pruinosus. Classification (NCBI taxonomy): domain Eukaryota; kingdom Metazoa; phylum Chordata; class Mammalia; order Rodentia; family Spalacidae; genus Rhizomys; species Rhizomys pruinosus. The sequence continues at coordinate 43,410 of VZQC01008066.1, read as the reverse complement.
CTTTTAGGGGAACTAAAGAGCATGCATTACTATAAGCATGCATTACTATAAGCATGCACCAGATTTTAAGTTTCATGTCAAGGCCAAACCCATTAAATGGAATGGGAAATATATCTTAGAATTGAGAAAGTAATGAATGATCTGTCACTTGAGAATGAATGCTGCTAAAAAGTTGGAAATAAGGAATTCAAGATCGACATTCCAATTGCTGCTCCTCCATACACTAGCTTTGTTGTTACAGGCAAGAAGCTTGGCTTCTCTGAGTATCAGTTCATTCCCAGGATGGTCTATAAATTGCCTGGGTACAGGGGGTAAGTGGTTAAGGCTGATTTGAACCTGAATATCCATTAATTTTGAAGAGAGGTCTACAGAAACATATTTTATCTAACATTCAAAGCTGTCATAGTTTCAAAACAAGCGTGTGCTATTTTTCAGGGTAGCGTAACGGAACAGAACAGTCAACTGGGGGGATTTTGCCTGCCACGTAATAGTTGACCCTGTCTAGAGACATTTTGGGCTATTAAAGTGGTGGAGACGAAAGTACTCCCAGTAACTAGGAACAGAGGCCAGGAGTACTGAGTGCCTACAGTGTGGGGCCGTCCAAGACAGGGTGATGGTGAATTTGAGTGGGTAGACCAGAGCCCAAATGCCTGAGTTGTAACCCCTGCTGCACATCCTGGGTTATTTCCTTGACCTGTGTCTCTCAGTAGCATTGCCTTGAGAGAACCAATGATAGTATCTATCATGGTGTGAGGCTTGCTGGGATATCATGCAGGTAGAGCATTGCTCTGGTAAGCCCACAATGCCACCTATTTCAGGTATTGAAGGAGCACTAGATATACTGAAAGCACCTGGTGACCAGTACCAAAACCTCAGATAAATTACTCAGTTCCTTTGAGCCAAGTTTTCCCCATGTGTTTAAAAAAACAAAACAAGGGCTGGAGAGATGGCTCAGCAGTTAAGAGGACTGGCTTCTCTTGCAGAGGACCCAGGTTTGATTCCCAGAACCCACATGGCCGCTAATAACCATTTATAATTTCAGTTCCAGGGGATCTGATGCCCTCTTCTGACCTCCGTGGGCATTGCATGACATAGTGCATTGCATGCAGGGAATGCATTCATACAAATAAAAAATTAAAATAAATAAAATGGGAGTACACAGAGCTTAGATCAGGGACTTCCCAGGACCACCTGAAGCACAGGTAGGAGCCAGGCACTTCAGCCAGGTGGATTGTTGGATACATCTATCTCTGGGTTGTTGGATAATTGTTTCATTGGTTTGTTAGATGGTTAAATCATTTTCTTGTGTGGCTGTCAGGGTGGAGTTGCCCTGCTAGCTGGTATTAAAGGTGGGCCTGTTGCCGCTGTGAGACTTGAGTGCACAGAGCTTAGATCAGGGATCTCCCAAGACCACCTGAAGCACAGAGTGCCAGGGCACAGGCTAAGCCAGGCATATCCTCCCCCACCCCCAACTGGAATTGCTGAGGGAGTGTCCAAGTGGATTTTTTGGAGAACCTTTAAAACAGAAAGGGAAGAGTGAGTTAGACTTCCAACATATAAACAAAATTGAAAGCCTGAAACCTAGACAAGTCAACACTCCTTAAACAAGGAGGATAACAAAACAAAGAACAGTAACAAACAAATAAACAAAAACCAATGAAGGCATCTGAAGGAGGCAAGCAAAGCAACCCTTCAAAACAGTGAAGAGGCATTTAGGATTGGCATTGGAATACAGGCAAAGGGAAACCCACATGCCAGGGGCACAACTAAGGGACAACATGGGAAAGGTGCAGGATAATTCCACACCAAGCTCTACCAACCCTGTGGGAGATTCCTACAGTGGGATCCCCCTGGGGGTGACCCAGGACACAGATCTTAGAGGAACAATTGCAGACCTATTCAGAGAAATCAAAGAATATAAAGAACAAATCAGAGAACTAAGGAGAGAGAGTGAAAAACTCAACAAGGACCTAGAGGGAGACAATGACAAAGTTCAGAAAGAACTAAAGGGAGAGAATGACAAACTCCAGAAAGAACTAGAAGGAGAAAATGACAAACTCTGGAAGGAAGTGGAAACACTGAAAAGGGAAGCTGACCAGCGAAGCAAGTAACTACAAGAAGAGATTGAGATGCTCCAAAAGGAGATGGAAATACTAAAGAAATCACAGGATGAAATGAAAAAGGAAATAGAACACTCATCCAATCAAGAGCAAAGGAATAGAAAAAGGCTCAGAAATAGAATGGAGGAAGCAGAACAAAACTATCAGACCCGGAAGATAACACAGAACAACTAAAAAACTCAAATAAAGATTATGAAAAATTTTAAAATACACAAAAGTGGAACAACCAGGAAATATGGGACACTATGAAAAGATCAAACCTCCACATCATAGTAATAGAGGAAAGAGAAGAATCCCAAGAGAATGGTATTGATCAGATCTTCAACAGAATAATAGATTAAAATTTCCCCAAACTAAAAAAGACAAACCCATACAAATACGAGAAGCACATAGAACTCCAAACAGACAAGATCAGAAAAGAAATTCTCCACGCCACATCATAGTTAAAATGCTGGACACCCAAAACAAAGAGAAAATTCTTAAAGCGACAAGAGAAAAACAACAAGTGACCTATAAGGGGAAACCTATCAGAATAACAACGGACTTCTCACAGCAAACGATGAAGGCAAGAAGAACCTGGAGCAAAGCATTCCCAGTGTTGAGGGACAATGGATGCCAGCCCAGGTTACTATACCCAGCAAAAATGTCAATCATAGTGGAAGGAGAGAGGAAAATCTTCCATGACATAAACAACTTGAAAGAATACATGTCCGGAAAACCAACCCTTCAGAGAATACTTGAAGCAATCCAAAGAACAGAAGAAAGGAGCAACCAACCCCAGGCAACTAGAAGGAGAAATCAATAAAAGCATAACTGCAGAAGTAGAAACCTAAATCAAAACCGCAGATGGATAATAAGGCAAAAGGAAGCAACACAAACCTATCAGTCATAACCTTAAATATTAATGGACTAAATTCCCCAATCAAAAGACATAGACTGGGAGACTGGATTAGGAAACAGAATCCATCGATATGCTGTCTGCAAGAAACACATCTTACCTTCAAGGACAGGCACCACCTTAAAGTGAAGGGATGGAAAAAAATATTCCAAGCAAATGGTACCAAAAAGAAAGCAGGTGTTGCTATTTTAATATCGGATAAAATAGACTTCAAAGTAAAAGAAATCAGAAGAGACAAAGAAGGCCATTACATTTTCATCAAAGGAACAATCCACCAAGAAGATTTCACAATTATGAATATATATGCCCCAAATTCTGGTGCACCAAACTTTATAAAGACAATTCTCCAGGACCACAAGTCACAGACTAACCCCAGCACACTCATAGTGGGAGATTTCAATACCCCACTGAGTCCTTTGGATAGGTCAACAGGACAAAAAATAAACAGAGAGACATCTGAACTGAACGATATGATACACCAAATGGACCTCATAGACCTCTACCGAACATTCCATCCTAATACCAGAGAATACACTTTCTACTCAGCACCCCACGGAACATTCTCCAAAATCGACCACATCCTGGGACACAGAAGAAACCTCTACAAATACAAAAAGATTGAAATAATTTCATGCATCCTGTCAGACCACAGTGCAATGAAGCTCAACATCAACACCAGGACAAGCCCTCCTGCCTACAAGAACACATGGAGACTAAACAACACACTCTTGAATAATGAATGGGTCAAGGAAGAGATAAAGAAAGAAATAAAAACATTCCTGGAACTGAATGACAATGACAATACAACACAACAAAACTTATGGGATACCTTAAAAGCAGTCCTAAGAGGGAAATTTATAGCCCTGGGTGCCTACATTAGAAAAACAGAAAGAGCACAAGTGAATGATCTAACACTACAGCTAAAAGCACTTGAGAGGCAACAACAGATGAACCCTAAACGCAACAGACAGGAAGAAATAACAAAAATCAGAGCAGAAATCAATGAAATAGAAACAAAGAAAACAATACAAAAAATCAATGAAGCCAAAAGTTGGTTCTTTGAAAGAATAAACAAGATAGACAGACCTCTAGCCCAGTTAACAAAAAGAAAGAAGGAACAACTCCAAATCAATACAATCTGTGATGAAAAGGGAAATATCACAACGGACAAGGAAAAGATCAAGAAAATTATATGGGAATATTACAAGAACCTATATTCTACCAAGTTTGAAAATCTAGAAGAAATGGATGAATATCTGAAATCTTGGGAATCACCAAAGCTTGGCCAAGAGGAGACCAGCAGCTTAAACAGACCCATAACATATGAAGAAATAGAGGATGTAGTAAGAAGCCTCCCAACTAAAAAAAGCCCAGGCCCAGACGGTTTCACAGCAGAATTCTATAAAACATTTCAAAAAGACCTACAACCATTATTTCTGAAACTGTTTAGAAGTATACAATCAGAGGGAATTCTCCCAAATTCCTTCTATGAAGCCAACATCACTCTATTACCAAAACCAGGCAAAGATCCAACTAAAAAGGAGAATTATAGACCCATCTCCCTCATGAACACAGATGCCAAAATTCTAAACAGAATACTGGCAAATCGCATACAGACCCACATCAAGAAGATCATCCATCATGACCAAGTTGGATTCATACCAGAGATGCAGGGATGGTTCAACATACGAAAATCAATAAACATCATCAAACACATAAACGGAATCAAAGACAAAAACCACACCATCATCTCAATTGATGCTGAAAAAGCCTTTGACAAAATCCAGCATCCCTTCATGCTTAAAGTCCTAGAAGGAATTGGATTGGAGGGATCATTCCTCAATGTAATCAAAGCCATATACAGGAAACCCACAGCCAATATCATCCTAAATGGGGAAATGACGGAAACATTCCCTTTAAAGGTAGGAACTCGGCAAGGCTGCCCCCTATCACCACTCCTCTTCAATATAGTGCTTGAAACACTTGCTAGAGCAATAAGGCAAGAAAAGGATATTAAAGGAGTACTAATTGGAAAAGAGGAAGTCAAACTATCCCTATTTGCTGATGATATGATTGTTTACTTAAGGGATGCAAAAAACTCCACCAGAAAACTCCTAGAAACGATTAACAGCTTCAGCAAAGTGGCAGGATACAAAATTAACCTTAGAAAATCAATGGCCTTTCTTTACACCAAGAACAAGCAACTGGAGAAAGAATTCAAAGAGACCTTCCCACTCACAATAGCCTCAAAAACAATAAGATACCTAGGAACAAACCTAACCAAAGACACCAAAGACCTCTACAACAAAAATTTTAAACCCTTAAAGAAAGAAATTGAAGAAGACCTCAGAAGATGGAAAAACCTCCCATGCTCATGGATTGGGAAAATTAACATTGTAAAAATGTCCATTTTACCAAAACTCTTGTATAGATTTAATGCAATCCCAATCAAAATCCCCAAGAGTTTCTTCACAGGCTTGGAAACAAAAGTTCTTAAATTCATTTGGAAAAACAAAAGACCCCGAATAGCCAAATCAACCCTGAGTGAAAAGAGCTACACAGGAGGGATCTCTATACCAGATTTCAAACTATACTACAGGGCTATAGTCATAAAAACAGCCTGGTACTGGCACAAAAACAGACCTGTTGACCAATGGAACAAAACTGAAGATCTAAACTTGAGCACATACAATTTCAGCCACTTCATATTTGAAAAGGGGGCCAAGAAGACACAATGGAGGAAAGACAGCATCTTCAGCAAGTGGTGTTGGCAAAACTGGATCACCACTTGTAGAAGAATGAAATTAAACCCCTACTTCTCGCCCTGTACAAAAGTCAACTCCAGATGGATCAAAGACCTCAACATGAAACCCAAAACTCTGAAGGTGATAGAAGAAAAAGTTGGCAGCAGCCTATAAGACATAGGCATAGGAAAAGACTTCCTAAATCAAACAGCAGCTGCTCAAGAAATAAGATCAACAATTGACAAATGAGACCTCATTAAACTCAAAAGCTTCTGTACATCAAAAGAAACAATCATGGGAGTGAAGAGAAAACCCACAGAATGGGAGGAAACCTTCACTGCAGATACATCTGACAAAGCATTGATTTCCAAAGTATACAAACTACTCAAAAAACAAAGAAGAAATAAAACAAATGAATCACTCAAAAGATGGAACAAAGAGCTGAACAGAGACTTCACAGGTGAGGAATTAGAGAAGGCTGAGAAACATCTTAAAAAATGCTCAAAGTTGCTAATTAAGGAAATGCAAATTAAAACCACTTTAAGATATCATCTCACTCTGATAAGACTGGCTAGGATCAAGAAAATAAATGATACCAAGTGCTGGAGAGGTTGTGGGGAAAGGGGAACACTCATCCACTGCTGATGGGAATGTAAACTTGTACAGCCACTATGGAAGGCTGTACAAGTGTGGAGAACCCTTGGAAGACTCAAAATGAGCTTGCCACCTGACCCAGTCATACCACTCCTGGATATATACCCACAAGACTCATCTTACTGCAGAGATACATGTGTAGCCATGTTTATTGCAGCTCTCTTCACAATAGCAAGGAGCTGGCACCAACCCAAGTGCTCCTCAACTGAAGAGTGGATAGAGAAAATGTGGTACATCTACACAATGGAGTTCTGTGCAGCAGTAAAGAAAGATGACATCATGAACTCTGCAGGTAAATGGATGGAACTAGAAGATACTATGTTAAGTGAAGTAACACAGTCCCAGAAAAACAAATGATGAATGGTATCCCTCATCTGTGGATGCTACCTAGTAGTATTTCTTGTGCAGGGCTCCTTGAACTTTTGTCCAAGTTGGGAGTGGTGCATATTGGAAAGAACAACAACAACAGAAAAGACTGCGTCAAAGAACTGACTGAAACAGTGAACTTCTGCTCGAAATAGTCAACTTCTATATGGAGAATTTTAAGAAAGTCTGAGAAAAAGATGAAAAACATGTTTGGCAGAATTCATGAGCTCTGGTGGAGTTGGGGGGGTAGGGAGGGGGACACGGGTCTAGATTTTGATTTGTAACATAATCATATATATGTGTGTGTGTGTGTGTGTGTGTGTATAACAAAAAAGAAAAAATAAATAAAACTGTGGCTTAGCAGGTAAGGGCACTTGGTGCCAAGACTGATAACCCTGAGCCCTAGAGTCCATGTGGTAGGAGGGGAGAAGTGACTCTTGTGGTTTGTCCTGAGCCTCTGTACGCAAGTGTAGCATGCACATGCACATACAGAAACATACATTAATAATAAATGTAATGATGAAAAAAGTGCTGAGGAGCTGATGAAATGGGGGCTATGCTGTCTCTATGGAAACAGTGGAAACTCTTACAAATACACTTGTACCACTGTTACTGCCTCAAACTACATCCAGTAAGAGAATGTTCTGGAGTGAAGCAATTCTCTCCTGGGCCATTCTATAACTCGGGGAGAGAGAGGTGGGGCTCACAGCAGTGGACTACTCCTTAAGTACATCCTCAGCTGTGCGGCTAGGAAGTTGCTGGGCTTGTGCTGTTATGTGCGAACAGTGCCTCTGTGCACATACCACTTTCCCCAACGGAGGGCTAGGGAAGCCAGCACGCACGCCTGCTCTGCAGACTGTAAAGTCAGGGAAGAGCAGTGTCTTGGCCAGGGAGCAGTTTCTGCTCCAGCTCCAGTTTCTGCAGCCAGCCTGCTTTCTCAACTGTCAGAAGAAAGCTGGACTTGGGGCCAGGATGGCCAGTGCCCCTGGATGCTCTGGCCCATAGGACTGAAGAGGACCACTGTCTTTTCTTTTATTTTTTATTTTATGTGTATGAGTGTATCACCTCCATATCTGTAAGTGCACCCGTGTTGTGCAGTGCCTGCTGCAGAAGTCAGAAGAATGTGGTGGGTCCCCTGGAGCTGAAGTTACAAATGGCTGTTAGCCACCACGTAGGTGCTTCTCTCCAGCCCAGGGGACTGTTGTTGTCTTTAACAGTTAAGTAATGGGAACTTATCTAGCAGAGAATGTGCCAAGAAATCTCCATAAATAACCTCTTCCAATCTTGTGAGACACTGGATGTTATGGCTGTGTATTGATGTCACCACGGCTCAGAGACTTTAAGTAACTTGTTCAAGAATTTGTACTGCTAATGCGCATACTTGATAGCACCACAAGCCAGAATGCCCTGTATTCGTCTGGCAAGCCTAGACCCTTAATGCTGTGGAGATCAATGAATGAATCCCAAAGGGGAATCGAAGAGTAGCTTGTTCCACTCTGAGGAACATCTGCACATCCCTGCCTCTCTCCCCTTTCTCCCTTCTCTTTGCCCGGCCTCCCAGCACCTACTAACCCTTGCCAAGAGCTTGGCATGCTCTCAGCAGCACACGAAGCTGCTCTTCAAGGGTTCTTCATACACAACTGCAGATAGCAGCCTGTCCATAACTCTATTAGGTAAAGCTGCTCTGGGTTAAGCCCTTCAAGGGCTTGATGACATGGAGCTGAGGTGTCCTGGCACTTGATCTGATGGAGTTTTGATATGTGGGAGGGAGTCAGGGAGAGGCTGATAAGAAATCTGGTTAGTTTCTTAGGGAGTCCAAAGCAGTTGTCAGGGGAAAGGTTCACAAAGCTACTGTGGGGTTAAGGCTGCTTTGGAGGGGCAGATCTGTGTTTGTTGTGGGCTGGGCCCCAGCTACCTTCCTCTCTCATTTGTCCCAATTTATCTTTCGGTGTTCTGACACTACACAACAGAAAATGAAGGAACAGTTTCTCTGCAGCATCTCACCATCTGCACTAGGAAAAAGAAGGCAAGCGGTGCTGCCAAGTACCCGTGAGGTGCCGGCACTTCCCATGATGTTTACCTTAACACCCAAAGGAACCAAGGAGGTTGGTAACACCCAGTGTTAAGGAAGACGCAAGGCAATGTGCTCAGAGTTCTGAGGAAGTTGCTTCTGAGGAAACTTAAGGTCACATGTGTCAAATGGCCTCTTGCATTTTGCATGTCTGTGGAGCACCACTCTCAAGTGGCTTTGAGAACAACGGTGCCATGTGTCCACTGAGCTGTGGAGTCTTGGCAGAAAGCACAGACAGCCTGATTTCCAGAGTCCCACCAGTTTCTATGGTCAGGCCAATTCAGGAGTCCTTTCCTTCCCTGCATTGCCCATGGTGGCATCTGAAGGCTAAGACAAGGTGAAGCATTCCCAGATCCTCATCAAGAGGTGAGTACTGTTCTAGGTAAGGTTTCAGACAGGCCTGAGAACCCAAGGAAAAGCTTAAGAGAGGGCTTCCATCTGTCCCTGAGGACTGCCCAAGAGGTGACCAACAGGCCACACTAGGACCTTGAGACCTTCAGGATTCTGGTTCTGGCACAAGTGAAATGGTAGACGTGAGTCTAACAAGCTTTTGCATATTCCACCCACAAATCCAATCCCAGTCATCGTCCCTCTAACCCAACCAGTCACGGCTCCACCTCTTCTTTCCTCCTCCAACCATTCTTCAAATATGCTCACTAATTTCCTGCTTTTAATGATTATCTGGGGCATCTGTCTGGCAAATCTAGAAGCTCTGATCTTGTGCAGACAGCATGAGACTAAGGCCTTGATGCATGTGATGGGATTTGTGTAAAGAGCTGTTCCATTGGAAGGAGCAGTGCAAGCAAGGGAAGAGATGGAGCACAAGCAAGGGGACGTCAGAGCAGCAAGCCGAGCTCTTGCCGCCAGCTCCTGCCATGGGGCATCTCACAGGACTGGTGACCTGAGGAGCACGTTTCAGGAAGTACCACAGCACAGTGTGAACGTGGGCACAGAGGAGAAGAGCAGCAGGGAGGCATCTGTGCTTGTCTGGGAGCAGTGACCCCAACGCATTCCACAGAATGGGGCTGGGGAGAAGTCTTATTGTCTGGGAGCAGTGACCCCAACGCATTCCACAGAATGGGGCTGGGGAGAAGTCTTATTGTCTGGGAGCAGTGACCCCAACGCATTCCACAGAATGGGGCTGGGGAGAAGTCTTATTGTCTGGGAGCAGTGACCCCAACGCATTCCACAGAATGGGGCTGGGGAGAAGTCTTATTGTCTGGGAGCAGTGACCCCAACGCATTCCACAGAATGGGGCTGGGGAGAAGTCTTATTGTCTGGGAGCAGTGACCCCAACGCATTCCACAGAATGGGGCTGGGGAGAAGTCTTATTGTCTGGGAGCAGTGACCCCAACGCATTCCACAGAATGGGGCTGGGGAGAAGTCTTATTGTCTGGGAGCAGTGACCCCAACGCATTCCACAGAATGGGGCTGGGGAGAAGTCTTATTGTCTGGGAGCAGTGACCCCAACGCATTCCACAGAATGGGGCTGGGGAGAAGTCTTATTGTCTGGGAGCAGTGACCCCAACGCATTCCACAGAATGGGGCTGGGGAGAAGTCTTATTGTCTGGGAGCAGTGACCCCAACGCATTCCACAGAATGGGGCTGGGGAGAAGTCTTATTGTCTGGGAGCAGTGACCCCAACGCATTCCACAGAATGGGGCTGGGGAGAAGTCTTATTGTCTGGGAGCAGTGACCCCAACGCATTCCACAGAATGGGGCTGGGGAGAAGTCTTATTGTCTGGGAGCAGTGACCCCAACGCATTCCACAGAATGGGGCTGGAGAGAAGTCTTATTGTCTGGGAGCAGTGACCCCAACGCATTCCACAGAATGGGGCTGGGGAGAAGTCTTATTGGTTAAGAGCACTGGCTGTTCTTGCAGGGGACCCGGGTTCAATTCCCAGCACCCACCATCCCTAACTCCGGTTCCAGCGGAATCAGATGCCTTCTTCCTACCTCTGGGGGCACTGCACAACACTTACATACATGTACACAATACACTTATACACACAAATTAAAAACAATAATAAAATTTAATAAAAAATAATGCTATTCTTCAGAGATGCTCTCTGGAAAAATGGTCCCGATAATAAGCTTGAGAAGCTGCGGTCTTTGGGTAGCAAAGTAAACACTACGTACATCCCTAATAGCACAGCAAAGCACTGGTTAGTTCATCCCAAGGTTATATTACCACAGATCCCCATGTTTCACAGAGCATCTTTACTCTGGGGAGTGTATTAGGTACTTTTCTGTCCTGTTTCTGTTTGCCTTTATACAAACAGCAGAGAAAGCTTATTTGACTCACAGTTCAAGGGTATGGTCCACGGTGGCAGGGACGCTCTGGTGGTAGGAGCTAGAGGCAGTGGATTCTGGTGCTCGTGTAATTTTCTCCTTCTTATGCAGTCCAGGGCCCAAGCCCAGGGACCAGTGCCATCTACTTTTAGGGTGGGTCTTCCTACATTAATGAACCTATTCATGATTATCCCACAATAAGCCCAGAGCCTAACCTAATCGAGATAACCATTCACAGCTGTGCCCAGAGGCTTGGATTCTAGATGATTCTAGGTTCTGTGAATGAACTGGATACTATCTATGGGAGCAAGGGATTGAATTTTTGAGAAAGCTTTCATGAACTCATGCTATAAATCTATTTCAAACAGAGCAGCTTTGGCCAAATTGAGCCTGGTACTTGTGGTCCCAGTTCAGCTCAAGTAAAACTCCATCACCTCAGATGAACACTCCCACTGCAGGGCCCCGTGCTCCTCTGAGCCCCAGGGCTGCTCCAGAACTGGTCGAGGTTGGAGAAGGACTGCGTGGATGGGTCGGGCAGATTTGCCAGCAAGTTTCCAGCCCTGGCAGAGGTAGGAGCTCACCCATCAGTCAAGCACTGTCAGACAGCTAGGCTCAGGATGCCAGCCTGGTCCCCGAGTGCCCTGCACTGGACCCAGTCCCTTCCCCATTAGACGCAGGCAGCCAGAGTAGGTCTCTGATTTGTTGTTGAAGCAGTCACATCTCTGCCTAGGATACTTTTTTTAAAAGCCTTTTTGAGACAGGGTCTCCCTTTAGGCCCAGCTGGCCTGGAACTCACTATGTAAACCAGACTGGCCTTGAACTCACAGAGCTCTGCCTGCCTCTGCCTCCCAAGTGCTGGGACTAAAGGCGTGCGCCACTACAAGGATACTATTAAACAAGGGTGAGGATGTGGCTCAGTGGTGAAGTGCTTGCCTGGGATGTACTGGGGCCCTGAGTTCACTCCCCTGCACTGCCACACAAAAATACATAAAGTTGTCTTAAGCTGAATTGGTTTACTCTTTCATGTAGTCAGCAACTACTGAGACCTTCAAGGATGCCTGGATTATTTAGTTGACTAGAGTAGCTTTCTGTCTTGAGTCTCTCTGATGTGTGCTAGAGGACTTCGGCATTGCCACTTCTCTGCTCAGGATAGGAATGGACCAGCTGCCAAGCTCTCCAACACTTAGCATGGGCCCCAGTAGAATTCTTGGAGACCTTCGTATATGTCTTACTTTAACTTTAATTGCTGTGACAAAACACTGACCAATACCAACTTGGGGAAGAAATGGTTTATTCATCTTACATCTTCCAGGTCACGGTTCATCCCTGAGGGGGCCCAAGGTAGGAACTCAGGGCAGGGACCTGGAGGCAGGAGCTGAAGCACAGGCCATGGAGGAGTGCTGCTGACTGGCTTGCTCCCTGGCCCATGCTCAGCTTGCTTTCTTATTCAGTACAGAACAATCTTCCCAGGGATGGCACCACCCATAATGGGCTGGGCCCTTCCACATCACTTGACAATCAAGAAAATACCCTATAGACATGGCCACAGGCCAGTCTAATGGAGGCAATTCCCCAACTGAGGCTCCCTTAACCAGGGGATGTCAAGTTGACACTAAAGCTGTCCAGCACAGTATGTAACCAGCCATTTCACAGATTGGGTAGTGAAGGCCAGAACCAGAAGTAGCCTGTGCCTGGCTCTGTGCGATCGGCGGAGACTGGGCATGACTGAGGAGAGAGCAGTAAGAGGGAGCCCAGCTGGGCACAGCTCTCCAGATGGAAGGAGACCATTTGCAAAGGCCAACTATCCTTCCCCAGCCCACCTGGCAGAGCCGCAGCGCCATCCTGTCTCCACCCATCCTCTGCCTGAGCCAGGGTGTCAGCCTGAGCTTGGTGACAGCAGCCCTGAAGGAGGTGCTGGGAGGCTGAAGCCCTCCATTGTAGCAGCTCTGGCATCTTAGATGAGCCCAGCCTCACTGAATTGTCCTTCTGCCAAGCTGGAGAGGGTGGCCTGGCTCCTGAGGGGAATTCTCCACACAAGTAACCCGAGCCACTGCAGCCAGCACCAGCCCTGAGCAGCTCTGAGGGTCAGGAGGAGGGCACTAACAGGACCTCAGAGCTGGTGGGGTGGATGATATAGAGCTGACCGGCCAGGGACCCAGGTTCCAGCCTAGATTTTCCCTAAGTTGTTGTATGAATTGTGAGTGAGCCAACCCCTCTCTGGGCCTTAATTTTCACATAAGGGAGGCTGATGGCCCCAAAAGACCTGTGAATAAAGAGACTGGCCAGGCTCTCTGGTCTGCAACATCCCTTTCAGACAAAGGTATGATCACTCAGCCATGAGATTAGACCTCCTGATAGCTGATCACTCCACCATGTGATCAGGACTCACAATGGCTTGAGTCCTCTCCACTTGGCCTGGCCTTCGGAGCCGGAAGGAGAGCCGAGCTTGCAGCCTGGCCGCGTTCTCAGCCTCTCTTACAGCAACGGAGAACATTGTGAATCAGTGGAACTACTATGGGTGTGGCTTCCTGTTCCCTCAAGATAAGCAAGTGGGACTGTGGTTTCTTCCGATGTGACAAAACTGAAACTGTCCCCTTCATTCAGGCCCACACAGGCCAGTGTGGGGGTGAAGCTGTGGAGTAAGGAGTGGACTGATTCTCCCCTGGGATTTGTTTTGCTATTAGATGTATGAAGTGATGGACACTGTACCACCATCTCCTTTTCAGGATGGTGGATGCTCCTTTAGATTACACCATCCTTATATTCGAGTGTTCATTTTTCTTGTTTTGTTTTCAGACTGGATCTCTCACTACATAGCCCTGGCTGGACTGGAACTCACAAAGAGATCCACCTGCCTCTGCCCTGAGTGCTGGGATTTAAAGCCATATACCACCATACCCAGAATAGCATTAATTTTAATTTTTTTAGTGCTGGAGGCATACATCACATGATGGTTCCTTGGGTAAATCTTTGCATGTCTAGTATACACTCAAGATGGCTACAGTGGACAGCTTGGTGTACTTATTACTGTAAGCATCTCTCTTGCCAAGAAACGGGACCTGAGGGGTGATTTTGACATCTGGGTATGGAACCCAGGGCCTTACACAGACTAGTATACTCTACGGATGAGCTACATCTTCAGGCTAAAGATGTTTTTTCTTGGGGCTGGAGAGCTAATTCATTGATTAGGAATACTTGCAGCTCTTACAGAAGGCCTGGCTTTGAGTCCCAGCGCTCCCATCAAGCCGCTCGCACAACCTCCTAGAACTCCCGTTCCGGGGAGTCTGATGCCATCTTCTGACCTCCATAGGCACTTCTAGTCAAGCAGGCGCACACACATATACATACATTTTTTAAAAAAAGATGGTTCTCGAAATGTTTTCCTCCTAACAAAACAAAGAATTGGTAATTTGATGTTGGTCATCACCTTGTTATTATAATTTTGCCAGTCCATAAAATCTAAAATTTGGAAACCCTTTGGGTTAAATGATCTAATGTCCCATATGGCATGAATGGCCATCAGTTCTGCTAAAGCTCTTGAGCCAGCATCTTCAGTAATGCATGGAAGCAGGCCTGGGCCTGGGCCTCTGCCCACCCAATCCCAGGCTATGGAAAGACATCCTTCCAGGAGGGCAGACTCCAGAAGCTGAGTACCACTGGAAGCCGGACCAAGGAGCAGCGAGGAAGTGTGGCTCTGGGTGGGACGGGCTGGTGATGGCGCTCCTTCCAGCCAGGCTGCTCTGCAGCTGCTTTGTGATAGCCCAGATTCCTTATCTCCCTCCTGAAGCCCCCCATCCTATACAGTAGATCCTCAGGACACCCATGAACCCCTGGGAGTCCCCATCATCATATCCACTCTCTCCATATACTGAATTCCCAGTTCATATCTCCCAGACCCAGAAGTCATTCTCTGTTGTATCTTCCCCACCGATACACAGGACATTCTGGTGCTCTATTGCAAGGTTCTGAGAGTTGTTTACCTCATATAGCATGCTGGAAGTACCATCAAACAGGGCGATTTATTAAGCATTTGCTTATTACCAGAGACACAAGGCAGGATGAGTTGAAGGGGAATTGTTCTGATGAGCAAGCAGCAAGGAGCGTTCTGTTTCATAAGTGGGTGTCTGCCTCTTAGTAGTTGCTGACCATTCATCCTACATGTGCAAATGAGCAGCTTCCCTGTGCTGAAGTCACTGTCCTTGGAAGAGTTCATAACCTGCCAAGAGGGATGATATGAAATAAATATCTACTAGACACCTGAAACTGGAAAGCTATCATGGTAATGAGAGAGGGCACAGGGTAAGGGAAGATGGCATCATCCTGCACTGCAGGGACCAGCATCTCCCACAGTATTTCACCAGCCATTGAGGAGTTGACCCATGTTAATGCAGGACTTCAGCGGAAAATGACTACCCTCACGCTAGTAGCAACCCTGACTTGGGATCTTGAAGGTACTTAAGCCTGTTCTCTACCCAAATGCCACCATTTTTTTTATTTATAGAGACTGCTGTTTTCAATTCTAAATTATCTGTTTCTATTGCTACTTCTTATGTGTGTGTGTGTGTGTGTGTGTTCATGTGTGCACCACGTGTATGTAGAGGCCAGAGAGCAACCTAGGAGTCATTTCTCAGGAGCTGTTCTCCATGTCTTTTTGAGATAAGGTCTCTCACTGAGGACGGAAGCTCACCACTTAGGCTATGTTGACTGACCAGTGAGTCCTGGGATTCCCCTGTCCCTGGCTCCCCAGCTGCTTCTCGATCGTCCCTTTGATCTTTCTACACCCATGTGTCCTCCACTTCCTCCCTTTCACTTTCTTCTTGAGACAGGGTCTCCCTATAGCTCCAGCTGGCCTAGAACTCACTCTGTAATCCAAGCTGGCCTTGATCTCACAGAGATCCGCCAGCCTGTGTCTCCAGAGTGCTGGCCAGGATTAAAGCCCAGCCTAAGTTCCTTTTCTTGTTCTCCTTGTCATTGTTTTTTGTTTTTGTTTTTTTAATTTTCCTTTTTGCTTTGTCTTTAATGCTTTGTGCTTTGTGTGTTGTTTTCCTTTAAACCTCTGAGCCTCTAATTAGTGACATCCTCAAAGGCCACTCATCCTTATTTGCTTGCATCTAAGAATGGAACAGCACTTGCCAGGCGTGGTGGTGCACAACTTTAATCCCAGCGCTAGGGAGGCAGAGGCAGGCAGATCTCTGTGAGTTCAAGGCCAGCCTGGTCTACATAGTGAGTTCCAGGCCAGCTGGAGCTACAGGGAGACCCTGTCTCAAAAAGACCAAAAAAAAAAGGGAACATTGTATCACAGATTTGATTGCCTGGAAACGTGGCAGAGCTGTGGAAAGGATCTGGTGGGGTCATCTGTGTCTTTTCTTTTTAACTGATCACAAGAAAACTTCTTATTTCTTTCTGCTTAGACTCTTGTATTTATTCTTCCTGGAATATTTATTGGCATTCTGCAGAGGGCTACAGGGGTGCTGGGAGACTACTTAAATAGATTTTCATGCAACCTTCCTGTTTTTCAGATCCACACCCACCTGATTCCAGAAGTACCTGGTACAGCAAATTCCCCAAGCATGAGTGGGTTTCACAGAGCACACTGGGGTGCTTTCTGCTCCTTTCTTGTCTGTTATGACTCAGCCTGTTACCTTTCCTTGGGTCTGGTTTTCAATATTTTGATAAATCCTTTTACTGTTGATTTAGTTTGTTTTAGGAGGACCACAGTGCACGTTCAGCTTGCTGGCTTCATCTTCCTTCCATTTTTACTTGAATCTCAATGTTTCTGAGCAGAGTCTCAACTTATAAACATCAAGAGTGTAACCAGACTTTGCAGGGGTCCTGGGGAGCTCTTCCATTCCAGTTCTTTTCCTACTGTGACCTTCCCTGACTCTAAACAGCCACGTGCAAAGCCACACCTTGTGATGCCTTCCTCCCAAGCTCAAATCTTGTTTAACTTCATTAGTCCAAGCTATCGATAGATAATAGTACCTTATGGGTGCCGTTCCCTAAGACCTTATACTTTATAGCTATAGAGGCCTAGAGAAGTCAATCAGAAGGCCAAGGTCCCACAGCTCTAAGTGACAGAACTGAGATTTGCACCCAGGTCTGTCTCCACATTCTAACCCCATGTTTGACTTGGAAGCACCTGCAAGGAGGAGGCCACCTTCTGGAAAGAAAATGATACAGGTACTGCAGGTAGCCTGGACATGGGGAAGGCCTATATATTTAGGGGAGATACTTTGAGTCTGGTGTGGTTCAGAGGCAGGATCCATATGGCATGCTCAGAGTGGGTGTTCCAGAAAGGGCAGCTGAGCCCTCCACCCACCCACAGCCTGGCTTCTCTCATAGAGAACTGCCAATGACTGGAATTATAACCATGGCTGTGGGAAGCTTGCAAGCCACTTCCACCAGATCTCTGATATTACAGGAGCTGGGAGTTGAACGCTCACTCCTTTTGAGGCAAGAGGAAACGAGGGCTCAGAGAGTTTAACCAGGCAGCTGCAAAGCACTGGCTGCAGGCTTCAAATCCTTCCCTTCCATGTCCAGGCCCTTTATAGCTCCACTCTGTTTGGTGGAGCTGAACCCAGATTCTCTGCAGGAATAGCCAGTGCTCTTAGCTGCAGAGCTGTCTCTCCAGCCCAGCAATATAGATTTTAAACAGTCTCATGTAGCCCAGGCTGACCTCAAACATGTTATTTAGTTAAAGATGACTTTGAACTCATTTAAAAAATATTTTATTTATTATTTTTATTTTTACATGTATGAGTGTATTGCCTGCATGTATGTAAGTGCACCCATGTTGTACAATGCTTGCAAAGGACAGAAGAAGGCATTGGATCCCCTCTAATTGGAGTTAGAGATGGTTGTTAGCCACCCTGTGGGTGCTGGGATTTGAACCCCAGTCTTCTGCAAGAAGAGCCAGTGCTCTTAACTGCTGAGCCATCTCTCCAGCCACAACCTTGAACTCTTGATCTTTCTGCCTCCACCTCTTAAGTATTGGGATTGCAGGCGTGTGCCACCATGCCTGGTTTTATTTGGTACCAGGGATCAAACCCAGGATTTCATGCATTTGAGGCAAGCACTCTACCAACTACGTGATATCCACAGCCCTCTTTGCAATGCTTTATTAGCATATGTTAATTATAGAAATAATACGTCTCAGCATATTTCCTGTATAATACAATGTACTTGTTCATAACCCATCTCCCATCACCCTCTCTTGTGCCCCTCCCCCAACTCCCTTCCTTTTCTCTCATAGACTCCATCTACATTAATGTTGCTGTGTTTTCTACATTCCATGTATGAGAGGAAACAAGATACTTGTCTTTGATTCTCACTTATTTTGCTAACACGATTCCCAGTTCCATCCATTTTCCTGTAAATGACATTTCATTTTCCTTTATCATGAATAACACACCATCGTGTTTGTTCACGTTTATCTTTATTTTTTGTTTTTAAAATTTTATTTATTTTTTATGTGTATGAATGTACTGCCTGCATGTAGGTTTGTGCACCCATGTCGTGCAATGCCGACGAGGTCAGAAGAGGGCATCAGATTCCCCTGGAACTAGGGTTCTCCTGGAACTGGAATTAAAGATGGTTCTCAGCCATCATGTGGGTGCTGGGGATTGAACCTGGGTCCTCTGCAAGAGCAGTTGGTGCTCTTAACTGCTAGGCCATCTCTCCAGCCCAAGTTCATGTTTATCTTTATCTACTCATCCATCAATAGATTGGTTCCAAGACTTGGCCACAGTGAGTAGAGCCTTGGTAAGCATGGATGTGCAAGTGTCCCAGGGATGTGCTGACTTTCCATTCCTTGGCACTTGAGTGGTATAGCTGGGTCACGGAGTAGTTCTATTTTTAGTGTTTGTTTTCTTTTTTCGAAGCCTTCATACTGATTTCCATAGCAGCTACACTAATTTACATCCCACTAACAGTATATAAGAGGTCGGTCCCCCCCATCCTCTCCAGTGTTTGCTATTGTTGCTATTGCTATTTGAGGTGAGGTGGATTCTCCCTGCAGTTTTGATTTGCATTTCCCCGAGAGCTACAGATGCTAAACTTGTGTTCATGGATTTATTGGTGATTTTTTGTACTCACCTACATACAGGTGAGCTGCTCCCCAACTCTGCTCCTTAGCAGACAGTGATGGCAAGGGCACATCTGCCAACAGCCAAGAGACAGCATAGCCCTTCCTAACTCTGGCCTTAGTCACTCCAGGCTGAAGTGCCTGGCTGGCTGCAGTGGTCTGCACAGAGGAGTGTCACCCTCCTCCTTGGAAGGCTCCTTCCAATCTTCAAGGCCAGCCAGTTCCATGGACTCACACATCTGGAGGCTGCAGTCACCTCTTAATCTGCTGAGATAGCATCTAAGGCTGGGCTCAGGGCCACGTTCTGCACAGTGACCGTGTGCTGGGTACTGCAGGGGACAGGCGTGCAAGGCGCTTCCCATTGGTCTATAGCCTTGGCTCCTGCTCCCTGGCAGCCCCTGGGCAACCCCTAAATATTCCTGAACTCATGGGGGTAAAAACTGGCTTTCCAGTGCACCTTCTCGCACTGTACGGACATCTTCTGTAATGCAGAATCTGGCCGTCAGAAGCCTCGGTGCCTTGAAGTTTAGTGGAGGAGGGTGCAGGTCCCAGGGTGACAGCAGCCCCACACTTCTACAGGAGAAAGAGTCCTCACTCAACCCAGAGGCCAGGAAAGGAAGGGAGGAAGCCAGGGGAGGACGATATACGTCCCTCCTGGACAGAACTGATGTGGTCGGAGTCCCTTGGAGAAGGAAATTTCTGTATCCAGTGAGCCACCTGGAGAGGCCTGGGGAGAGGGGATGAGGCACAGGGAGTTGGGTTAGGAGGCTCTTGAAATATTTCAGTCCACTGGGACTTGGGTTCAAGCATTCTTCAGACTGGTGGACTTCTCCAGATGGACAGTAGGTGGCGCTGCGGCTCTGCGCATCCAGCCTCCTGGGCAGGGCTACCTGTTCTCACCTGGGGGCCAGTGAATCGCCCAACTCCAGTACAGGGACTGAGAGGAAGGTTGAAACTGGGGAAACAGTTGCCCCCTCTCCCAAAGCAGGGAAGACTTGTTCTAAGGAAATGAAGGGGGTGCGGGATGGGGCTAGGGGGCCTTCAGGGCTCTTCTGGCCCGTGTTCCTATTTTGCAGATGTAGACACTAAGGCCACTAAGGTGGAGATTGCCTGAATCACTGACTAGGTGACTGGAACAGGGGGTGTCCAGCACACCCGATGGGCAAGGACCACCCTGTCACTCTGTCCTTTCCTCCTCCTAAATTTGTCACACTTTGCCTGCTTCCTGCTACTCCATTCTGTTCCTCACCATCTGCCTGTCTGGAGCAGAACTGTCCCTCTTCTTTTAGACTCTGCACGGCATGTCATTCTCATGCCTGCCCTAGGGGCTTTTCTTTTCCACCAATATGACCATCACCTTTCTCTGCTAAAATCTTTTCTGTCGGGCTGGAGAGATGGCCTAGCGGTTAAGAGCGCCGACCGCTCTTGCAGAGGACCCGGGTTCGATCCCCAGCACCCACATGGCGGCCGAGAGCCGTCTGAAACTCCAGTTCCAGGAGAACTCCAGTTCCAGGGGAATCCGAGACCCTCTTCTGACCTCCGCGGCATTGCACGACACGGGTGCACAGACCTGCATGCAGACAGTACATTGATATACATACCGAAATAAATAATAAAAACAAAATAATCTTCGTGTCTCTTTCATCATCTCAGGTTGGCCAGTTTGGTGGAGGGCTTGTGACAAACACCCATGTCCTCTTACAGGCCTGACCATGCATTCCACCCAGGTGTCCTGACCTGGTCATGTGATCCTCATGCATCCCCCATCCTGTAACTCTTTCAACATTGCCCTACTGTCAAACCGTGACTTGGTGGGGCATGGAAGGAGCTAGGGTACCTCTCGGGGTCCCGTATAGTTTGACAACAACACTATGCTCTGAGTGCCTCTCGTGCCTGTCTTCTGCTCCTCGCTGCATCACTAAAGCACTCCGATGCACGGGGTCCTCCTGACAATGAATTTCACCCATTCTTGTCTATGGCCCAATTTGATAGATGGAACTTCGACTTCTGGAGGACTCGACCACATCACTGCAGCCCTCTTATTGTGGACAAGGGACCCCTTGCTTCCCACCGAGCCCTCACACTGCTGACGGTCAGGTAGAATTAGTGTCCTTCGTGTTTGCGCCAGAAGAGGTAGACTCGAGCTCAGGTAGGACTGCGTGACTAGTCAATCACTGGTCGCCACCACAGCCATGCTGTCGGTTGGAAGCTCTGCTGGGGCAAAAGCAAGGTTCAGTGGACTGGGTGGCTCTTGGTCAAGCCCTGCAGTCGGCAGGTTGGTGTCAAAAGGCAGAAAGTGGTGACAAGGCTGCCCCTGGAAGATGCGCAGGCAGGACACGGCAACAGCCTGGAAATATTTACTGCAGAGAAACTCCTTGTGGGGACAGGCAAAAAGAGGGGTTGTCGGAGTAGACTCAGGCTTCCGGGTCACAGTTATGAAATGACAGAAGGACCCTCAGCTTACAGTGCAACTCTGGCCCTCTAGAATGTTAGCTTAGAATTCCCTGGGCCCTCTCGGTTGGATCCCTACAGTCCTGAGCTACAAAAAGGAGCCTCAGTGTCTAAGTCTGCTAGGTCTATGCAACCTGTGGCGCATCAAGGGCTGCTGTAGATAGCTATGAACGTGGCCCAGCACTAAACATAACATTCTTAAAACCCTGAGACTTTGTGTGGTTTTATTTTGTAACTCTGCAGCATGGTTCTCGTGTGTGTGAGCTTCGTAGATGACGACATCCGGTTGCAATGTCGAATGGTTGCACTTGCCTGGAAGCCTTTGGGAACTGAGGAAGGAATAGGCTCAGAGAGGGCTGATGACACCTGCCGAGGCCCCACAGCGGGCTAGGCCCAGAACTCATCTCCTAATTCCCAGCACCTCCACTCCCTTCTTTCTATTCTCGGATTCTCTTGGCATGGAATTGGTACAGTCGGGGCCTAGGCAGCAGCCAGACCATGCTCTCCCTAGGAGGGAGTATGTAGAGCCTCTTTGTCCACCTCCAAACAGTTCTGGGAGGTGGACTTTGAGTGTGCTCTTCTCCCTCTAGCTGTAGCAACCCCCCCCCAGGGAATGGGTGGAGTAAAACCCTGTAGAATTGCTGGGATGAGAGGTGTCAGCTTCGTGACACTCAATGTGGCACCCACCCACCACCACCCAGCATTGCACCATGTGGTAAGGTCATCCACTCTGGGAGGTTTCCCCAGTGGCTGCCACAGGATCCTGATCAGAGTTTCCTGATGTAGCCAAGGGGTCTAGCCTTTTCTGGGAGGTAACCACCCTTGGCCTCGGGGTGGAGAGCCTCTTCTTGCCTCCATCCTGTCCTGGGTGGTGGGGCCTCTGGTCACTGCTGCCCAGCTGTGGGATGCAGGGAGAGGCCCCTGCTAGTTTCTCCGTGAGAAAAGTCAGATCTGTGATGATGCCACCTATTTGCCTCAGGTGACACGAGGGGCAGGGCATCACCCCACTGCAGATGGGAAATCAGGCGAGTCTTGGCGTGCCCCAGAGCTTCTCCACTTGACTTCTGGCTCCTCCTCATGCTCCGCCTCACCCCTGAAGCATCTGCCAGGGAAGATGTGGGGGGGGGGTGCACAGGTTTGTGCAGCCCTGCCCCATGTAAAGGACTCTTCCCCATTCTTGCTGCAATTTCTATGCAGTGTGGTTATCATTGTTCCCACTAACCAAATGAGACCCCAAATTGCCCATCTACTTACTGGGGAACCATCCTTGAATGGACCTTAGCATCTACATTCAGTCCTTTCCCCAAACTGTCCTCATTTGCCTACAGGGAAAGAGTATTCATTCTTTCCTTTTTCTTAAGATAATTGTAATTGTGGGAATTGATTACAGCAGGATGTGGTGGCGCACGCCTTTAATTCTAGCACTCGGAGGAAGAGGCAAAATGATATCTGTGAGATTGAGGCCAGCCTGGTCTACAAATTGAGTTCTAGGCCAGCTGGGACTACAGGGAGTCCCTGTCTCAAGACAAACAAACAAACAAACATAAGAGGGACTTGACTGGTATTTGTTTAGTGACTGAGTGAACTGGCACTTGGGGGCTGGAGCATGAGATGACCCACCCTTCACTTCATTCTGTGCTGGCCTGCCCCAACATCATAATATGGAGATGGTTGCTAAGACAGAGGAGATGTCTCTGCCCCCAGACTTGAGGGCAGAGTCCTGCTTTTTCCTCTTGACCCCCTCCCCACTGAGATGCAGGATGAGTGTGAAGTCAGGAGAGGACTTGGGCTCTGGAGTTGCAGGCTGAGGAGTGGGGTGACCCTCAGCAGATCCTGTGTTGCCTGTGCCGAGAGCTCTCTTCTGCAGGCTGAGCCTCCCCCAGGACACTCCCCAGCACTCAGGCCTCTAGTGGGCCTCCTCTAGGTTCCCACAGCCCCGTGTGCTGTCGTCACACTGTTCCATGTTGTCATTGACTGGGTATGTAGTTGTTTCCCACCTGGGGCAGGGACCTGTCAGGTCTTCCTCAGCTGCACCTCCTATGACGGGACAGGAAGGAAGAAAAGAAAGAAGAAAGCAGGAGAAAGAGAGAGAGAGAGAGAAAGAGAAAGAGAGAGAAAGAGGAAGAGAGAAAGACAGAGAGAGAGAGGAAGAGAGAGAAAGAGAAAGAGGGAGAAAGAGGAAGAGAGAGAAAGAGGAAGAGAGAAAGAGGAAGAGAGAAAAGAAGAGAGAGAAAGGAAGAGAGGGAAAGAGGAAGAGAGAAAGAGGAAGAGAGAGAAAGAGGAAGAGAGCGAATGAGAAAGAGAGAGAAAGAGGAAGAGAGAAAGAGGAAGAGAGAGAAAGAGGAAGAGAGGGAAAGAGGAAGAAAGAAAGAGGAAGAAAGATAAAGAAGAGAGAGAGAGAGCCTCTGCTGCTGGGCGGCATCCCATGCTAGTTTTATCTGGTCTCTCTGTGCTCTGTAGTCCCCCTTCAGCCTCTTGGGATGAGAAATATGGGTAGGAATCTATGCACAAGTAGAAGACCACGAAGCTACCTCCCTGTCCCCATCGCCTGTGCTGGAGAGTCCCAGGAGAATAGGAGAAAGGCGCAGTGAGGTTGTATTTGGAGACTACTTTGCACAGCCTCATCTCAGGAACTTCCATAGCGGTTTGATCCCCAGGCCAGCCCACTGACAACAGCACGGCCTTCTGGTGGCCAGGTGAGCAAGGCCCACCCTCCATCCACAGAGGTGGAAAGTCCACCATGCTCAGCTAATCTAGCCTGTGGCATATCTTGTCCATACCCCAGAGGGCAGGCCTCTCCAATTTCGTTTGGTCACTCGGGGAGGTGGGACCCACAGAGCGGGCCAAACTACTTCTCTTCCAGGTCTCTGCAGGTCAGTAAACGACCTCACCATCCACTCATGGCCTGGCTTAAAATCAAGGCATCTTCTTAGACTCCTCCCCCCGTTCACTTTGCACCAAACCAGTAAGAACTGCAGACTCTCCCAGGAGCTCCTGCCACACCCAGCCCTTCGCCCTTCCAGCCTCTACTCATGGACGCAGTCTCATCTGAACCAGGAGTGTTGTCCAACTGCTCTGCTCTTGCCAGTCTTCCATATGGCAACGGATGTGTTTCCAAATCATCTCAGACCATGTCTCCCTGAAACTGCTCCAGTCTTTCATTGCTGTTCCACCAAATCCAAGGGCTATGGGTCAGTGTCCAGCTGTGGGTCAGTGTCCAGCTGTGGCACAGCTGTTGCTGTCCTGATCACAGCTTCTGGCATGTGGTGTTGGGAGTGCTCTCGGAATGTCCCCTCTAAAAGGCAAGGGGAAGAACTAGTCCTGGGCCTGGAAGACACTGAGCCGGTATGGTCTCGATGAGCTCTGGGACTGTTGTCCCAGTTTGCTGTGAAGGTTGTACCTTCCCTCTGCAAGTGGATGAGGCCAATCCCAGAAGAGGGAGTGATCCAAAACAGGCAGTTTTCTTCAGCAGAGCTAACCCCCCCCCCCCCCGCAAAGTCCTGGCAGCCTCCTGAAGAGGAAAGCCCAGCGGGGTGCATGAGACACATGTGTCACTCCTCACACATGGTATGTCATCACCCACCCATAGTGTCTTAGTATGTTTTGTGCTGCTGTAACACTACACTGGCTGGGTAATTTGTAGTGAACACAGATGTGTTTAGCGCATAGCTCTGGGAAGTCTAAGATTGGGAGCCTATCCTGTGAGGGCCTTTGTTCGGAGTTCCAAGCCTGTGAAAGCACCACACGGGGGAGCGAGGCAGCTCCCTTCACATGGGGCCACTCCTGCCATAATGGCATGAATCCATTCAGAAGGAAGGGTCTTGGGGACGTAATGGCTTCTTAGGGGCCTACCTCACACTGCTGTGCAATGGGAACTAATTTCCTAGCACCCAAACTTCAGGGGACACTTTCAAACCATAGCACAGGGGGCTGGACCTATAGCTTACCTGGTAGGGTGCTTGTGTAGCATGCACAAATCCCAGGGTTTGATCCCCAGAACTGCATAAACTGGCTCTAATGGGACACATCTCTAATCCCATCACTCTGGAGGTGGATGCAGAAAGATCAGGATTCAAGACCATCTTGGGCTACTTAGGGAGTTTGAGCCAACCTGGGCTTCATGAGACTATCCCTTCTCCACCCCAGAAAGCAATTTAAACCATAGCACAGGGCCTGTGGAAAACTGAGGCTCAGAGAGGATGTGGGCTTTGCCTGTGACTGGGTGATTCAACCATCGGCTTCAGCAGGTCTGTCTCCTCCAGTCTATTGTCCTTAACACCTGCTCGCTCTGATCCGTGGAGGCAGCTGAGCACAGAGGCTGCTCCAAAAGATTCAGCGATTCAGCATTGTATGTGAGGGGATGGGGGGGGCTGCTCTGCCAGGTGGCTTTCTATTTATTTATTTATTTATTTATTTATTTATTTATTTATTTATTTGAATGTACTGTCTGCATGCAGGTCTGTGCACCCATGTCGTGCAATGCCTCGGAGGTCAGAAGAGGGCGTTGGATTCCCCTGGAACTGGAGTTCTCCTGGAATTGGAGTTACAGACAGTTCTCAGCTGCCATGTAGGTGCTGGAGATCGAACCCAGGTCCTCTGTAAGAGCAGTTGGTGCCCTCAACCTCGAGACCATCTCTCCAGCCCCAGGTGGCTTTCTTGAACTTGGAGGGGTATTGGGAACCCCCCTGGGAAGACAAGATCAGAGAGGGGACTCTGGGGCCTCCTGCTGGAGCGTCATAGTCTCAGACCTGTCCTGATTGGCCCCATGCCTTTCAGAGACATGGCCTGGCTCTTGGCTGAGAGCCAGCAGGTGATGTCGGTGCTGCGTTTTAAGAGCAAGACAAGACAGACAAGGCAGAGCTGGGCCTTGCCATTCCCAGGACATGTTCTAAGCAGGCTAAACAACAAAACAAACAAAACACCAACTCCTTTGGCACCGTCACTATTTCTCAAGTCCTTTATTGAGCCTTATGCTGGGAATTCTCCCAAGTCTGTGAGAATACACAGTTCATCTTCCCACTGAAAAGAAGAGGACATTGAGGCTCAAAGCGCTAGAGTGCTTTGCACCGTGATGAGTGGTGGGTGGTGGGAAGCCAGAAGCGAGGGAAAGAATTCAAGATGGAAGGCAAAAGTAGGGTGGGAGATCTGCTGACTTGAGGTGTGAGCGGCCACCCCTTTCCCAAAGCCTGGGCAGCCTTCAGGGACAGTCGGAGAGGCAGTTAAAGCTGCCTGAGCTTCACAACTCAGTCTGAACATTTTGACCTGGATTCAGTCTACTGAGCCCTGGATGCTGAGGGAAGAGAAGACACAGGCAGCAGAGCAACTACCTACCTCCCAACCACCTACTTGGCCATGGCTTCAGAACAAGGGAGGCGGCATGCTGGGTAATGAGGCTGGGGTCCTGGGATCTGGCTTCAAGCAGGGTCAGGAATCATCTCCACGAGCCTTTCTCCCTGAGACTGGGACTTAGAAGGCGCTGCTTAAGAGTTTCCTGGTCTCTGCTCCTCCCCATTCTAGAGACAGCCGTATCTTCTCGTGCAGTGCCAGCCTCATCCCTGAGACACGATGGTGAAGGTCGGAGTCAATGGATTTGGCCGTATTGGTCGCCTTGTGACCCGGGCTGCCTTGAACTCTGGCAAAGTAGAGATTGTTGCCATCAATGACCCCTTCATTGACCTCAACTACATGGTCTACATGTTCCAGTATGATTCCACCCATGGCAAGTTCAACGGTACAGTGAAGGCTGAGAATGGGGAACTTGTCATCAACGGGAAGCCCATCACCATCTTCCAGGAGCGAGATCCCACCAACATCAAATGGGGTGATGCCGGTGCCGAGTATGTTGTGGAGTCTACTGGGGTCTTCACTACTACGGAGAAGGCTGGGGCCCATCTGAGGGGTGGAGCCAAAAGGGTTATCATCTCTGCCCCTTCTGCTGATGCCCCCATGTTTGTGATGGGCGTGAACCACGAGAAGTATGACAACTCCCTCAAGATTGTCAGCAATGCCTCCTGCACCACCAACTGCTTGGCACCCCTGGCCAAGGTCATCCATGACAACTTTGGCATCGTCGAGGGGCTCATGACCATGGTTCATGCCATCACAGCTACCCAGAAGACCGTGGATGGCCCCTCTGGCAAACTGTGGCGTGATGGTCATGGCGCTGCCCAGAACATCATCCCAGCATCCACCGGCGCAGCCAAGGCTGTGGGCAAGGTCATTCCAGAGCTGAACGGGAAACTGACCGGCATGGCCTTCCGTGTTCCTACACCCAACGTATCTGTTGTGGATCTGACCTGCCGCCTGGAGAAAGCTGCTAAATACGATGACATCAAGAAAGTGGTTAAGCAGGCGTCAGAGGGACCCCTAAAGGGCATCCTGGGCTATACCGAGGACCAGGTCGTCTCCTGCGACTTTAACAGTGACACCCACTCTTCTACCTTTGATGCTGGGGCTGGCATTGCCCTCAACGACCACTTTGTCAAGCTCATTTCCTGGTATGACAACGAATTTGGCTACAGCAACAGGGTAGTGGACCTCATGGCTTACATGGCCTCCAAGGAGTAAGAAGCCCTGAACCACTCACCCCAGCAAGAGGAAGAGAGAGGCCCTCACCTGAGTGGTCCCTGCCCCAACTCAGCCCCCAACACACTGAGTATCTCCCTTCGGTTTCCATCCTAGACCCCCAGAAGGGTAGGGGCTTAGGGACCCCTACTGTCTTGAATACCATCAATAAAGCTCACTTCACCCACAAAAAAAAAAAAAGAGTTTCCTGGCTGGGTGTCTCTGTTGCTGAGTTTTGATGGCATTTTCTCATGGGACCACCTAGTCTGCACCAACCCCGTGTGGAGATTTGTAAGTCACTGTGCCCATTCAACATACACAACAGCCCAGTAAGAAAAATCAGCATGTCCATTGCTCTGAGAGGGAGAGGAAGGCCCAGAGAAGAATACAGACTCACTTTGAGCTTCTCTACATCTTCCTGGCTCCTTCCCATGAGCTGGGGTCAGTGTCCTATGATATCTGAATTAGGAAAATGGGTGATTTGATGCTTGCTAGGAGAGATTCAGGTTGGACTAGCCAATCCTCACTTCCTCACCCGTTAACAGGTGCTAATGTTAGGTATGTTGTAGCTCCATGTGGCATCGGAACCTTACAAAAGCTGGTGGTATTTCATGATGGGAGGTGGAAGGGCAGGCAGGTCAGGGAAACCTCAGCCTCCCCTATGCCTTTAGAGCTGGCAGTCTCTGCCTTAACCTGAAGAGTGCTTGGGGGAGGAGAGCCAGGCCCTCTACCCACTTGCCTTCATGCATGAGCGTTCAGCTTCTGCCCTTAGACCAGGGTCCCCAGGGTCCCCCAGGCTGTGTCTTCCCCACCTCAGATCTAGGCTCAACTAGCAGGTTCATGGTGCCTGATTGCTTAATGAGCTTGGCATCATGGTATGAATAATTGCACCATAAATTATGCAAATCGAATCATAACACACCAGGCAACTTGCATTCTCTCAGGTGTCCCCCAATCCCAGGAAAAAGCTTTCGTGGGAACCACACCATCCCGTGCCCTCCTACATATCTGAAATTATAACAAGTGTGTATCTTGGCCTAAGCAACCACTGCTGCACATGGCTCCCTGCCCTGCCCCACCTGAATCTCACAATAACAACGTGAGCATTTATGGAGCGCTTACTGCATGCCATTGTGTCATTATTTGGGTCCTAATTCATCTAATCCTTCCAACCACACTATTAGGCATTATTACAGTCTGTTTCATAGATGGGCAGGCCGAGTCTTAAAGTTTTAAGAACTTGTTACTAAAATGAACAGAAGTCAGAAAATTTTGCAGGAAGGTAAACTGAGGCACGGAAGAGGAAAAAAAGCTTATCTAAAATCTCATAGTAATTTTGTGTTCACCTGGGTTTTCTGGGAACTCTGCAGCCAACTTCTGGGTCTGTGAGGGCCCAAATGTCACCCCAACTTGTATCTGTGTGGTTGAGCATATGTGTGCTTTAGAGGGTAGGTGGGGCACGGGCTGGGGCCTCATTCTGGGAAGTCAGGGGAGGCAGCCAAGGCTACAGCTATTTTAAGGCCTCTCTTGCCCGCCCTGCTCCCTGCACAGACCCTCTGCACCGAGCCAGGCTGCTGTGGCCCAGGGTTCCCGCCAAGTATAGAGAGGTTTGTTCCGTGAGAAGTCTTGGCTGGGGACACTTCACACCCAATGAATTACTTCAACGCTAGATTAGACTTGCAGGCTTGGGGCAAAGTGATAATAGGGCCCAATTAAATTAATTTATATAGACTCTGTACTCGGGCCCCTCCTGTAGGTCCTGGTGGGCAGGCTGGCCCATCATACCTTGGCCCCCTGGGCTAGCCCATACTGGGGAATTGTGGGTAGTGATGGGGAGCAGTATATGGGAGTTGCTCCTTCCAGGCAGGAAAATCTGTCCCCAAGCAACAGGGAGCAAGGTTTGTTGTTTTGTTTTTGTTTTCATGTCATGTGCAGAAGAAAACGGGCCCAGTTAGTCTTCAGGAAGCTAACTCCTAGCTAGAGACAGCCAAGACCAGGTCTCAAGGTCCCAGATGAAATCACTGGGGTGCCCTTGACCTGGACATGACCAGAGCTCTATGCCTCACTCTCATGGGCCAGGGGACATGTGGCTCTTTGTGTGAATGGGTGGTTGTAGAGAGGACCAGGCACCCGGGCATTGGCACGGCTTGGCCTCGTGCTGTGGCGGGGTGTGCTTGAATGCTTGCTGGCTCACAAAGCCTTTCCCAGCCGGGCCCAACACACTCCGCTTCCTTTCCTCCTGTTACCCCTGACTCCACTCTGTATCCTGGGATGCTCCCAACCACCTGTACCCCTGGCTGAGGACACCCCCACTTTCCTAGGATGTAATTTTCTTCCTGTCCCTGCCCTTCACCCTCCCTGAACAAAGGGTCTGTCCTCAGTGTCTGTCTTACCAGGAGGCCTGTGGCAGATCTGAGCACCCATAGGGCCTCAGGACATACTCCAAGGCAAGAACCCTAGCTACCCCCAGTTAAGCACACCCCTGCCCAAGCTACACTGCAGGAGAACCAGGTGCTTTGTCTATTCCCCAGCTCAGCTCCTAGCCTTGACGTCTGCCAGCAGCTCAGCTCTGAGCATCGACGTCTGCCAGAAGCTCGGCTCCTAGCATCGACGTCTGCCAGCAGCTCAGCTCCGAGCATCGACGTCAGCTCCCTTTCCCTCAAGCCCAGTTTTTCATTTAGCATAATGCAGGTTTTGGTTTTCAGGGACCTTCGTGGTCCCTCCTGAATCTAGTACTCCGGGATCCCACAGTTTCTAGTGTAAGTCAGCACAACCCAATAGAAGTGCCGATGCTAGAGCTTCTGAGAGCCACGAAGCTGAGGAAGATGGGGGAGGGCTCCGGTGGTGCCCACCGAATACCACAGCAGGCTGCACCCTCTTCTTATGGGATCCACAACCACGAATCATGGGCTCTCTGGGTTGTGACCAGCTGCACCTCTGCTGTGTACTTTCAATTTCGGGTGTGAGTGGCCATCTAGAGGACTAGAAGTTTCTGCCAGACTTGTCCCTCTATGGGAGCCACATGTGGGCCAGAGGACAAGAGCTCAGCTTCTCCCCACTGACCCCTGATTTTGACTGCAGATCAGAGGATTTGCACTCCATCCTAAGAAATGGGGACACCCTGGGACACAGCCTGCTGGTGGGGCTGACATCTCAGGACAGGCGCTGTAGGTGGGCTCTCTTTCCCCAGGCCTGGCCTTTCCCTAGCACAGATGAACTGAACCTCTCTGTCCCACTCAGACTTTCCAATAAGTTAGGGACTCTGGTAGGGCGACGGGGCCAGCCATGGAAAATCACCTCCCTCCCCACAGCATGCTGGGCTTTTTGGGGGATTGTAAATTTATGGCGGAAGCTGAGGGCTGGCGCCTGCTGCAGGCAGCCTTTGAACCTCAGGCTTACACTCAGCACCCACCAGGGGCCTTTCCTCCTGCCAGCTCAGAGGAGCAGGCCCTTGGCCTGGAACTTGAGAGGCCTCTGTGGGGAGGCAGAAGCCTCAGCAACTCCTCCTGACCTCCGGCTCACCTCTCCAGAGCCCCAGAGGTAGGTCTGACCCCCAGTGCAGGGGGACTGATTTGGGAGGGCAGTAGCCAGGGCCACCACAGGCCTCTTCTGAATCTCAGTTCTCTTCTTCCCTTGGGCAGGACATCTGGTGGAATGGGAACTGGTGCTTAGATCCCAGACCTCCAAGCTCTTTCTTCCCTGGGGCCCCAGATTTCCCTTCAGTAAAACACTGGAGATTGGGTAAGGTTACCTTGAGTTTCACTGGGGATCCAATATTGCCTGGTGAATTCATTTCTGGTCCCCTTCTCTGTGTCAGTGTGGGACTCAAGAAAGATGCCAGTGCTGCCAGCTGAGTGAGCACAGCTGGGTGTGGGTTATGAATCCCAGATGGACCTGCTGTATCTGGAGGCTCCGGAGGGTAGGGAGAGCTGAGTGGAGGACTGGAGCCCGCTTGTGACTTGCTTTAGCTACACCCAACTTGTTCTCAACACAGAACTTGCAGAAATGAGAGCTAATTCAAGGTCATGAGAATTAAAGGAAGGAAGGAAAGCTGCTTTGTCTAACATATGGCAGAGGTCAGAGCAGATGCTCCTGGTTTCGGGGTGGGGGGGAGCGGCTCACAACTGAGCAGGCCTTCCTAGCAGCTCAGATCCTATTCAGAAGCATCTACTGGGGGAACGGAAGCTCCCTGTCAAAGTCTCCGGGCACTGGATTATACTCAGGCAGACTATATGGAGAAAACTCCAGATCAACCCTTTGCTTGAACACATAGTAGGCCCTCTGTCCTAAGAGGCTTCTAGAAGCTTGGACCTAGAGCACCCTGCCCTTGAGTTCGTTCTTCTGGGAGCTTGGACCTAGAGCACCCTGCCCTTGGGTTCATTCTTCTAGAAGCTTGGACCTAGAGCACCCTGCCCCTGAGTTCGTTCTTCTAGCTGACCTGATGCAACAACATTAATATTTTCCACATATTCAAGGTCCCAGAACTCTAAGCTTCCTGGTTATTACCATTTCTGGCTACACTCTGGTTGACATAGAATAGGTTGAACCTATCCTCTCCTTAGACTGGCTTACAATATCTTTATTAATGTGGCCAAAGAGGTCAGTGGTTATTTGACATCTTCTCAGCTGCAGCAGGGAGCCCCTCCCACTTCAGCCTGACGCTCTCAGACATCTTAAGATTTATAGAAGGAGCATAGAGCATTCCAGGGAAGCAATAAATCCTGTGGGGAGAAGGAACGAAGTGTCTGGCTTTTGGCTCAGGCCAGCACTGAGAAGGGAGCTCTGCAGAGCCAGGTGAGCACAGAGAGACCCTTGAGGTTGGGGGTGGTGTTACAGTTTCGCTCTGAGAGCTCAAAATACTTCCAATCTCCCCATTCATCATCAGAACCCTCCGGTCACCTTCTGCCTTCACAATCTGCCTTTCTGGGAAGTGGAATGGTAGGCTAATGGGCTCATAGAGTCACCGATTGTCAGCAGCACAAGGGCCTCTATAGAGGGTCCAGCTAACCCCTTTACAGAACAGACAGTGAGACCGGAAGCTCGAGAAGGCAGGCACTGGTTGCTGGAACCCCCGGGGGAAGAGAGTCTCTGTAGGAAATGATTGCCTGTAAGGGAGAGGGCATGATAGATGGTATCAGTGAGGGCCTCTGTTCCAGGGGGACAGCTGGCTTGCCCCACCTGCAGATCTCGATATTAGCCCTACCTACCATCACCTGGTAGTCCTTTAGAAACTCAAATCTCTGGATTCAATGACCCTGTACAGTTCCTTTCCCCCAAGCCAGGCCCCCTGTGCCCTGGAGGGGCTGTGAGAGAGCCCCCCCCAATCCTGCAGATGATTCAAAAGGGCCTTCAGCTCACCCTCTTTGCTCCTGTACCTGGGAGAGCTCATGCAGGTGTTGCTCATCCTGCCTCAGTTTCCCCATTTGAGAACCGATGGTGCCAAGCTGGACTGGTGGCTCCTACCCCATATTCATCCAGAAGCTTTAGCAGGGAGGAGTTAGAATATACCACCAGCACTTCCTGCCTTGGCGCGTGGCAAAACCCCATCTAATCCAGGGGTCTAAGGCCTGCCCTTAGGGGACAAGGTGTTGTGATTTAAGATTCCAGGTTTCCTGGACCACTAGTATCATGCTACTTTATATCTGAGCCTCAATTGCTTTTTAATTAAAAACAAATCCTTCCCAATCCCTGGTTTTATGTCCATCTCTGGGAGCTTGTGGGGCTCCGTGCTGCCTGATGCTCTGAGGGTACCCTGCCTTTAGCGCTTTGCTCTCTGTGACCTCTGCCTCCCCTGTTTTTGGGACAGGAGGGTCTGGAGGTCTTTGTTGACACCTTCTCTGTGTTAGGCCCATGCCCCAGATGCCCCAGCACCCCATGTTTAAGACATCTGTGCATAACAGAGGGAAAGGGTTGGCTGCAAACTGGTCCTGTGACAGCACTCTGGTGTGGAATAGATAAGAACTGTCCCCTGCCTGGGGCAAGTCCTGGGGCTTGGGATAAAAGTCTGTTTGTCTGCTCCATGGTTTAAGCCATCTGGAGGCTTGGGGTGGATGGAGAGGCAAGGGGCAGTGGAGTCAACTCAGACACTGCAATATTCAGCCAGCACCAGGCTAGGACATCAGCTGTCTGCCAGAGTGTCTGCAGGGGAGGCGAGGAGCTGAGTCCCTGAGCTGGGTGACAGACAGCTGGGGACAGCAGGAAGTAGTCCCTGAGCTGGGTGACAGACAGCTGGGGACAGCAGGAAGTAGTCCCTGAGCTGGGTGACAGACAGCTGGGGACAGCAGGAAGAAGTCCCTGAGCTGGGTGACAGACAGCTGGGGACAACAGGAAGTAGTCCCTGAGCTGGGTGACAGAGAGCTGGGGACAACAGGAAGTAGAACCACCTGTGTCCTGGAGCTGAAGTCGGGGTCTCTACAAGGAGGCGATCACTGCAAAGCCATGATCCACTCTTGGACACTGTCACTCTGAATGGAGCGCTCTATTTGGTTCAGCAGCTCCAGCGAGGCTTCTGTTCCCACCTAGAGGGGACATGAGGCAGGGGTGGGACACGGAGTGAAGAGATAGAGGCTGCCAACTATTCCTCCTTCTTCCCAGCCCAGTTAGAATGTGGAATGGGCCCAGCCTGGAGCAAGGGAGCTTTGAACTAGTGTCAGATTAACCTACTGGGGTCAAATCCCACATGCCCGCTACCAGCTGAATAACACTACCCCAGAGTGGGAGGCTGGGGTCCACCCCAGGTCCCTGTCAGGTGAGGCGAGGGAGGCTCCATAGGACAGAACTGAGAAATCATGATGAAAAAGTAAAGACAGTTTTTTGCACGCCACTGAGTTTAGCCTGTTCCAGGGCCAGTTGCACACACATTGTGTCACCGACTTTCTCACCCATCCATTTTCTTGATCTCAAGTTACAGGTGAAAAAAGGAAAAAGGAGGCTCAGAGAAATTCTATGACACTCCCACAGTGCCACGTGCAGCGTCTGAAGGGATTCCTCCATCTTGGCAGATGTGCAACCCTAGTGCTCCCTCCTAATCCCAGAATCTAAGCAAGAGCTGAATCCCCCTCCTCAGCTCAGGGAGTCTGCATTCCACAAGGGTCAGAGGCTTGTCTAGGAAGCAGGAGCCTGATGCTTATATGGAAAGGACAGCATCATAGGTGTCAGCGGGCATGGGCTGGGGGACTCAGACATAGGTACCTTCTTCCCTTCCCTTTCCCTCCCTTCCTCTCCCTTTCTTCCTTCCCCTCGCCTTCCCTGCCCTTTTTTCTCCTCCCTCTTTCCCTTCCCCTCCCTTCCCCTCCCTCCCCTCCCTTCGCTTCTTCCCTTCTATGAGCCTTGGGCTGCTCACTGCACCTCCATTCTGCTGAGTCCAGCTACCTCATCTGAGAATGGAAATAACAGTGGCTCTAGATGTTCAGGTATCTCATCTACATTTGGGTTTTGTTCTAACTGGAGGTGCCGCAGTCCCCACACCCCTATACTCTACAGTTCCCGTTTGCATCTGTCTCATAAAGGAACACATCACAAGTGCCAGGGATGATCCTGTGGGCCCAGGAACCAGACTCCACAGGCTTCATCCTGGCTCTGCTAACTTCTTACTTGTGTGACTTTGGGGCACGTTATGTCTCTCCGTGCCTCCATCTATATCATGGGATGATTATAGTACCTTCCCATAGGCAGTACAATTTTAGGCTTGTACCTATATCTGGGTGATGTGTAGCAGGTAACATTGAGGACTAAGCCTTCCATGAATCTGAGTCATTGGCATTGCTGCTGCTGCTGCTGTTGTTGTTGTTAGTCTTTTTGAGACAGGGTCTCCCTGTAGCCTCAACTGGCTTGGAACTCACTATGTAGACCAGGCTGGTCTTGAACTCACAGAGATTCACCTATGTCTGCCTCCCCAGTACTAGGATTAAAGACATGCACTATCATGCCTTACTTATTTTTAAAATATTTTACTTACTATTATTATTATTTGGTACTTTTGAGACAGGATCTCCCGGTAGCCCCAGCTGGCCTGGAACTCCCCTGTAGCCCCAGCTGGCCTGGAACTCCCTTTGTAGACCAGGCTGGCCTTGAATTCATAGAGATCCACATGCCTTTGCCTCCCAAGTGCTGGGATTAAAGGCATGTGCCACCACACCCGGTGGGTATATTTATTTTTGACTTTATGTGTTTGAATGTATTGTCTGCATGTATGTAAGTATACCCATGTCATGCAGTGTTCTCAGAAGTTAGAAGAGGGTATTGGATCCCCTGAAACTGGAGTTACAGGTGGTGGGATTTGAACCTGGGTCCTCTGTAAGAGCAGCCAGTGCTGTTAACTGCAGAGCCATCTCTCCAGCCCTGTTGTTGTTGTTGTTATTTTATTTTTTGTGTGTGTATGAACATACTGTCTGCATGTAGGTTTGTGTACTCATGTCATGCAATGCCACGGAGGTCAGAAGAGGGCGTCGGATTCCTCTGGAACTGGAGTTAAAGACAGTTCTCAGCCGCCATGTGGGTGCTGGGAATTGAACCCGGGTCCTCTGCAAGAGCAGTCGCCGCTCTTAACCACTAGGCCATCTCTGCAGCCCCTGTTTTTTTTTTGTTGTTGTTTTTGATCTTTTTGAAACAGGGTCTCCCTATAGCTCTGGCTGTCCTGGAACTCACTCTGTAGACCAGGCTGACCTTGAACTCATGAGATCCACCTGCCTCTGCCTCCCAAGTGCTAGGATTAAAGGCATGCACCACCACACCCGGCCTCAGCCCCTGTTATTGTTTTTTTTTTTTTTACTTATTTTGTATGTGTATGAGTGTACTGTCTGCCATGTAGGTTTGTGCACCCAAGTCTTGCAATGGCCAGGGAGGTCAGAAGGGGTCTTGGATTCCCCGGAACTGGGAGTTCTCCTGGAATTGGAGTTACAGACGGTTCTAAGCCACATGTGGTGGCTGGGGATCAAACCCAGGTCCTCTGCAAGAGCAATCAGTGCTCTTAACCGCTAGGCTATCTCTCTAGCCCACCCCCTTTATTAACATTAGTACGAGAGGTACCTATGAGACAGGCACACTAGGTCCTCAGGGCTGCAGGACTTGGAGGGAAATGACATTGTCATGTGGACCAGATCTAAGCCTAGCCTCAGAGTGTGAGGGGCCTGCTAACTGTGGGTAGAGGACCCTGGAGCTGAGGTGGCCAGTGGAAGTTGTCTGTAGCCCAAGAATAAGAAAAGCAAATTCTTCGGTGCTGGAGAGAGGCCTATCGTTAATGAGCACCAACTGCTTCTTGCAGGGACCCCGGGGTTCCAATCCCCCAGCACCCACATGCAGCTAAGCCCATCTTTAACTTCTCAGTTCCAGGGAAATCGAGCCTCTTCTGACCCTCTAGCGGCATGCCTGCGACCGAGGACACAAACCTAACATTGCAGCACAGTCCATTATATGCATAAAAACTAAATTTAAAAAAATTAAAAAAAAAAATAAGAAAAGCAGCTCTGACTTGTTGTAAGCCCCAGAGAGCACCGGGCCTTGATGATAATAGTCCATACTCATCCATTCAATCAGAGAGTGCTGCCATCTTGCTGGGATAAATTAGCACTTGCTGCTCCCCTTTACCTTGCTCAGTCCCCATAACCCCCACCTGAGAAAGACACCACTGATGTGCTGAGGTGGAGATGGGGACCCTGGCTCAAGGTCCCGGGGCTAGGGGCAGGAACGGGATTCCAACTGGGTCTGACTAAGCCTGTGCCCTTGATCGTGACGCCTTGTCATGGAAGAGTAGCAGAGGGGCAGGTGACCCTGCAGTTCTCCAATGCATGGCTGCCAGGCCTCTGAGAACCAACCTCGTGATCATCAGCTGAAACCTGGGCTCTCCTTCCCTAACCTAGCACCCAAGGGAGCTGGCTTGCTGGGTAGATTATTTCCTCCCAAAGGAGGTTAGAAACCACCATAACGGCAGGAGGTAGGAATTCCTCATAGGCCTCTGCTATCTGAGGTGGGAGCCATCCCCTGTGCCTCTGAATACAAGAGCAGCAAGGTGAGTAGAGATTTTGGTCACAGCCCAGTCCCCTCAGCCCACAGCTGGTCCTCTGGCTTGGGTCCTGTTAACTTGCTCTCCCAGGAGCCCAGGGCTCCCTGGGTGAGGGGATCACCAGGGGTTTGGGGCCTCTTAACCACCTAAAACTACTTTATGGGGCTGCCTACTTCACAGACTGTATGAAATGGATCATTTCAATCCTTAAGAGTGTCCAGTCTCATGGGGCTGGAGAGATGGCTCAGTGGTTAAGAGCATCGACTGCTTCTGCAGAGGACCCGGGTTCAATCTCCCAGCACACCACACGTGGGTAGCGAAGAACCGTCTTTAGCTCCAGTTCCAGGGAAATCCGATGGCCCTCTCTGACCTCTGCGGCATTGCACAAGGACAAACCCATGCAGACTAGAACACTCAAAATACAAAAAAAAAAAAAAAAATAATAAATAAATTTTAATAAAAAATTTTAAGAAAAGAGAGGTGTCCAGTCTCCTTGCTGCAGGCATGGTTGGTGCCTTTAATCCTAGCACCGGGAGGCAAGGCAGGCATGATTTTGTGAGTTCAAGGTCAGCTGGTCTACAGAGTGAGTCCAGCACAGCTGGGGCTAACAGGGAGACCCTGTCATTGAAAAAGACAAAAACAAAAGAAAAAAAAAGTGTCCAGTCTTCCCAAGCCAGAGCCCAAAGCAAGAAAGTAAGGTACCTCAGAAAGCAGGACTTTGAGGGCGGCCAGTAGAATGGTGGCCTAGCATGCACAAAGGCCTGAATTCAATCCCCAGCACCACACAAACCATGTGTGGTGACCACTTCACCACGCTGGAGGTGGAGATAGGAGGATCAAAAGTTAAGGGTTATCCTTGGGTACATAGTAAGTTTGAGGCCAACCTGGACTATCTTGTCTTTAAAAAATTAAAACAGAGGGTAGAGATATGGCTCAGTGGGTAATGTGCACATGTGAGAAGCTGAGCTTGAATCCTCCATACCCACATAAAAAAACCAGACACGGCTGTGAAGGTCTGTAACCCCAGCAGTAGGGGCAGAGACAGATGGATCCCAGGAGCTTGCTGGCCAGCTAGCTTAGCCAAACCCGGGTCTCAGGTTCCATAAGAGACCCAGTCTTAAAAAACAAGGCAGGGAGCAATCGAGGAAAACACCCATCCTCCTCCTCTGGCCTCAGCATGCTAGTGCATGGGTGTACCCCTGCACAGTCATGCTGTGTATGTACCACACACACCCCACATGCCGAAATCAATTAATTAAAACTTAATTAAAATTAATTAAAATAAAATAAATAATTAAAAATTAATTACATTAAAATTAATCTTTCCGATTGTGTACAGAAAGCATTGCACTGGTATTCCTGCCTCCTGCTCTTAGAAATGAGACCTCCAGGCCATTCGTCACCTCCCGAGTGGTCTCTGTTTATACCCATGCCTTGAAAAGCTTTTCCAGAGCTGTTCTATCACGATGGCACCCCACCAGATTTTATAAGCAAATCCTAGTAGTAAAAAATGTACGATCTACCCTCTGAAGAGAAACACACCAGAAAAGGGGCACTGGCACAACAGTTCAAAATATCATGTAGTTGCTGAGGCAGAGCAGAGGCCGTGCCATGAGCTCAGCCTCAGGATCACTGTCTCCACAGAGTAGGCCATGTTTCACTCACTTTGACCTCTGCTCTCCCCATATAGACTTTTAAAACTCATAGCCTATGCTAACTTCTGAGAGTTCAAACCACAGTGTAGGTTTAGATAAAAACAAAAACAAAAACAAAAAAAACCACGGAGATCTCCTGAGATCAGCTGAAGCGCGCGCGCGTGCGCGCGCGCGCGCGCGCGCACACACACACACACACACACACACACACACACACACACACATGCCCCGCCAACTGGGATTACAAAGGCATCTGAAGGAGGCAAGCAAAGCAAGCCTTCAACACAGTGAAGAGGCATTTAGGACTCACATTGGAATACAGGCAAGGAGAAGCCCATATGTCGGGATCACGAAGAAGAGACAACATGGGAAAGGGGCAGGATAATTCCGCACCAAGCTCTACCAACCCTTGGAAGATTCCTACAGTGGGATCCCTCTGGGGATGCCCCGGACACAAACATCAGAAACACAATTGAGAAACATATTTAAAGAACACAAGATTATAAAGAGCAAAATCAATAAATAAAGAAAAGAGAATGAAGAACTCAAGAGGACCTAGAGAGAGAGAATGACAAACTTGGAAGGGCAATAGGAAACACTGAAAAAGAATCATGCTTGAAAAAGATAAGGAACCAAACAGAGAAGCAAAGAGCTACAGGAAGAGATTGAGATAAGCTCAAAAAAGAGTAGAAATACTTAAAGAAATCAGAAGAGGAAATGAAAAGGGAAAAGCAAACACTCATCCAATCAAGAGGAAAGAATGGAAAAAGCCTCATAAGCAGAAAGGAGAGAAGCAGAAGCAAAGAATATCAGACCTGGAAGAGAAAACAGAACAACTAAAAACTTCAGGAAAGAGTAATGAAATTTTTAAAATACACAAAAGAGAACAACCAGAGCTGTGGGACATTATGAAAGATCAAAACCTCCACATCATAGGAATAGAGGAAGGAGAAGATCCAAAGAGAAGTTGTATTGAACAGATCTTCGACAGAATAATAATGAAAACTTCCCCAAACAAAAAAAAGTCAAACCCATACAAATACAAGAAGCACATAAGAAACTCCAACAGACAAGATCAAAAAGAATTCTCCCACACCACAATCCAATAGTTAAAACTCTGGACACCTAAAACAAAGACAAATCCTTAAAAGCAACAAGAGAAAAACAACAAGTGACCTATAAGGGAAACCTATCAAATTAAAACTGACTTCTCCCCCCAAAGGGGCATGGTGGTGCACACCTTAATCCTAGCACTTGGGAGCAGAGGCAGGCGGATCTTTGTGGTTTAAGGCACAGCCGGGTCCTAAAAAGTGAGTTCCAGGCAGTGGGGCTACAGGGAGACCCGGTCCTAAAAAGACGCAAAGCCAAGACCAAACCAAACAAACAAAACAAAACTGACTTCTCAATGGAAAAACTATTAAAGCAAAGAAGAACCTGGAGCAAAGCATTCCCAGTGTTAAAGACAATAGATGACAACCCAGTTTATATACCTGCAAAAATGTGATTATAATGAGAGAGAGAGAAAAACCTTCCAGACATAACACTTGAAAGAATTGGTCTGGAAAACCAACCCTTCAGGAGAATACTTGAAGCAAAGTCAAGGACAGAAGAAAAGAGCAACAAACCATCCCCAGGCACCTAGAAAGAGAATCAATAAAAGGCATAATTGCAGAAGTAAAAAAACAAAAAGAAACTAACCCAAACTGCAAATGGATACCAAGGCAAAAGGAAGCACCACACAGACCTATCAGTCATAACTAAATATTATAACTGAATTCCCCAATCAAAAGACATAGACGGGAAGACTGAATTAGGAAACAATCCATCGACATGCTGTCTACAGGAAAAACATCTTACCTTCCAGGACATGCAACCGCCTTAAAGTGAAAGGATGGAAAAAAAAATAGGCCAAGCAAATGGTACCAAATGAAAGCAGGTGTATTGCCTATATTTTAATATGAGACAAATAGACTTCAAAGTAAAAAGAAAATCAGACCAGACAAGAAAGGCCATTACGTTTTTATCAAAGGAAAAATTCGCCAAGATGATTTCACAATTATGAATCTATACCGTGGGCCCCAAACTCTGGTGCAACCAAACTTTATAAAGACCAATTCCTCCAGGACCACAAGCACACACTAATCCCAGTAAACACACTCATATAGGGGACTTTGATACCCTGAGTCCTTTGGATAGGTCAAGGACAAAGAAAAACAGAGAGACACTGAACTGAACAATATGATATGGAATACACCAAATGACCTCATAGACCTCTAACTACCAAATATTCCACCCTAATACCAAAAAATACACTTTCTTTACTCAGCATCCAATGGAACATTCTCCAAATCAACCACATAACTGGGACACAGAATGAAAACCTCCACAAATACAAAAAGAAATTGAAATAATTTCATGCATTCTATCATACCACAGTGCAATAAAGCTCATTATTAACACTAGGATAAGCCCTATGCCTACAAGAACACAAGGAAACTAACAACACACTTTTGAATATGAATGGGTCAAGGAGAGACAAAGAAAGAAATAAAAGCATTCCTGGAAGCTGAATGACAATGACAATACAACACAACAAACTTGTGAGACACTTTAAGAGCAGTCCTAAAAGATAAGTTTAAAGCCCTGGGTGGGTGGCCTACATTAAAAAAACGAAAGAGCACAAGTGAATGACTAACACTGCAGCTAAAAGCACTTGAGAGGCAACAAGAGATTGAACCCTAAACGCAACAGAGAGGGATAAATAACAAAAATCAAAGCATATATTAATGTAATAGAAACAAATAAAACAAGACAAAAAAAACCTCAATGAATCCAAAAAAGTTGGTTCTTTCTTTGAAAGAATAAACAAGATAGACAGACCGCTAACCCAGTTTAACCAAAAGAAGGAACAACAAATCAATACAATCCATGATGAAAAGGGA
Organism: Rhizomys pruinosus; assembly: GCA_009823505.1. Taxonomy (NCBI): domain Eukaryota; kingdom Metazoa; phylum Chordata; class Mammalia; order Rodentia; family Spalacidae; genus Rhizomys; species Rhizomys pruinosus. The sequence goes on along the minus strand of VZQC01008066.1, from coordinate 570 downwards.
ATTATCACACCAGACAAGGAAAAGATCTAGACAATCATACGGGAAATACTTCAAAAACCGATAATGCGACTCAATTTGAAAACCTAAGAAGAAAGGGGAAGAATAGCTGAATCCGGGAATCAACAAGCCTCAACCAGAGATCAACAGCCTAAATAGTCCAATAACATGAAGAAATTGAAGCGGTAATAAGAAACCTCCCAACGAAAAAAAAGCACAGGCCCAGAAGGATTGTCACAGCGAAATTCTATAAAACAGTCAAAGAGGACCTAGCAACCATTATACTGAAACTGTTTAGAAGGATACAATCAAGAGGTAATTCTCCCAAAATCCTCTTGAAGCAAGCATCACTCTATTACCAAAAACAGGCAAAGATATAACTAAAAAGGAAAACTATAGACCCATCTTCCTAATGAACAGATGCCAAATTCTAAAACAGGATACTGGCAAATACGCATACAGGACCACATCAAGAAGATAATCCATAGAGGACCAAGTGAGTTCATAACAGAGATGCAAGGTATGGATTCAAACAACAGACAAAAATCAATAAACATATCAAACACATAATAA
>VZQC01008065.1:3311315-3461030 GCA_009823505.1 Rhizomys pruinosus | reverse complement strand
AGAATGAAATTAAACCCACCTCTCACCCTGTATAAAAGTCCAAACTCCAGATGTATCAAAGTCCTCAACGTGAAAACCCAAACTTCTGAAGTGATAGAAGAAAAAGTGCAGCAGACACAAGACATAGGCGTAGAAAAACTTTCCTAAATCAACAGCAGCTGCACAAGAATTAAGTCGACCAATTGACAAATGGGAACCCTCATCAAACTCAAAAGCTTCTGTACATCAAAAGAAACAATACAAGGTAAGTGGAGAGAAACCCACAGAGTGGGAGGAAACCTTCACTGCAGATACATCTGACAAAGCAATTGTTTCCAGAATATATAAATACTCAAAAATACAAAGAAAAAAGAAAACAAATGACCCACTCAAATAGATGGAGCAAAGGAAACTGAACAGAGACTTCACAAGTGAGAATAGAGATGTCTAGAAACACCTTAAGGGACTGTTCAACTCACTAATCATTAAGAAGCAAATGAAAACCACTTTTAAGATAATCATCTTACTCCAATAAGACTGGCTAAATCAAGAAAACAAATGATTACCAAGTGCTGGAGAGTTGGGGAAAGGGGGAACACTCAATCACTGCTGGTGGGAATGTAAACTTCGTACAGCCACTATGGAAAGCAGTGTGGGAGAACCCTTGGAAGATGGAATGAACTTCCATGACCCAGCCATACCACTCCTGGGCATTACCCTCAAGACTTATGCCACCACAGGATCATGCATGCCCTGTTTATTTGCCGCCCTCTTCACAAATAGCAAGCTGGAACCAAAGCCTAAAAGCCCTCAAACTGACGAGTGGATAGAAAAACTGTGATACATGTACACAATGGAGTTTATATGCATCAGTAAAGGAAGACGACATCACGAGGCTTTGCAGGAAAATGGCTGGAGCTAGAGGACATTCAATAGGCTGAGTGAAGTAACACAGTCCCAGAAAAAACAAAACGACGAATGGTATCTCTAATCTGTGGATGCTATGGTGCCAATTACCCAGTTGTAAGTATTTCTTGTGTGGGGCCCCCTGAACTTTTGTACAAAGCAGTTGGGCGTAATGCATTTTGGAAACAACAACAATAGAAAAGACTGCATCAAAGAACTGACTGAAACAAACTTCTGCTCAAAACAGTCAACTTTCCCATGGAAAATATTGAGAAAGACTAAGAGATGAAAAGCATGTTTGGCAGAATGCATGAGCTCTGGTGGAGTGGGGGAATGGGCGGGAACATGAGTCTAGATTTGTTAAAAATAAATAAACAAATAAGTTTATGTGGAAAAAAAAAGAAAGATAAATTTTCATATTTGTATATACTACCATGGATGGTTATAAAGTCTTGACAACCAAACTCCATATCCCCTAGCTTCTCCAAGTATTAAAATGTGTTCTTTCAGGTTATACCAAAGTGATCTAACAAATTGATTAAAAAAGAGACAAAGTCACATAAAATAAAAATATTTTTAAAACAAACAAAAATAAAAAACCAAACAAGAATCTAACACCACTCTAACAGTCTGAATTTAGCTTAAGACAAAAGCTTACTTAGCTTATCAAAGCTCTAGGCATTTTACAGGAAATCAGCACTAAAGAAGCAGAGGCAGGAGGTCAAGAGTTCAAGGCAAACCTGGGCTGCACAGTAAAACCCTATCTCGAAAATAAAAGAGGAGTCAAGAAACAGGAACATAAAACCAACATCAACTCATTCTCCAGCAGAGTTCTTCTAAAATGCCATGTGCATAAGGAAAGTTTGGCAAGACAGGGCCGCCTCACTTGCTGGACTGCTCTTAGGGCTGCTTCAGAGGTGCCGGGATATTGGCGGATGCCTGCTCGAGGTAGGCTGGGGAGCCCTGGGGGATTTCGGCTGCCTTTCTGTGTTGCACATTGATGTCCTCCAGCCCCTGCTGCCAATGCCACAGCTTTGTCAGGTGCTTCTGAACCAGGGCGTCTTTCCGCTGCAATTCACTCCTTGGTTCTGAGACATCCTCTTTGATAACTTGCTCTGGTTTCTGGAGAGACAACGGCAACCTTTTTTGTAGGAAAAAACATTCTGTCTCTCTTGCAATGTCCAAAAACTTCTGGATACACTGATCAACACCAGTCCGGATTTCTTCCTGATCAGTGCCATTGACATAATCCTGACTCACAAGAGAAGCAAAGCAAGCCTTGCACGAGGACTCTAGCTTGTCCACCAAGGTGCTGTTCGAGGTTTTGGAGCCCTGGGCGCCGTTTGAAGAAGCGAAGCCTGGCTCAGGAGGCCTTGTGGAAGATGCAGGTCTCGGGCGGCTGTCCTGAGAACATACCTCCTGAAGGTGCCGCCATATCTAAAATGTTTTTATTATTTTTATATTTTAATTTTATTTTATATTAAAAATGATTTTATTTTATTATCTTAAAAGTAACTTTTATCTTAAAAGTTACTTTTAAGATAATGATACAACCCCATCCATTGAGTTATAGAGTGGCAGAGTTAGGAGTAGTTTGGATTTACATGTAACTCCAGTTTGCTGGGCAAATGCTGTCCCACTGAGCTATACCTCTAGCCTTCTAGTTTTCTCCCCAACACTGTGTTTTCCTGATAAACTATTTCTGTACACTCTCAGTCTGTGCTGGTCCTCCTTCCTCAGCTCATGAACAGCATTTGGCACATTGTTACATCTTCTGATGAACTCTTTCTTTTGTCTAGCTATTAGCTGCAGGGATGTGGGCCAGGAGAGGTAGTGATAGTGCCTAATTTCCAGGGCTCTGGAGCCAAGCTACCTGGATTCAATTTCTGTTCCATGTTTTATCATCTTAGTAATCTTGAAAAAGTACACAACACTGTTGTGATACTGCAAGATTCCTCCATAAAAAGTAAGGATTAAATAGGTGAATAGACACAAAAGCACCACCCTTAGTGAGCAGACAGTGAATTCAGCTATTGTTACTAATCTTTCTAACCATTCTCAGTGCGCTGTGTGGTGCATGTCAGACAATCCATGTTTAATATATCTAATATGTGCATGAAAGGCTAAGTGTGAGTGAAAGTGCAAATAGAGGTAGAATAGGTCTTGTGGGCTGGAGTACGGAGATTTGAACAGCCGAAGGGTTTTGAAGCCTTATGGTAAGACTGGTAGAGTATATGGATGGACAGGGAAGGGCAGTTCAGCAAGAATTCATAGAAAGAACTTTGTTCTCCTGTAGTCGGCCCATTTGCTAAAGATAGAAGCTGAATGTTAAACCTAATTAGCATTAAGCTGATTTCATTTCAAGTTAGTAGGGGGCCTGTTATCAAAATTTCATTTCTCTCCTTCCTAGTATCTGCTGAAGTGTTACTAAGTGTTTTGCTTTAGGACTTTAATAGATTTTAATTATTGAAAGGTGCACTTGAAGAGAAGGCAGGAAGAAGTGAAAAAACGTTTTGTAATTCTGTCATCTATTTTACGCTTACTGGAGAAATTAGCATAAGATGGCCTCAATCTCACAGTGATAGGGGATGACTTCAGCATGTGACCTCTTGATTCCTATCTCCATCCAGTGTCACTTTGACCTTTGTGAGTTGTTCTTCTTTTTGGAACTTACCTGTACTATCTTTTGGCAAATCAAAGCCCAGCTAATTCTGCATGACTTGAAAGGACGGATATTAATTTTCTTTTTAAAAATAAGGGTCTTCAAGGGTGATAGATATTGATGCAATTCTCTTTGATGTTTTTATTCTTTTGTCACTGAATGTCCTTTGGCTGATAATAACAAGTCAGAGCAAGTGACAGTGTTTTCTAGATAGAGGAGTCAGGATTGGATTGTGGATTTATCCTTAGTTCTTTTCCTGCTCTGAAATCTGTGGTCCCTGGGACAAGACTGATCTGAATCACAATTGCCCCTTTGTAGTGAGTGGCCCAAGCTGTGCAGCACCTTTGATTTTGGCCTTCACTTTCCCCTCTGCAAATTTGACACTGACTTCACATGTAGTTGTGAGTTTTGGGAGGCTGAGCTCTGCTGATTATTTAGCCACATTTGGGAGCTTAGTATGTACTCTAGAAATGCTTTTGTTCCCCCCCTGATCTGGGTATTTAAAATTCCTCTGCTTGAGATTCTCAGTCTGCTGTGTGGATGATGAATCTTTCTTACACTTAAATTGACAAAGAAATGTGAAAATTAGCAGAAAATTTTTATGAGTATGTGTAAAATGAGACTATGTGTGTGTACGGAGGTGGTGGTGGGGGAGGTATTATGCAAGCCAAGCTAATTTATATACAAGAGAACTTAAGAAAAGTCTGAAAATGCCCATCCAGTTTTCATAACACTCTGATACTGTGACAAACATGATGGCTGAAATCCAAATCACACTAAATACATATGTAGACTGAGTGGTTTCAGTGAGGTACAAACTTTGCAAATGTTATAGAATGTTACTGCAAATAAGGGTTTGGCGAGGCAAAAATTGTCATCAGACAGGCAGATGAATTGCTCTTTAATTTAAATTTTGTGTTCACCCAACTGGCATCAGATCCCAGTCCCATCCTTTTCTGACCTGGTCAGGAAGCTTTGTTGTATGCCAGGCTATGGCATGCAGAGGAGTCATTAACCATCCCACTACTTTATGTACTTTAGGATAATAGAAGGTATAATTAATCTTTCTCTATCCATGTTCAAGGTGACAAAAAACTCTATAAAACAATGAGAAAATAGTTCTAATTCACATAATTGTATTATTTACTATCTTAAGAAAATATGTCTGTCATGGGCATGTTCATTTAATTCATTTCTTTAAAAATTTTTTAACATTTTTATTGAAGTTATGTATGTTTCAGACATCATTTCTCAGTCCAACATAGACTCATCTTGTCTTCCATGCCCCCCACCCCACCTGAGTTCATGCACCCTGCCATCTCTGCCCTGTATCTTTTTCTGGTTCTTTTCAAAGTTTTTTCAAAGCAGAGGATTGTTGTCCTTGGGGGAACTTTACCGTTTCAATCGGTTCCCTGTACCAGTTCCTCTGCTGTTGTTCCCTCCAATTTATACTGCTTCAACATATGCATATATATATGTCACACCTATACTAAAATTATATCATTTCCTAGGGATCAACAATTGTTTATATGAATGAAGAGCCATGTATTCCATAACCATGTACCTGCCACATAATAATGTGAAATAATATCCCTACCATTGATTATGTTGTCACCTGTGTGCTAAAACATTGCTGCATAAAATTAATTTCAGATGTTAAGCATATAAACACTACCTTTTAGAAACACCTACAGTGAGGTAAAAAATTCTTTGTGATATAGTATTGTATATGGATTATGTAGCAACAAACTTGTTCTGATAAACAAATAAACAAACAAGTAACTCAGCAATGTAGCACATTTTAAAATTGATTTGTTACCAGGGCTGGAGAGATGGCGTAGAGGTTAAGAGTGCTGACTGCTCTTGCAGAGGACCCAGGTTCGATCCCCAGTGCCCACATGGTGGCTGAGAACCATTTTTGACTCCAGTTCCAGGGGAATCCCACACCCTCTTCTGACCTCTGTGGCATTGCATGACACAGCTGCACAAACCTACATGCAGACAGTACATTCATACACATACAAGAATAAATAAAAAATTGATTTGTTACCAAGCTGTTTTTATGACTATAGCCCTATAGTATAGATTGAAGTTTGGTATAGAGATCCCCCCTGTGTTGCTCTTTTCACTCAGGGTTGTTTTGGCTATTCAGGGGTCTTCTTTTTCCAAATGAAATTAAGGACTTTTTTTACAAGCCTGTGACAAGAAATGGTAAATATGCTATTTTATTTATTTATTTATATGAATGTATTGTCTGCATGTAGGTTTGTGCACCCATGTCGTGCAATGCTGCGGAGGTCAGAAGAGGGCATTGGATTCCCCTGGAACTGGAGTTCTCCTGGAATTGGAGTTATGGATGGCTCTCAGCTGCCATATGGGTGCTGGGGATCGAACCTGTGTCCTCTGGAAGAGCAGTCAGTGCTCTTAACTGCTAGGCCATCTCTCCAGCCCAGAAATGGTAAATATGCTATAAAACTATAAGGATCATTATTTTGCTCAGAATCAATTTCCCTTTACATGCATTTTCTGAATTAATAAATTCAGATTCAATGAAATTTTTAAAAAGTATTTTGCTATGTGGTTCCCTCCATTTCAATGTGTTCTTGTTTAAACACAATGTTTGACAGGGCTGACAATTTACACTGAAGGTCATGATGCCTCTCTCCTACTGTTCAGTTCCTTTTACTACTTAAATAAAAGTATTTTATTATTGTTTTTAAAAATAAAATTATATAATTTCCATATCATATTTCAGGGTTCACGTTTTTCCTTTTTAAATTTATATTGCAAAAAAAATTTTATATTGCTCTAAAACATGCCTACGTATCCTCCACACATATGCCAAGATTACAAAGTCTAAAAAATAAGTGGTAGGTTAATTCTAGAGCCTGTTAAGGGAGTTACATTATCAGAGTACAGCTGCTTTTAGGGAAAGGGGTATGTAACTGATGTTGCTCAGTTTGCCTTACAACTTTGTGCTTGGTGCTAACATCCACAAATGAGGGATACCAATTGTCCTTTGCTTTTCTGGGACTATGTTACTTCACTTAGCATAATATCTTCTAGTTCCAGGGCTGGAGAGATAGCCTAGTGGTTAAGAGCACTGACTACTCTTGCAAAGGACCCGGGTTCAATCCCCAGCACCCACATGGCAGCTGAGAACCATCTGTAACTCCAATTCCAGGAGAACTCCAGTTCCAGGGGAATCCAAGACCCTCTTCTGACCTCCTCGGCATTGCACGACACGGGTGCACAAACCTACATGCAGACAGTACATTCATACACATAAAAATAACTAAATAAATAAATAATTAAAAAATATCTTCTAGTTCCATCCATTTACCTGCAAAGTTCATGATGTTATTTTTCTTTACCACTGCATAGAATTCCATTATGTAGTTGTACCACATTTTCTCTACCCACTCATTGGTTGAGGGGCATTTGGGTTGGTTCCAGCTCTTCACTATTTCAAAGAGAGCTGCAATGAACATGGCTGTGTATGTATCTCTGTGGTAGAATGAATCTTGTGGGTATATACCCAAGAGTGGTTTGGCTGGGTCAGGTGGTAAGCTCATCTTGAGTCTCTTCAGAGTTCTTCATACTGCTTTCCATAGTGGTTGTACAAGTTTACATTCCCATGAGCAGTGGATGAGTGTTCCCCTTTCCCCACAATCTTTCCAGCATTTGGTATCATTTGTTTTCTTGATCCTAGCCAGACTTATCAGAGTGAGATGATATCTTAAAGTTGTTTTAATTTGCATTTCCTTAATTATTAGTGATGCTGAACATTTTTATTTTTTGTCTTTTCGAGACAGAGTCTCCCTCTAGCCCCAGCTGTTCTGGAAATCACTCTGTAGACCAGGCTGGCCTTGAACTCACAAAGATCTGCCTGTCTATGCCTCTGCCTCCTGAGTGCTAGGATTAAAAGCGTGCACCACCATACCCAGCTGATGAACATTTTTAAAGATGTTTCTCGGCCATCTTTATTTCCTCACTTGTGAAATCTCTGATCAACTTTTTTTTCCATCTTTTGAGTGAGTCATTTGTTTTCTGACTTCTTTGCTTTTTGAGTAGTTTATATATTCTGAAAATCAATGCTCTGTTGGATGTATCACTGGTGAAGGTTTCTTCCCACTCTTTGGGTTTTCTCTTCACTGATTGTTTCTTTTGCTGTACAGAAGCTTTTGAGTTTAATGAGGTCCCACTTGTCAATTGTTGACTTCACTTCCCAAGCAGCAGCTGATTTAGGATGTCTTCTCCTATGTCTTGTAGGTTGCTACCAACCTTTTCTTCTATCATCTTCAGAATCTCAGGTATCACATTGAGGTCTTTGATCCATTTGAAGTTGATTTTTGTACAGGGTGAAAGGTAGGGGTTTAGTTTTATTCTTCTACAAGTGGTGATCCAGTTTTGCCAACACCATTTTCTGAAGATGCTGTCTTTCCTCTGTTGAGTCTTCTTGTCCCCTTTGTCAAATATGAGGTGGCTGAAATTGTGTGTGCTCAAGTTTGGATCCTCAGTTTTGTTCCATTGGTCTACAGGTCTGTTTTTGTGCCAGTACTAGGCTATTTTAATGACTATAGCCCTGTATTATAGTTTGAAGTCTGGTATAGTGATCCCCCCCTATATTGCTCTTTTCACTCAGGGTTACTTTGGCTATTCAGAGTCTTTTGTTTTTCCATATGAATTTAAGGAATTTTTTCCAAGTTTGTGAAGAAACTCATGGGGATTTTTATTGGGATTGCATTGAATCTGTATATTAATTTGGGTAGAATGGACATTTTTACTACATTAATTTTTCTAATCCATGAGCATGGGAGGTCTTTCCATTCTGATGTCTTCTTCAATCTTCTTTCAGGGATTTAAAATTTTTGTAGAGCTCTTTGGTGTCTTTGGTTAGGTTTGTTCCCAGGTATTTTATTATTTTTGATGCTATTCTGAGTAGGAAGATCTCCTTAAATTCCTTCTTCAGTTGCTTGTTGTTATGTAAAGAAAGGCTACTGATTTTTTGTAAGTTAGTTTTGTACCCAGACTGTTTAGTGAAAGTCTTGATCATTTCTAGGAGTTTTCTGGAGTTTTTAAGCATCCCTTACGTAAACTATCATAACTTCTGCAAAAAGAGATAGCTTGACTTCCTTTTTTCCAATTAGTACTCCTTTAATTTCCCTTTTTTGTCTCATTGCCCTAGCAAGCGTTCCAAGCACTGTATTGAAGAGGAGTGGTGACAGGGGGCAGCCTTGCTGTGTTCCTGCCTTTAAGGGGAATGCTTCTAACTTTTCTTTATTTAGGATGATGTTGGCTAGGAGTTTGTTGTATATGGCTTTGATTATGTTGATGACTAATCCTTCCAGTCCAGTTCCCTCTAGGTCTTTAAGCATGAAGGGATGCTGGATTTTGTCGAAGGCTTTTTCTGCATCGATTGAGATAATCATGTGCTTTTTGTTTCTCAGTCCATTTATATGTTTTATGATATTTATTGATATACATATGTTGAACCATCCCTGCATGTCTGGTTTGAATCCAACTTGGTCATGATGGATGATCTTGATGTGGATCTGTATGCAGTATGCAAGTATTTTATTGAGAATTTTTGTGTCTATGTTCATTAATGAGATGGCCCTATGGTTTTCTTTTTTGCTTGTATCTTTGCCTGGTTTTGGTATTAGAATGATGCTGGCTTCATAAAAGGAATTTGAGAGATTTCCCTCTGTATTCTTCTGAACAGTTTGAGAAGAAATGGCTGTAAGTCTTCTTTAAATGTTTTATAGAATTCTGCTGTGTACCCATCTGGACCTGGGCTTTTTTTATTTGGGAGGTTTTTTATTACATCTTCAATTTCCTCAAATATTATGGGTCTGTTTAAACTGTCAATATCTTCTTGGTTAAGCTTTGTTGCTTCCCAGGATTTAAAATATTCATCCATTTCTCTTAGCTTTTCAAGTTTAGTAGAGTATAGGTTTTTGAAGTATTCCTGTATGATTGTCTGGATTTTTTCATTGTCTGTTGTGATGTTTCCCCTTTCATCACAAATTCTATTGGTTTGGAGTTGTTCTTTCTTTCTTTCTTTTGGTTAACTGGGCTAGAGGTCTGTCTATCTTTTAAAAAAATTTTTTTTTAATTTAATTTATTTCTGTATGTGTATAAATGTACTGTCTGCATGCAAGTCTGTGCACCCGTGTCGTGCAAAGCCACGGAGGTCAGAAGGGGGTGTCGGATTCCCCTGGAACTGGAGTTCTCCTGGAATTGGAGTTTCAGATGTTTCTCGGCCGCCATGTGGGTGCTGGGGATCGAACCCGGGTCCTCTGCAAGAGCGGTCGGCACTCTTAACTGCTAGGCCATCTCTCCAGCCCTAGAGTTCTGTCTATATTGTTTACCCTTTCAAAGAACCAACTTTTCGATTCATTGATTCTTTTTATTGTTTTCTTTGTTTCTATTTCATTGATTTCTGCTGTAATTTTTGTTATTTCTTCCTGTCTGTTGGGTGTAGGATTCATCGTTGTTGTCTCTTAAGTGTTTCTCGCTGCAGTGTTAGATCATTTATTTGCGCTCTTTCTATTTTTTTAATGTAGGCACCCAGGGCTATAAATTTCCCTCTTAGGACTGCTTTTAAAGTATCCCAAATGTTTTGCTGTGTTGTATTGTCATTGTTGTTTAGTTCCATGAATGCTTTTATTTCTTTCTTATTTTCTTGCTTGACCCATTCATTATTTAGGAGTGTGTTGTTTAGTCTCCATGTGTTCTTGTAGGTGGCAGGGCTTATCCTGATGTTGATATTGAGCTTTATTGCACTGTGGTCTGATAGAATGCATGAAATTATTTCAGTCCTTTTGTGTTTGTTGAGATTTATTCTGTGTCCCAGTATGTGGCCAATTTTGGAGAAGGTTCTGTGGGGTGTATAACGTCTCACTCAGCTCTTCATTTTTTATTGGATTATTTTCTTTTTTGTTATTGAGATCTTTTGAGTTCCTCAGGTATTCTTGATATTAACTTCTTTTCCCCTTTGTAGGTTGTCTGTTTCCTCTATTGATTATTTCCTTTCCTGTACAGAAGCTATTGGATTTGATGTAATTTGTTTATTTGTTTACTTTTTGTTTGTCAGTGTCCTGAAATGTTTCCCTTAGAGAAAAGTTCTTCATTGTTCATGGAAAGGACTTTGTCTGCAGAGAAGATAACAGAGCTTCTTTTTACAATGGGAATCAAGAATGTGACCTCATTGAATTTGTACTTTGGGAACTAAACTGGAAGGAAATTCAGTGAATCAAAAACTGCAACCAAATTAATGACAGTCTAGAGAAGCAGTAAAGAATACCCTCCATGGACTAAGGAATTCTGAAATATGCTTAGTGGATGTATAAGCAGAAAGCCTTGGAGAAATGCTGTCCAGGGCACATGCAGAAGACTGCAGCAGAGTGGGAAGTATGAGTTGAAGGAGAATCAAGGGATGTAGGAGCGGGAGATCTGGATGCTGGGAGTTATTTAGATATGGTGTCCAGGGTTCACTGACTCTTCACCGAGTTTGTGGCCATACTTGACAGAGGTGTTGCTTTCTTCCTAAAGCAGTCTGTGTGGGTACTGGGCCAAAGAGAGAGGACTGTTTCTGAGGTAGCCACTAACCCCCTTGACCCAGAAAAATTTTCTAAAAAAACTCCCAGCATCACATTGGTGGCCTCTTGTCCATCACAGAGCAGGCACAATGAGCACTGTCGCATGCAAACGTTGCCCAGGACAAATACAAGTGAACATTAGGACTCACCACTGCAGAAGCCAGGGCCTCCAGAATTACCAAGTGAATAACACAGATGGTTCCAGGGAATTAGAGTCCATTGTGGTGGAAGGCATGGTGGCAGGAGCTGGAGCAGAAAGCCGAGGTTCACATCTTCCAGTGAGCACAGGAAACAGAGAGAAAATTTTTTTATTTATTTTTTGTATGTGTATGAATGTACTGTCTGCATGTAGGTTTGTGCACCCGTGTTGTGCAATGCCACGGAGGTCAGAAGAGGGTCTCGGATTCCCCTGGAACTGGAGTGCTCCTGGAATTGGAGTTACAGATGGTTCTCAGCCTCCATGTGGGTGTTGGGGATCGAACCCCGGTCCTCAGTAAGAGCAGTCGGTGCTCTTAACTGCTAGGCCATCTCTCCAGCCCCCGAGAGAAATTTCTTTTAATTTTTTAATTTATTTCTGTATGTGTATGAATGTTCTGTCTGCATGCAAGTTTGTGCACCCGTATTGTGGAATGCTGCGGAGGTCAGAAGAGGGCATCGGATTGCCCTGGAACTGGAGTTCTCTTGGAATTGGAGTTTCAGACGGTTTTCGGCTGCCATTTGGGTGCTGGGGATCGACCCAGGTCCTCTGTAAGAGCGGTCAGCGCTCTTAACCACCAGGCCATCTCTCCAGCCCCGAGAGAAATTTTTTTATGTGTATTAGTGTATAAATGCTTTGCCTGCATGTATGTAAGTGCACCACATGCATGTAATGCCCACAGAGGCCAGAAGGGGGCATCAGATCCCCTGAAACTGGAGTTATGAACACTAGTTAGCTGTCCTGTGGATGGTGGGAATGAAATCCTTGGTTCTGTGCAAGAACAGCCAGTGCTTTTAACATGTGAGCCATCTCTCCAGCCCCTTAGAATTCCTTTCTTGACTTTTCAGTCTTTATGTCTAGGGGCATCTTTATGAGAGGAAGAATGTGTGCTACTCCTGCTGAAGGCATGGTCAACCTCTGCTACCTATAGGATCTGTGATCTTGGAACTCTGGACACACTTCTTTTTAAGACTGTTGCTCAAAAAATGGTAGTCGTTATATCTGCTCACTGAGTTTAGCAAATGATATTTTTTGGCAGAATTTAGTGTACATTTCTGTTTCTACCCCTTCCTGACCAGTGTCCTCAGGAGTCTCAATCTGTGTCATAGGGGACCATTTTGGAGCTCTGCAGGAAGTGTCTCTGAACTTCTTAGCAGATTACTTTTTCAGAGATGTCTTGCCCATTGCCCAGAAACCACTAGTCCCTATGTGCTCTCCAGAGGGACAGGTCAGCACTAAGGGAAGATGCCACCACTTTGGGCAATCCGGGTACAGGGTAGAGGGAGTGTAGAAGGCCAATATTAAGGGAGCTAGCAAGGGAAGTACAGGAGTGACAGTGGCAGAGGGACTATCCAATGTTGCCAGATGCCTGAGACGGATTGCCAAGGTGGCACACTGGCTCTCTTGCAGGTGCCCACAGATGACTTTTTCTTTCTTTCTTTTTCTTTCTTTTCTTTCTTTCTTTCTTTCTTTCTTTCTTTCTTTCTTTCTTTCTTTCTTTCTTTCTTTCTTTCTTTCTTTCTCTCTCTCTCTCTCTCTCTCTCTCTCTTTCTTTCTTTCTTTCTTTCTTTCTTTCTCTTCCTTCCTTCCTTCCTTCCTTCCTTCCTTCCTTCCTTCCTTCCTTCCTTCCTTCCTTCCTTCCTTCCTTCCTTCCTTGCTTTCTTCCCTTTTGAGAGGGGGTCTCCCTTTAGTCCCAGCTGGCCTGGAGCTCACTCTGTAGATCAGGCTGGCCTTGAACTCACAGAGATCCACCTGCCTCTGCCTCCCAAGTGCTGGGATTAAGGGCATGCGCCACCATGCCCGGCACTAAAGATGGCTCTTGGCTGCCATGTGGGTGCTGGGAATTGAACCCAGATCCTCTGCAAGAGCAATCAGTGCTCTTAACCGCTGAGCCATCTCTCCAGCCCCTGACCCTGTTTCTTTTATTTTTCATAGAGACCAGTGCTGGAAAGGCAGTACCCCCAGAGGAGTGGGATGCCCCAAAGCAAACCATGGAGAAACTGAGGGTTGCAGGAGATCAAGGTAAGTAAGTCATGCTGCATGGCTGCAGACTTGTTTCTGAATCCTCCAGATGTTCCTTCTAACTCTGAACTATGCACAGTCTAAGAGGGTGATGCAAACTCTACATGCAGAGTACTGATGCTGCCACAGAGCAAGGACTGGAATCTAACCTCTTAACCCCTGGTTCCCAGCCCTTGGTGCTGCATGGCTGCAGACTTGTTTCTGAATCCTCTAGATGTTCCTTCTAACTCTGAACTATGCACAGTCTAAGAGGGTGATGCAAACTCTACATGCAGAGTACTGATGCTGCCACAGAGCAAGGACTGGAGTCTAACCTCTTGACCCCTGGTTCCCAGCCCTTGGTGCTGGACCAGCAGGATCCTAAAGGAATCTCCCTAAGTTCTTCCAGGTCAGGTCTTAACTAGGAGCTGAGAGCTGAGCCAGTGTCACTCTTCCTGCAGTTATTTGAGCCACACGAAGTGCCTGGCTGTGCTGGATAGCTTTAGTGTCAACTTGACACACCTGGGTTGAGGGAGCCTCAATTGGGGAATTGGCTCTATTGGACTGGCCTGTGGCCACATCTGTGGAGTACTGTCTTGATTGTCAAGCAATGTGGGAGGGCCCAGCCCACTATGGGTGGTGCCACCTTGGGCAGGTGGTTGCGTACAGTATAAGAGGGCAGGCTGGGCATGGGCCAGGGGAGCAAGCCAGTGAACAGCATTCCTCCATGGCTTGTGCTTCAGCTCCTGCCTCCAGGTTCCTGCCCCGAGTTCCTGCCTTGGGCTCCCTAAGTGATGAACTGTGACCCAGGAGATGTAAGCTGAATAAACCCTTTCCTCCCCAAGTTGGTGTCGGTCAGAGTGTTTTGTCACAGCAATGGAAGACAGACTAGAACACTGGCCAAGGGACTCTTATCAAGGCACACGTGGTGGGCCATTCCAGTGCCCTCATGGTCAGCCATGTCCTGATTTCTTGCTGGTGTTTCTGCTCATCCCCCTTTTCCGTTCTGCCGATAAGTCGGCGGTTTGCTTATGATGGGAAAAAAGACCATGGGGCCCACAGTTTGGAGAAATCTCCCTGTTGCACACCACCTTTCAGTATTTCTCTGTCTCTGGCTTTTCTTTCTGTGTGTGACTGCTACTTTTCTGTGAAGTCACTGGCCTGAGTTGTGTGGTTTAGAGTCCTGTCATATGGCTGTCACAAACCACCCACCTACGGGAGCTGCTGTAAGCACAGCTGTGGGTACCTCGGTGATGGACTCACAATGAGTGGGAGTTGAGGGGGGAAGAAACTGTGTTTTCCAGAATGATGGTTTTGATGCTGTAAGCAGAGGTGGCTCAGGGAATGTTTGCACAGGGGGAGCCTGGTGACTCTGTTTGGAGAGTGGAGAGGATTTATTATGAAGGGGAGGGATTTGGTTCCTTGATAAGTACAGTATGCACGCATTAGTCCTTTGTATGGTGCCTGGGATCTGATGAATGTTGCTACAGACTGCACTAACTTGTGGTAATGGTTACGGTTTTCCTACACTCCTAAAAGCTACTGGGCAAATGGCTTGCACAGCAGTGGGCTGTACCAAGTAGATGTGGAAATTGCATAGCTGTGCCTGTCATGGTCAAAGGTGATTTTTATTGTGTGGTTCTCACAATAACCACATGAGAGATGGAGGGTGCCTCTAGGAAACCCAGGCACAGCCCAAGGTCAGGCTGCTTGTGGAGCTTTTACAGTCTTTTGAGTTCATCAACTGGAATATGAGTGGGATGAAAATGACATGAGCTTGGTCGAGGTGGAAGTGACATCAGCCCAGCAAAAAGACAAAACCACAGCAGAAAAAGAAAACAGCTACCAGTGTCTCTCGAGCCTCTTATCACTCTTATCTGGAAAGGGGAGAAATGTTATTTTTGATATTCAGGAAACTTGGACTCACAGCCCCCAGGCCTATTTCCTTGGCACATGATGAGCTTCCCTTGGCCTTCACAGAACTTTAGATTGTGATCTGTTTAGTTGTGGGCTGGCCTATCAGGGCTGTGGGCTGCGAAAAGCAGGAACGAGAGTCCCCTTGGCTTCTGACCCTGCCTGACGTAGACAGCTGAGTCTTCATCCCACTTCCTCAGAAGAGTCCCTGTTGGGAAGTGGTTCTGTGGTCCTCTGAAGGGCTGCTGAGTCACCTCCTCATGCTTTGGGGTTTCTCATTTCTGTTCGTGTAGCCAGAAGCTGATAGTAGCCATCTATAGGGGTCTGTGTAGTGCTAGGGATGGGGACCAAGCCCTTCCGATATGCTGGGGAAGATGGGTAGGAGAGAGGCTTGTGAGGTGCCTCAGGGCTCCTTCCCACAAGGACAGCAGTGGGGCAGAGCTCATGGGCACAGCTCTGTGTACCAGGTGGGGACAGCTGGAAAAGGAACGGGAAGTCGTCTCAGTATTTAGTCAGGACCTGCTTCTTCCCAGTTTCTGTATCTCTTAGGACTATATTTCAAAAGGAGGAAGTTGAAAAAAGTAAGAGTTTGTGGAAGGGTTGTTTTCAGCCATCAAAGTCAGGTGAGGAGAGGGAGTTTGATTTCACATTAGCAGGCTAACCCAGCTAGTGGGATTGACACATGGATTTTTTCCATAAAGGAGTCAACCCGTTGACTGAGTCTTGGGGTAGGGGGAGTGGCTTTTATACCCACGTGACAAATGCAAGCAAAGAGTAAATAACACATATGTGGTAATTAAACAAGTGCTAACATAGGCTCACAAAGGCTACAGAAATGTGGCAGCTTTGGGAGACAAAGACTGGGCAGCTGCAGGGGGCGGAGGAGAAGACTCCCTCCTGCCAACTTTACTCTTATCTCCAGTCCTACAGCTCCACCTGCTCCAAAGTTCTTAATTACCATAACATTGTAAGGTCTTTTAGGAACCAAGGACAGGTTTTCCTATTTCCTATTTTAGTTTGAGGAAGGTACTTGAAAGTTTATACCCTCACGGGGCTGGAGAGATGGCTCAGTGGTTAAGAGCGCCAACTACTCTTGCAGAGGACTTGGGCTTGATTCCTAGCACCCACATGGCGGCTAAGAAAGGTCTTTAAGCCAGGCGTGGTGGTGTACGTCTTTAATCCCAGCACTTGGGAGGCAAAGGCAGGTGGATCTCTATGAGTTCAAGGCCAGCCTGGTCTACAGAGTGAGTTCTAGGACAGCTGGGGCTACAGGGAGACCCTGTCTCAAAAAAAATGTTTATACCCTCTTAGAGGATAAAGAGAGACACTTGCATGGTGCTTAAGGCCTGGGAGGAGCCGACTGGTCTGTGTTTGGAACTCACACCCACCATAGGGTAGCTAAGCCTGAGTTTGAAATGGAAATTGTTGTGAGTACTGAATGAGATTCTATAGGTAGAAGAGTCTGGCACAATGTCTGATGTAGGAAAGTTCAAATTTCTGGTTTGAAGGACCCATATTTGAGCCTGATGACAGGATCAAATAAAATTACAAGACTCGTCAGCAGGGGGATACACGTAGCAAATGTATTTGGTGATAGTTTTCATAACACAAGAGACTTTAAGTGGAAGATCCAAAGACTCAGGATGAATTATCCATTTTTTTATGCATAGATTACATGAAGCATAGACGGCCATGTAGAAATTCAAGGGGACAAAAAGTCACAATTGAATCATAGACTGAAGGGTAGACCTTGTCCAGACTGTTTAGACTCTTCCTGGCCCTTTCTGTGTAGCTTTCCTTCTTCTTGGTATGTGACAGGACTGCTCCAGAATCAGGATCTTATGACACCATCAGATAAGGTAGGGTCAGAGAATTTCTTTCGGGGCAACTCTTACAGAGAAAGGCCAGGGAAAGTTAGCATAATAATTTTAGGGTATATTGGTAGTTTGGGGGGAAAAAGTCACCTGGTTTCTATGACAAATTTTAGAGAAGAAGAATTTGAGTTTCTGTGACTTGGTCTAGAAACCAGGCATCACTCTTGGGCATCATTTTCTGAGTCCCAAACTGGACTACAATATAGACCTCAGCAAACATGAGCTGGAATAGATAAAAATTTCAGAGAGCTCCACAGGATCTCCTGTTATTTATTTTACTCCACCCATTGGATCAATGCTATTTTACTCTTTTCAGCTACCTTCCATTTTTATATACTACACAGTCCTCTTTTCCTGTTATTTGCTTCAGTTGCCGTATATTTGAACCAATTCTATAAGCATGTGCTGAGTGTTGGCTGTTTGTAAATGATGGTGCTTTGAAGGGTGACCCTGAAATCACTGGGAGGATGAATGAAACCAAGAGATAACACAGGTGAGGAGAGAAGATCAATACATTTTCACAAATGATTGGCTTGAGAGGCTTTGTGTAAGAAGTTTGGTTTCCAGTATATACAGCACTGATCAGAATGGAAAGAGTACATTTTGGTAACTTAAATACCTGACAAAAGCATCTCAGTATTAAATCGTTAGGACTCCCACCTGCTGCCAACTATAACTGCCTTCTTTTATCATGATAATGCACTGTCTGATGCTCTGGTAAAGTTTTTGGACAGCAAGTGTAATCAACATCTAGAAAAATTTGCTTGTGATTCTGAAACTTCAGTTATCTTGTCAATGTAGAGGTTTGTGATTTCTCCACACAGGAGGAATTTGTAATTCATGATCATAATTTAGAACTTCAATCACAGAAGTCTGTGATATGCTTCTTTTGGCACCAGTTTTCCTTGTATGGTGAAAATGCCTAATATTTTATAAATTGTCAACATACAAGATGTCACATAGTGAAAAAAGTCTGGAGTCTCTAGATGACAAGTGTGGTAAACATGACCCATTTGTTCTAGAGCACTGCGGTGGTTTGAATGAGAAATGTCCTCCATAGGCTCACTTATTTGAACATGTGGACCCCAGTTGGTGGTGCCGTTTGGGAGGTAACAAAATCTTTAGGAGGTGTGATCCTGCTGGAGGAAGTGTGTCTCTGGGGGCGCTCATAGCCTTGCCCCACTTCCTGTTTGCTCTCTCTGCTTCATGTTTGTGGTTCAAGATATGATCTTCCAGTTTCCTGCTTCAGGTCTGCCCTGCCATCATGGACTCTCCCTCTGGAACCATAAGCCATTAATAAACTCTTTCTTCCATACGTTGATCATGGTGCTTTATCACAGCAACAGAAAGGAAAGTAATATAAGCATATTTTTGACTTAGAAGGCTGATTAATTTCTATATTGAACCCAGGGCCTTGCACATGAAAGACAAGCATTCTATCCCCGAGCTACATCCTTAGCCTCTATATCTTTCTAAAGCAACTGCCAGAATCAGAATATTCATGAATTCATTCATTCCACAAGTATTTATTAACTGCTTACATGGAGTTGGGTTCTTTCTAGGTATCTGGAATATATCAGCAAACAAAATAATTACAACCCTTGAGAAGCTACTAGTCTAGTGAGAGTATGACATTGGATGGGTCATTGATCCAGCTTAGGATGGTTTAGTTCACATTATAAAATGTTTCAAACAAAAGCCAGTACAAATATTAAATGAAAGTGGAGGGAATGCTGGGGTAGTATAAAGGTTTAAATGAGGAAGGAGTTTAGAAGGTAAAGGGAGAGGTTTCCTAAAACTAAAGGTATAAAAAGAAGACACATGGAGGCTATTACTCGATATGCCAATTAAGAGAGTTATTTAAGGGCCAGTGAGATTATTTAGTAGGTAAAGGTGCTTGCTATACAGATAAGTGTGGGCCTGACAACCTGAGTTCAATTCCCAGATCCCATGGTAGAGGGAGAGAACTGACTCTGGATAGTTATCTGCTGACCTCCTGTGTGTGTGTGTGTGTGTGTGTGTGTGTGTGTGTGTGTATGTGTGTGTGTGTGTGTGCACGTGTGTGATATATGCATCAAGTAAATTAAAAAGAGGTTGATCAAAGATGGTGATGTCAACCCTAGAAACCATGGGTAATCAAATGAAAATCAAGTGGCACACATGGAATATTTCTCTATAAGTTGTCATTTAGAAAGGTCCTAGAGACCCCCAAACAACATAGGCTATTGCTATTGCTCTTAGTTGCCTATCAGAACTAGACAGTAAGACCTTGTTATAGCTGAAGATGCTTCAGACCTTGTTTGCTGGACCTAGAGAAATCAAGCTGGAACTGAATAGCATACATAGTACCAGAAGTTGCTATTCAGATTGCTGGGGGTAAAAGTCGTTGACAGTCTGTGCAGCTGTGAAGCCTGCAAGCCATTGTACCAACCTGTCTTGTAAGATATGCCTACTGGTGCAATAGTGGCATGACTGTTATGGGGACAACCAACTGCTCTCTGGCTGAATTTGAGGCCTGCTCCACAGGAGGGGACTCATGCCTGGTAGTGTAACCTTGGTCAAAAGTCCATGGCTGGGGGGGGGGGTTCATAGAGCCTAGGATTAGAACTTGCTACTGTTATTTTACTACTAATTTGACATGGTGTCAAACTGCCTTCTAAATACTCATGTTTCTAACCACAGACAAATAATGTTCTCAGCCTGGTCAGTGAAGGTTCTATTTGCAATGAATGGTGGTGAACACAGAGACTTATGCCTGCTGTAGGGGCTGAGAATAAATGACTACTGGTACTCAGTCCTAAAGGGCTGTCCTATAGGACAGAGATACCACTCCTTTTAAGGCTCAGGGAACATCACAGAAGAGGGAGTAGAAAGAATGTGAGAACCAGATGATAGAGAGAAGGATGGGAAACAGGAATGACACAGTTATTGAGATCATGAAATCACCACAACTGTGGTTGTCCCCACTGAGAAGGCACAAGACTGTGCTTCTCAATAGTCAGTCAGAACAGGGGCTCATGAGACCTTACCCCTCCCTATGGAGCTGTTGGTTAGTGATGGATGCTGGGGAAAGTCATGATCTTCAGTTGTATACCCAACAGTAAGCCAACTCTACAATGGGTCTGGTTGAATTCAATGAGCCATAAAACAAAACAAAAAGACATCTTCATGGGAAAGGTACTTGTAGGGAGGAATGGGGCTGACAGGGGTGGGACATAAGAGAGGGTGGGGGAGAATAATTAGAATGCATTGCGTATATGTATAATATTGTCAAAGAATAAATTTTACTTAAAGGAAAACCAGTAGAAGAAGTAATTTAAACCTCCATCTCTGTGTTAGTAGACAGTTTTCGAGATGTTTCTTTTCTTATCATGGCAGGCTGGGAAGAAGAAAAAGCAGGTTAGAACCCAGGGTGGATATAACCTTCAAAACTTGCTCCTCATGAGCCAGTGAAGCCATTTGCCTTCCACTTCCCAAGACTCTTGAGCTTTCAAAATAGTGTCACAAGTGGAGACCAAGTGTTCAAAACATGAGCTTGTGGAAGACATTTGAGATTCAAACCAGACAACACATCAAAGAAGAAATAAAATCATAGCTAATGTTCCTGTGTGGGAAGCCAACAGCACACAGACTGACTGTGTTTGTAGGAACTAGGACCAGCATGAAGTCCCTGGTTCTCAGAAACCAAGTTACTGCTACCATGTTAATTACTTACTTCCCTCCCCTCCTACCCTTTCTCTTTCTTTTTTAAATTTGAAATTTATTCATTTATTTTGAGTCAGGGTCTCCCTATAGCTCCAGCTGGCCTAGAACTCAGACTAGGCTGGCCTTGATCTCACAGCCATCTGTCTGTCTCTGCCTCTTGAGTGATGGGATTAAAGTTGTGGGCCACAATACCCAGCCAATTTAAATAATTTTAAACACGAAACAGGCAACAACAACAAAACAACAATAGCAACAAAGCCAAATGAACATTCATACATCCAACCCACCATGTCTGACCTAAGAGAAGGCGAAGCGCAGCCACTGACAAACTTCTCTCTGACTTATTCTCTTACTTGGTGACTTTTTCTCACCTTTCTGTTTTTCTTAAGTGCATTTTTTTAAATAGTTGAAATTATTATAACTTACTTCATAGTTTGTTCTTTTTCCTTCACATTTTGTTCTGACATTTTTCTTCAAAATACCAGCATTCTTATTATTGTCATTATCATCAGAAGGCACATCCAATATAGAAAAGTGGGATGAATTTGCTGGGGGAGGTACATATTTGCTGGTGACGTGGAACTTGTTTGCTATCCAGTTTGAGCTGAATCACTGAGTTGGAAGAAAGTCCTAGATCAACTTATCTGCCAGTCAACAACTGATGCAGGAGAGTGTCTTCATTAGAAATCGTTCTGGCAAATAACGTGTCAGCAATCCCCCTTTGGGGCACTTGTCCACATATGAGTCTTCTTTGTGCTCTTGATAATTCTGTTGCCAGGGTTGCCACTGAGACATGTTCCCTTCTCCAGGGATTTCAGCACAGTGCTGGAAAATCTAACTGCAAAATCTTGCTCTTTGTTAATGGAGGGCTTGAAATGAGATCCAAGCGCTGTTAACATAGACCCTGGCCCAGGGGGCCTGACCAAGGCTGGAGCCCTGAGAAATCACTTCTCTTCTTCATGGCCCAGTGCAACTGTGCACCAGCTCTACTTGTTCTCTCGTCCACCTGGGGCCCATCATGGCTCAGGAAGAACCCTGGATACTCTGTATTTATTCTAACCCTCTGCTTCCCAGATTTTTGACTAGCATCTTTGGCAAACTTTGCTGGATACTGAGCATTACATACTGAATTTCTTTCTGCTTTTCTCCTTGCCTTTTCATGAGCATTTTAATATTTATATGCATGTATATTTTCTAGTTACAGAAATTATTTTATGTCACAAGATGATGCAATGTTCAACTGATAAATTGTATTTTTGGCTTTCTTTATAAAGTCAAAGTTATAATACAATAATAAAATTACTGATATGCTTAACCAATAACAGGTGCTATGGTCAGGTGCTTTGATCCTGTAAGCTTGTACTTAAAATTGAAAGTGTAAACCGTGGTTTGGGAATAGATAATTATCTCAGATATTGGATCAAAACCCACATCTCTACATGCTGAGTTGGAAGCCAAATTTAGTAAACATGCTGGAGAGGACAGGGTTTCAAAGGACTGTGTTTACAAAACATTTCCCCACTTTCATTTCCCAGACCTCTTCCTTGTTACATGGGGTGATATGACTAATTTCTGGCTATGGAAATGTAGTGGAAGAGGACATGCCTCTTCCAGGCCTTGTTCTTAAACTCCTTCCATGCAGGCCTTCACCTCTTTTCTTCGTCTGCTGGATACCAGTAGAGGATACAGAGAAGGATTCTGAAGTCCTAGGGGTTAGTGCAATGCCCTCTTCATTCTATAATGGGCTTTATGATAGGGATGAAATGAACTTTATCATCTCAGGGGCGAGGCCACTGAGACTTTGGGTATTTGTTACAGAGGTTAGCTGATTAACACAGGATTTGCAGCTATAGGTGTTCAATAAATATTAGTACCTTAGTACCCTTTCTTCTGGTTCCAGGAAACACACGATGTCTGAATCTTGTCCAGGAAGTTGGCAATGAGAACAGCTCATGGATGTTTTTAGGCCAAGCCCTTGAGTGAGCCAGGAACCTGGCAGGGAAGCCCAATGCATCTCACTAGGGAGGAAGCTCCAGGTACTCACAGCAGTAGCTTTCCTTTAACAGATGACTTCACTTCCTGGACTTTCCCACTGCCTTCCTGACAGTTCCCAGCTCCTGCTTCAAAGCATTTTAGGCCTCTCACTCCCCAAAGTCCAAAGTTGCTAATATCCCAAGCTTCCCCCAAGATCCTGTATTGCCTTATGAAGAAGTGTTAGGAGCTTTTTCTTTATTCTAAAAATTATCCCAGAGTGATGTGTATTATGTAGAGGAAGGGTTCAATGTAAAAGGTCCTCTTGGCTGATGGTTTATGCAATGATTTGGAGTAGGAAGGCCAGCTGGCTGGATAGATAGAAACTGTTATCACAGTTCCTGTAAGAGACAGTGGTTGCCTGGACACAGGGGAAGAGCACAGGAGAGGTATGGACAGATTCCAGACACACAGACAATGTTTCTACGAGGAGTTTATGACCGTTGTATGAGAAAGGTATCTGATGTGAACAGAAGAGTATCTGGGAGGGCCATTTCAGATGTGGTACTATTGGAGGTCAGAACAGGCTTTGATGGATAGGAATCCAGAGCTGCCTAACCATCAGGAGCCATTGTGTGCATCCCTCAGCCTGGTTTCTAATCAGTGAGCTCAGTGTTTGACCTAAAGGGGCTGCTTTCCTAGGAAGAAAGGCCCATTTTCTAACTTTCGCAGAGTTGCCAAATAGCTTCTGACCAGCAGAGACTTTTGCCCTGGTGAGTTTAGGCCAATGAATGCTCTGGAACTTTAAACCAGTCAGGCAAGAAGTTTTCTCTTTTAGAAACAGGAGAGAAGAGGATGGTAAAAATAGCGCTGACCTTAGAAGGTATATGGAAACATTTCTGCCTTCCCCATACTCTAAAGAACTCTGGAGGAGGAATGGCAAGATGAAGAGTCCTGTTGGGAGGAGTGTATTTCAAGATATCTGCTGCTGATGAAGGTGGTCTGGGGTGGACATAGATGTTTAAGAGTTAGTAAGAAAGCAAGAAGGCATTGCTCAGGGGAACGTGAATGAAGTGTGGAGATAACAGGTTCCCTGGTCAATACCAGCAGGAAAGGAATTGGCCTGGGAGCCAAAAGGAAAGCCAGAAAGAAGCTGTTGTCCAGATGTCCAGGGAACAACATCCTACCCATGCAGCCATGGCCCATAAGTCAACAGTGTTGAGGGGCCTGGAAGATGGTGACCTTGACATATATGCATGAAGCAAAGCACGAGTGACAGAATGGGGACAGAAGTGAATCTGGGAGTTACGTTCGAAGAGTAATGAAGCATTTTCTGAGGGCGTTCTTTGAGCTGGGCTCTGTCTATCTCCCAACTCTAGCTCTCAGATAGTCCATGAGTTTTGGCAGTTCAGTTGTGGGGACCAATATTCCATAATGGTTGAGCTGTAAGTGAGTAGGCTTCACCCCAATTACCCACAAAGCCTGGAGGGAGCTGAAGTCAGCCCCTACTCACCTGGTGGACATTAGGCACCTGCAGTTTATCCCCTGGGAAGTGTAACATAAGGTGTAACATTCCTGAACCTGTCACTTCTAAAGCACATCTTGGTCTCCGACCAAATGACAAATCTGCCAGAAAAAAGCCTAATCTTGGGGAAACAAATGGTATTGTAAAAAGTGCATGCAAATTTCCTTTGTCGTTTCACCCACATCTTTGCTAAGAGCCCACCAAAGCTACTATATAAGACCTGAAAACTCCTACAGTAAATGAGTTCTTTGGTCATTTGAAGCCAAGTCCCAGATCATTCTTTGATCTGCTGGCTCACCTACCACTCTGAGCCCATCCCCTCTCCCTCCCTGTCCCCACCTCAGGCATGGCTCTGTTTGAATGCCAGGTGTAAGAGGCCAGTGACCAGTGCTTGGAATGCCACCCAGTTGAAAGATGGAGATGGTTCTAGTTACTTTCTATTGCTGTGATAAAAACACTGAGCAAAAACAACTTGGGGAGGAAAGGTTTATTTTATTTTACATCTCCCAAGTCACAGTGCACTGTGGATGGCAGAGCCAGCAAAGTGGAGATGCTCAAGCCATTTGGAGTCCAGAAGACTGTGCTTAAGCTCAGGTGTCAGATAGTAAGCTACATTGCTGGACCCTGGCTTTGCTTAAGTATGCCTGACCCTTCCCTTTTGACATAAGAAAGTATGTAACTTATTTTATATTTTATAGGATCCCAGAGTTGAGAGAATTGGATTTTTAAAGAGACATTGGACTTCTGAAGTTATTGAATTTTTAAGGACTGTGGAACTTTTAAAGTTGCATCGTCTTTTCTATTCTTATATTAATATTAACATCATATTTTGGGGAAAAGAAATGGAAAGCTTATGGTTTAATAATGATGTGTTTGAGTGTCACACTGAGAAGGGGTCAATTGTACTGCATAGCCTCAGTTACCAAGTGACATACCTGGGTAGCAGAAATCTCAGTTGTGAAATTTCCTCCATTGGGTTGACTTGTGGCTATGTCTGTGGGGGATTTTCTTGATTGTTTAGTGATGTGGGAGGGCCCAGCTCACTGTGAGTGGTGCCACTCTATGGCCCATGGTCCTGGATTGTATAAGAAAAGACACTGAGCACAGGCCAGAGAAGCGAGTTAGTGAGCAGTATTCCTCCATGTGCTGTGTGTTGAATATGTCACAAGGGCCTGTTCTGTGGCAGGCACCATTCAAGAACAACTTGGGTTTACAATTCTTAGATCACTGACTTCTGGAAGAATTCTGGCTTGCAGGTGGTTTCTTTTTTTCTAAATTATTTTTATTTAATGTGTGTGAGTGTTTTGCCTTCATGTGTGTAAGTGTACCTGTGCTGGGAAATGCCTGCAGAAAGCCAGAAAAGGGTTTTGAATCACCTGGAATTGGAGTTATGGACTATTGTTAGCTGCCATGTTGGTGCTGGGAATTAAAGCTGGGTTCTTTGGAAGAAAAGCAAGGGCTCCTAACCTACTGAGTCATCTCTCCAGCCAGGAAGGTAGTTTCTTACCTGAGTACTGTTAAATATGTCAATGAAGTGATAAGGTAAATTTCATTTTTTGGAGATATATATATATATATATATATATATATATATATATTTGAGACAAGGTCTCCCTATAGCCCCAGCTAGCCTGAAACTCACTCTGTAGACCAGGCTGGCCTTGAACTCACAGAGATCCACCTGCCTCTGCCTCCCCAGTGCTAGGATCAAAGGCATGCACCATCACACCCGACTTAAAGACAGTTCTTAGCTGCCATGTGGGTCCTGGGAATTAAACCTGGATCCTCTGCTAGAGCATCTGGTGCTCTTAACTACTGAGCCATCTCTCCAGCCCCTGGTAACATGTTTTAAAAATTGTGTAATATCTTATTTTTTTCTAGAAAAAATTAAAAAAATAAACAACAAGCAGGCTAGGCATGATGATGTCTGAAAATCTCAGCACTTGAAAAGCTGAGGCAGGAGGATTGGCATAAGTTCAAGACCAGCTTGGGTTACATAATGTATACCAGATAGCCAGGGGTAATACCAAGAACCTGTCTCAAAATATTGTCTTCCTAATCAAACCAGCCAACACAAACCAAAGTCTTAATGAGCAGCAAGCATTTGCCATTAATGCCCTTATATAGAAAAAATAGCAGAGTTGGCTATTCCATATACTGGGGGAATCAAAGTACATGATATTAGGTTAGATTCCCCAGATTTTTATTTTGTGCCTATGTTTCCAGATTTTTTTTTGTATTTTGTCATACATAGTGGTTATAGTTTGAAGGGGATCATTTGACCTGTGAACTGATTTAGGTACTATATTCTGCTTTCTTGATGTAAAGCCAGTCATGTTTCTTGGTAGAAATTAATCTTAGCTCAATTGATCTCAACTAATGGCTGGATTAAGCAATTCATATGTGTCTTCCTTATTTCTTCACTCATTCATAAACATTTGTTGCTATTGTCTCATTCTTCCTCTTTGGAATTTGGTTCAGTAGTTTTTTTTTTTTGTTTGTTTGTTTGTTTGTTTTGGTTTTTTCGAGACAGGGTCTCCCTGTAGCCCCAGCTGTCCTGGAACTCACTCTGTAGACCAGGCTGGCCTTGAACTCACAAAGATTTGCCTGCCTCTGCCTCCCAATTGCTAGGATTAAAGGCATGTGCCACCATGCTCAGCCTGGTTCAGTAGTTTTATAAACCATCCATTCCATTACAAACTTTGATTTTCAAGTAAATGCACATAACTAACAGTTACCCAAATCTCTGGAAGGAGTAAGTTATATGCCACAATCTTAGAGTCAGTAAACATCTTGCTTAAGGGAAATAAAATACACACTTTGGGCTTTGGAGGCCACGTGGCTCCAGGACAGCTACTCAGCTTGTGTTCATAGCATGAAAGCACTAGAAAAATATTGTGTAAATATATGAATCCAGGTGATTGTTCCCAAAAAGCTTTATTTTGAGACATTAAAATTTGGATGACATTTAGCTTGCAATCTTTTTTTTTTTTTTTTTTGAGTCAGGGTCTTGCTATGCAGCCTGTATTATTGGCCTTGAGCCTACAATCCTCCTGCCTCAGCCTGTCGAAGGCTAGGATTACAAGCAGGTGGAAGGCACCACTTCCAGCTTTTGAATTCTATTATAATTTTGATATGCCACAAGACATTCTTCTTTTCAAGTTATTTAACCCTTTAAAATAGAATAGCCATCCTTAGCATGCAGAGTCTACAGAACAGCTGGCAGGATGGATTAGTTTTTTCAGACATTAATTTTTAAAAATTTTTAAAATTATTTTTTGAGAATTTCATACATGAGCACTATATTTACATCATTCTACCCCTCTGTCTCCCCATTCAGTTCCTCCGTGTTTTCCCCACTCCCTTTCAATTTCTGATGATTTCTTGATTACTATTTTACATATATATAAAACAAAAGTAATATATATCTATACTAATATATACTATATATATATATATAATGCACCAAGTCCATCAAGTGATGCTCATGTGTACACATGCTTAGGACTGACCACTTGGGATTAGATAACCTATCTGGGAGCTCATTTCTGGTGAAAATATATTCTCCCTTTCCCAGTATCCATTGGTTGACTGTAGTTCTTCATCTAGAGGTCCTGTGAAATTTCCCCCATACATGCTGCCATGTCAACTGGTGTTATTATGCAGGTCTTGTTTAGGCAACCATATTGTTGAGATTTCATGGAAACAGTTGGTTTCCCTGTCCTGTCTAGAAGACACTATCTAGCAGCAGGAATCCTGGTCCTCTGGCTCTTTCAATGTATCTGCCCCTCTTCCTTGATGTTCCTAGAACAATAGGGGTAGAATTTATATTGTAGATGCATCAATTAGGGCTAGACACCACAGGTGGCTTATTCTCTGCATTTTTGTAATAGTTTTCATCTGTTGCAAAAAGAAGCTTCTTTGATGAGTGGTGAGAGCTACTCTGAATGGAAGGGTAAGCATTTAGAATATAGTAAGAAATTATATTTGTTTAGGAAAGTGGCAGTAGTAGATTCTCTTCTAGGGTCTATGACTAATTTGCTGACACCTGTTCCAACTATAGAGTGGACTGGCACATTTTGCTTGGCTGTCTTGGCTGAATCTTCTTGCTTTAGCATTTCTTGAGTGAGCACTTTGGAGAGACCAGCACAAGCCAAGCTTCTTTTGATTGCAGACTGAGCGCATTCTTCCTTGGTTTATGTAATTGCACTTCATCTGGTTGGTTGGTGGGAGAGCCCTGCACTAGGAAGACTGTTTTATGATTTGAAGCAATGCATTTAGCGATTCTGTAGGTGTTCAATCTCTAAAACCAGGGAGGTAGATAATAATTCTGGAGAGAAACAGGTTTAAAACAGTTCTAATTGTTCAGGCAAGTTATTTTTACCACACTTAGGGGATAGATAAATGATCACATTGTTATTATTTTTGATAGATTATATTTCAAGAAGCTTTTCTGTTAAAAGTGATTAAATATCAAGTTTTAATTCTATGCACTCCAGGAAAAAACTTTCCATTATATTATGCTCTTTTTCTAGATAATTTACTACAAGAGACTATCTAGCTCAGGGTGCTCCATTCCTAATTTAGGATTTTCATTGGCATAAAAGAAGGCAAATGGTTCAATTAAAAGTTTGGGAGTATCTGGGGCTGGAGAGATGGCCTAGTGGTTAAGAGCGCCGACCGCTCTTACAGAGGACCCGGGTTTGTTCCCCAGCACCCACATGGTGGCCGAGAACTGTCTGAAACTCCAATTCCAGGAGAACTCCAGTTCCAGGGGAATCCGACACCCTCTTCTGACCTCTGCGGCATTGCACGACACAGGTGCACAAACTTGCATGCAGACAGTACATTCATACACATACAGAAATAAATAAAATTAATAAAAAAAATTAAAAAAAGTTTGGGAGTATGAAAGAAATATAGGAAAAGAAACTTTGAGTGGCTGCTATATAAAATGTACATAATATTGCATGTAATATGTGTGAAATGTTACACACAAAATCCTCTTATAAAATTAGTAATAAGCAAAATATATTATTGCTGTGAAGAAGAATTGTTTCAGTGTCTGTATAATGCAAGTCAAGTCAGCTGGTGACTGAACGCCTGTGTCTGACACCCTCACCCTCATTCACTTTATCATCAGTGTGGGAGGACGGTGAGCCACAGAGCTCTGAGCATCTTGCTTGGGGTCATTTAGTGTGTGGTAGAACCACAAGATCAGTTTGTGTGACACGTTGCTGTGATGGACCATTCTATGAGAAACCAGGTTCATGACACTCATTGTCTTTATGACTGATTTATCTTGCCACCAACCAAACCAAACTGTACTGAGTGTGGTTCTAGATCGTCACCAAGAGAACCTGTAATTAAAATTCCAACTACAGTCTGAGACAAGAAAACTGATTCCTTTAAAAGAAAATGGTGCTGCATATTGAGTTAGCAGGAATCATTTCAGTAGTTATTAAGAGTCCAGGGGCTGGAGGAGTGGCTCATCGGTTAAGAGCACTGACTGCTCTTGCAGAGGATCCGGGTTTGATTCCCAGTACCCAAGAGACAGCTAAGAACCATCTTTAAGCCCGGTGTGGTGGTGCAGGCCTTTAATCTTAGCACTCAGGAGGCAGAAGCAGGCAGATCTCTATGAGTTCAAGGCCACCCTGGTCTACAGAGTGAGTTCCAGGCCAGCTGGGGCTATAGGGAGGCCCTGTCTCAAAAAAATAAGAGTCCAAAAATGTTGGGGTTAGAGGGATGACTCAGCAGTTAAATGCACAGGTTTCTCTTGAAGGGGACCCAAATTTGGTTTCCAGCACCCACATAGTGGGTAGCAATCATCCTTAACTCCAGTTCCAGGGGATGACTTTTTCTGACCTCTGTGGGGCATTTCATAACACAAGTGCACCTACCTACATGTAGGGAATACATTTGTACACATACAAAATAAAAATAATATTTAAGAGTCCAAAAGTATTGTCCCTTTCAAGTAGTGACGGTAAGAGTTGAGCTCCCCTTTGATTCCATAGACCAGCACTGCAGTGGATATTGGACCTGACTGGGCACTGATTTGTTGGATGTGCTGAATGAAATGATGTGTCATTATTGCTCTTGCCACACTTTTATTTTGTTATATATTTTCTAATGTTCTCATGTGATGAATCTAAAAAGACCAAATTCCTGAGGCATGCATTAACCTGGGTTCCAGAGGGCTTGAGGGTTTTATGGGTCCCCTAAAGTTGTATGTATAACATTACATATCTATGCACCTGTACCTTTAAAATTAAAAAAAAATCTTAGCATACAAACTAATGGGTTCATTATATTTTCATATATGTATATCATTGTTCTTTGATCATCTTTCTCCGGCCTTCTTGTCTGCTTCTTGCTGGTTGGTCAACTTCCTCTCCCTAGACAGTCTCCTGCTTTTACGTCAAATGTAGTCTTTAGGTATCTTTTCTCTCTCCATAGCCCTTTTCCACACACACTATACACCTAAATTAGGGAGTATGAGTCAACCTTATTTTGCTGAGCTGATGATCTCCAAGTCTCTATGACTTTTTGGAGAAATGGCTCCTCATTTTTTAGATGTGTGGGATCTACTGTCCTCTAAACTAAACTGAAACCAGCTGGTAACACACTACTCTACTCTTAATGTTGTTAACTATTTATGACAGGTTCCAGCTCAACAAATGAGGCAAATTCTTTGTGGTCTGTGACAGCGTGGGCATGCCACTGCCTTTCCACACGTTACAGAGTGGCCCCTAGTGAGGCTCAGCTTTGGTTTCTGTGTCTCCAGCACAGGTTTTGCCAAATGAGATCATTTCAGACAGTCGGAAAGCCCAACCACAGATGGGGGTAATAAAGTGAAATGTCCGAGGCCAAAGTCTGCAATTCCTAGCTGCAAAGCCTTCCTCAGTCAAGCCCTTCTCCGCCTTGGTTCCCTCTTCTGTCACTCCAGCAGATAGCTACAGGCTACTGAGATCTCCTTTCCCCAAATTCCAGGATCTATCACACCTGACTCACTTAAATTTGAAGGCGGGGGGGGGGGGTTGCTGGAAATAGGTTTGAACTCCGCTGTAAATTGCACATGTTAGGCCTTTCGTGAGGAAACACTTGTCCACAAATATGAGTTATTTTGATAATTATCTTGTGGCCAGGGACAGCTAAGAAGCGGGGCTCCTGGCTAGTTCTGGGGACAGCTATGGGAGGAAGTGGGCGTGGCGATTTTCCCTGACTTCCTTGTTTGGAGTAAACTTGGGCATCTGACGGCTGAGATATTTGCATCTATCTACATCTGTTGATGTGCTTTCTGGGAGCTCTGGGCTCTGCCAGAGAAAGCATATCTAGATAGAAGAAGCACGAAGCCGATCCCAGCTGCTCCCTCAGGGTCCCCAAGCCCCACCTGCCTCCTGAGAGCGGACGGCAGAGGGAATAGACAGCGGGGCGCCCCGGGCGCTGCAGCAGCGGCTCCCCGCGAGGAGGACAGCAGCAGGGCCACGGCAGCAGCCACCCGCGGTGCCTTGCTGTCCCGCTCTCGTTGGCCTTGAGCTGGCCTGGGCGATGGGGCTGTCGCGGTGGCTCGCCGGCTCCACTCGGAGCCTGGGCTGGTAGCTGCCAAGGTTTCGGCGTCTGCAGCTGGTGCGCTCCACTCCCAGCCAGCGCGGGTCTGCGGTGACAGCGCTACTGCAGAGGGACGAGGTGCAGCGCTGGACGCAAGACAGCGGGGTCCACAACTGGAGACCCCGGGACGCGGAGGGCAGAGCTATGACGGACGCCAGCAACAGGAAAGAGGGCTTCAAGAAATGCAGGAGCGCCACTTTCAGCATCGATGGCTACAGCTTCACTATTGGTGAGAACTTTGCACCCGAGTGCTGCTCTGGTTTCCTTAATGGGTGGCGGCTGTCCCATTCTAGGCAGGGGAGAATAGTGAGCTAGGGATGCTGGGTCCGAAGGGGGTGGCCTGAGCCCTGGCAAAATGTAGTAGTGGTGGTGGCGAAGGGACAGTCCCTGTGGCTCCTCCTTTGAAGATCACACCTCTCTGAACTGCTCTATTTCCTCGTGAGATTTTACTAAGGTCTAGAAAAGGATGGATGCTGACAGACTGGGACAGACAGATGGAGATACAAATATAGAGGGAGGGAAGTCAGACGGCGACAGAAGGTGGTCATAGTAAACAAACACAGAGTACAAAGTGTGACCGACAGCCAGACACAGTCAGGTTAGGACAAACAGACACCAAGTTAGAAGTTCAGGGGCAATGATGTCAAGACAAAAGACGGAGAGGAGAGGAAGAGAGAGCTCCAGAGAAACCCAGAACAAGGCGCTTTCACATCCCGGCCCTCAGAGGCAGGTGACAGTCAGGCAGGAGGGATAATGATCATGTTCCTAGAACATTGCAGAAAAAGCTGGGGTGTCCCTGAACTGTGTTGGGGACTCCCAGGGACTACTACTTTCTAGCTGCCCACAAACTGTTCACCAGGAGGGAGGGACAGAGGGGCTAGAGTTATCCTCAGGCAGCTGACCAGAGAGCTCTAGGGAGGCCAGCATTTGAAGACACCTGCCCTCCCTTCCCCCGGGTTTTACTATGGGTCTGATCTGGGCGCACTTGGAAGGCTGAGGTGGCCACGCAGCAGCTTCCTCTTTGGAATGTCAGCTTTGGTGAGCAGCCCACCTGAGGAGGTGGCTACATGCTCTTCTTGCATTCCTACTTTTGCAAGCACCCAGGAGAACATGGCCTTCAGCATGATTTTAACCTCTCAACGTCTGTGAAATGAGAAAGTATGCTATTTTGCTTTTTGCTTGCACCTGCTTGGAGGTGTAGCAGGAATGTGCTGGTGTCATGAAGAGACTGATGATGAAGAGCTTGCTTGTCACCTTTGCTCGTGTTGAAGTGCTCCAGGGTTTCTGGAACATGAACTTAATATGTGCTCTTCCCCAGACTGTGTCACGCCTGTCAGACACTTTTCTCCAGGTTGTTACTGCAGCCAGGAATACAATACCCCAGGTTGGCATTGAGAAATCTTCCCTGCCCATCGGATGCTTCTTTCTCTTGCTGCCTGTACTACTCTCTATGGGCATTGGAAAGACACCCCCACCAGTCCCAGGAATTCACCAACAGAGCTTATCCAGCCTAGACTCAGCTGGTAGGCACCTGTAGGTAGCCCTCATTGCACTTTAAGTTCCTTAAAGAAGGCACTACCTGTTGACTTTTTGTCCTCTAAAAGTGATAGTGAGCGCTCAGAGAAGGTTTGGAGAAATGAATTCAAAGTTGCCAAGGTTGGGACTGGAGAGATGCTCAGCAGTTTAGAACACTGGCTGCCCTTGCAGAGGACCAGGTTCAGTGTGCAGCACAGATGGCTTACCATGGGTTCTGAAGCTCTCTGGCCTCTGCAGACTTTGAACACAGGGTGTACTTACCTATGTGTGGGCAAATTATTCATACACATAAAATAAAAATAAAAAAAATTGCCAATATCAAAAGTGCCTAATTAAAAGGCCATGTAAATACCAGTTTTCTTGACTCTCGTAGGAACATTTTCAATTTTAAGTTTTACTGGGTAGTTTCCTTTAGATATTATCCTCCCAAAAAGTGAGTCTTCCTAAGATCTAAGGCAAGGGTGTGGTTTTCCTCTGCCTACTCTTCTTTTCCTTTAGAAGAGATGGTCTAGCAGGGCCCTTCAGTCTGGTGGTCAGAGGCTCCTTAAAGGTAAACTGCTCACTTCCAGTTGAGAGTTGCAAGTTTAGTTCATATTGCTGGGCTTTTCATCCTTTTCCTCTGCTTCCTTCAACAAATGTTTATTAAATTTTACTGTATTAAATGATATAATTTAGCATAGTGGCTGCCACATGGTGAAGATTCAGTAAATGGTAATTGTTACAATCATTCAAGGCACTAAGCTAATATATGAGGAGTTTCTGAACACACATCAGACCTAGAAACTATATTCAGGGAATTTGCACTCAGGGTTATATGCTACGTTGGTATAGAATATTTTCTAAGTAGAAATTAGCGTGCTAAAAGACATTTTAGATCTTTAGGTAGTTATCAACATTTTAGGAAAATGCAGGTAGTCATCAAAGAGGAAAAATAAAAAGAAATTGACCTGAAGCCAGGTGTGGTAGTACATGCCTTTAATCCCAGCACTTGGGAGGCAGAGACAGGAGGATCTCTGAGTTGAAGGCCAGCCTGGCCTACATAGTGAGTTCCAGGATGGCTGTCTCAAAAACACAAAACAAAACAAAACAGAAATTTACCTGTAATGTTATCACCCAGTGCTAAATGTTAATCTTTCTTGTGTACACTTTCCAGCACTTTTTAACATAGACATATTTTTAAATAAAATTCAATAATAATCTTTGGAAATCTATTTAATAATATCTTATTAGTTTTATTTCCTGCTATATGTAATGTATTTCTTTAATCAATTTCCTATTGTTGGCTATTTAAGCTTTTAATTTTCACCAAAT
The DNA here is from genome assembly GCA_009823505.1 of Rhizomys pruinosus. Classification (NCBI taxonomy): domain Eukaryota; kingdom Metazoa; phylum Chordata; class Mammalia; order Rodentia; family Spalacidae; genus Rhizomys; species Rhizomys pruinosus. Next base: position 3,426,235 of record VZQC01008065.1, on the reverse strand, counting down.
CCTTGAGGACATCCATGAATACTTTCTAAGGATAAACTTCTAGAAGTACAATTGCTTGGTTCAAGAGCATATTTTTAAGAACTTTAAAGCATTTGCTCAGCCATCAGCTGGAAAGAGTTACAGCTTATGCTTGCAGCACCAACATAGCAAGGTCCCACCAGTGAGTGCTGGACACTGTTGTTTAAAAAAATTATTCTTGTTTGAGAAAAAAAATTATTCTAGTTTGAAAGGGGAAATGTAGCATGTCAATTCTGCAAGTTTTTCTTATTGTATAAAATATTTCCCCTCACTGCTTTTCCTTAGGGGTGTGTGTGTTTCATCACTTCTTAATTTTCAAAAACTATTAATTTATATAATGTGTTAATTATACATGCCATATAATTATTGTTACTACATTTGGGTACTTTATTATGCTATATATTAATCATATTACAATCACATAATATTTACTGATGTATGCATTATATTCACACATACATTATACATGTGTATGAAAACTTTTCAAGTGCTGTCTGTCATATATGACAGTCAGGGCTGATGTTAAAAATGGACAGGCATCATATAACCTGTACCTGATGTTGCTGGCTCACTTTGTGCTTCAACAGTCCCCTGCCTGTCATGTAGGAGAGACTCCTGAGGGGTTCCTGGTGGCCCGTAGATCTCTTGTTTTCTCTGATATCTGATCTTCTGTCATAGAATCCAGATCTTCCTCTAGTCTATTAATTTTCAAAGGTTTGGGTAAAAGGACTTTGCGAAAGGAGTTGGTATGTTCCTAAGCACTCAAGAGATGGTTCCCCAGGTAGCCTATGGGGAAAATAAGAACTTCGGGGGCACTGTTGATGAAAGACATGGGCCACTCCTGTGGCCGTGTCATGAACATACTCCCCTTGGAAGACCCCGACTTCTTTTTGGGGAAAGCATGCTTCCTGTTGATTTGGTTTTACCTTATAGCTCTCTCAGGAGAGGCATTCCCTAGGGGAGTCTGTGCACAGACTTTAAGAAGTCACCATGTGGGTAGAGGGGGAATCTGGGGACAGACTCTATGGACAGTGAACAGAGACCCAAGTGCTTGCACATTCTGTAGTGAGGGACAGTCCTGCACAGTAAGGAATCATAATGAATGCTAGTAACATCCCTACAGAGCAAGCTTGTGAGGGTTCTTCTGGCATGCATGCCTGGAGTCCCTGGGGTACCCTCTACCTGGCTGCAGGTACCCTTGGGAACTGATCAAAGCTGCCCCAAAACAGGCTCTTCTGTGTGGACAGATTAGACTCCAACATGAGGCAATCTTCCAGAAGTCACATAGGAAGAAGGTGAAAAGGTTGAGTTCAAACCACACATTCCCTGACTCCTGCTCCACTTAGAATCTGCCCCTGAGGCCCTGCTGCCTCTCACAGGAATATGATTTCTGCATGTCTTGGGTCCAACCTATCATCTCAATAAAGAGAGATATGGGGTGCTATCTGGGGGTGTTGATAGATCTGCTGAATCAGCCCAGATTGCAGTGAAACCAGAAGGAGCCAGGGCCATCCCGTAGGTGGTACAATCCCCGTTTCTTAGAGGAAAACCATGTAAAAAAGCGAGACTTGCTAACCTGTTTCCCATCAGGCTCTTAGTCCAGTTCCATTCTCCCTGTGTCCAGTACAAGTGGTTCTGCATTCTCCTTTTATGGTATGTATGTGGTTAGGATATCTGGACTACAAGTAGACATGTATCATATGTACAAAGCACTGCCAATTAGCCCTCCATCTATAGGACACAATGAATGTGTGACCATATCCAGTGACAGATGTTAGGCTTAATTGAAGGTCATGTGCAGAAGTCCATGTGTAGTTTGGATCTGGTGTGGTGAAATGAATGTTTGAATGTGAAATAAATGAAGGCATGTGTGGATGGGGCAGGGTTCTGTTTTGGGGATGAATTTCCCCTGTCTTCTGGGGTTTGCATGCTATTGGGATTGGTGTCGAATGGAGTCACAGACCCTATTTTCTCCTTGAAGGAGCCAGAGGTACAAACAGATCCTTCCAGTGAATGATCTGTGTCTCCAAAGACACAAAGGAATTGTTTTCCTTCTAAAACCATCCATATGTTCCTTTTGATAATACCTACAGCTCATTCTTCAGGTGAGAAATGGTGGCATCCTCTAGCGTGGTAGAAGGAAGTGGGTGAAACTATGGTCAGGGAGGCCATGGAGTCGGTGGATACAGAAAAGAAGCTGCTTCTCTCAATTATGGTGTTGTGGAAAGTTATAGTTGTGTACTGAAGTGTTGTTAAGAGAGGGATGTGTTTCCTATAGCAACTGCTGCTGGCTCCCCAGACCTTTATTTCTTTCCTTGAGTTGTCTCTGAGGAGGAAAAGTAAGAAGCTTGAGACAGCAACCCGAGGCCCAAGGGGCTATAAGTGAGGGACCTTTTCTCACCCTTGGGCCCTGGAGCTTGTGAGCCTCACTGGACGGGAAGATGTCTGCTGGTAGCTGCAGCTCCTGGAAGGAACGAGAGGCAGCAGGATCTTAGGGTGGCTGAGACCCAGGTGACATGGCTGCCAGGACTTGCTGTGGCCCTCACTCCAACACAGGTGCAGAGGCTTCTTGTCCTTTGGTCTCTGTGCTTCCTCTGCCTTGTCTCCTTCCTGTCATCTAATCAGTTATAGGACCTTTGGGTCTTCTAAGTATGGTTAGGGATAAGAACTGAGTTACGATCCAAAGTAATATGCAGCGGCATCCCCCGTTCCCTGCCCACAGGGAGCATGTCCCGTGGCCCTCAGTGGGTGCCTGAAGCTGTGCCTATTCTCAGACCTCATCTGGATTTTGTTTATTTGTTACCTGAACTTCATGAGGAAGTTAATTTATAAATTTGGCATAGTAAGACATTGAAAATAGCTAACAAAAATTAGGCACTTAGAATAATGTATTATGATAAAAAACAATGTGAATATAGTCTTTCCCCCAAATACCCTATTGTACACTCTGGTAAGTGAGAGTAGCATACACAGCATGGGTCCTCTAGACAAAGGGGCGAATGGAATGACAAGATTTATCATAATTCTCAGGATAGGGTACAGTTTAAAACTGAAGAATTGTTTACTTGTGAAATTTTCATTTAGCTTTTGGATCGTGGTTGGCTATAGGTAAAAATAACCTTCAGAAAGTGACAGTGCAGCTAGGGGAGGACTACTGCATTCTGCAGCCGTCGGCTGGTGCTCGGTCCATGACCTAATTCTTTGACACTCCTCACATCCCTGAGAAGATTGGAGCTAAGTCAGCTGGATTGGTGTGTGTTAGTTACTTTACTCAATGGGGTTATTAAATACCAGGCAAGAGTAGGAAGGATTTTTTTTTTTTTACCTCATAGTTTCATGGTAAGGAAGGTGTGGTGGCTTCATGGCAGTCAGCACCTCCAGCCAGAACCAGGGCTGAATTAAAGCCATCAACACTGCCCCTGTGGCCCTGTGTTCTAGGAAGGCTCCAGGTCTGAAAGGTTCCACAGTCTCCCTAAACAGCTTCAGCAGCTGGGGACCAAGAGTTCAGATGCATGAGCCTGTACAAGGTGTTTCGTATTCAAACCACAACAGTGTGGAAAGAAGTGGCTACTGACTACGGTTTGCCTCAAATGTTGTCCCATTCTGTCCTTGGGCAAGTCTCTCCACCTTCCTGAGCCTCAGTTTCTTTCTGTGTGAAATGGAGAGCATGATCCTTATTCATGGAGCTATGAAGAGGATCAAGTGCAGTCACACATGGAAAAAGTTGCTCCACTGATTCTAAAAAGCCTTTCAAATCCTTCCTGTTACTAGGGACAAGTTAACAGTAGTGGTGTCTGTCTCTTGATAGTGTTTGCTCTTCAACAAAAAGAAACTGTGTCTTTGACTTAAGGAATGAAGGGCTTAAATGCTTAAATTTGTTACCACAAAGTGGAGTACAGTTTTAGGTGTGTATCAGATGAGAGGCTGGAGTTGTCATGGTCAAACCTGGGTGCTGAAGTCACACAAAGACTTTGTATGGCTAGCCATCAGGCAGGTGACTTAATTTATCTGAGTCTCAACTCCTCCTAGGAATGAATAGGTCAAGCCACATCCAGGGGAGTGTGTGCTGTGTACAGTGTGTGGCTGCTATTCAGATTATGAGTCTAGGCATCATCCTTACCCCCCTTTAAAAACACTACTGTGAGTGGAGTTGGTGCAAGGTGGGTACGAGTGAAAGCTGCGGGAGTGCCCTGAAGGAGCAAGGCTGCCTATACATCTGTGCTGGTCCTGATATCTGACAGGAACAAGAAGAAAGTATGCAGTGGGCACCCTTATGGCCTCCTGCGGGCTGATAGAACTCCCTGGGCCCCATAGTGTTCCTGCCATGTCTATGCAGGCTCCAGGGAGTAGGCAGAGTCTGTTTCCTGGACAGGAAAGTTGAGGACTGAAGAGAGAACATTCAGGACGAACAGTTCCTTAGTCTGGTTTGGGGATCTGACTGGCAATGCAGAAAGAAGAGGGAATCGGGATGGTTAAGATAGACAGAACATAACAAGGTTTGAGTTAAGCATCTGGGGTTCAAACCCTTAAACTATCTTCCCTTTGTTGTGATCTCAGAGGGGTGGCACTTCATAGTCAGAGTTAAATTTCCTAAGCTGCAGAATGAACCTAATAAGCAGTATCTACCTTGTTGGTTTAAGAGATTGAATCAGACTGTGAGTAGATGTCCTGGCAGGCCAAAGAACCCACTGTGCACAACAGGTACAGCATTCAATAGGCCTGGCAGGGCAGTTTACCCACTGGGCACAATAGGCACAGAACTTAATAGACCTGGGAAGTCAGTGTACCCACTGCATACAGTAGGCACAGCGATCAGAAGCCTAGTGTTGTGTATGTAGTAGGCACAGTACTCAATAGACTTGGAAGGCCAGTGTACCCACTGCATACAGTAGTCACAGTGATCAGAAGGCTAGTGTTGTGTGTGTAGTAGGCACAGTACTCGATAGACTTGGAAGGCCAGTGTACCCACTGCATACAGTAGTCACAGTGATCAGAAGGCTAGTGTTGTGTGTGTAGTAGGCACAGTACTCGATAGACTTGGAAGGCCAGTGTACCCACTGCATACAGTAGGCAACTCAAGATGCAATATTTTAGGAGCCTATGAAAATGTTTTAATTTCTTTTATAATTAGAAAGACTTATGTTAAGTAAAAACCTAATATCTAAAGTTTCAGTCAAGAAAGAATAAACTCTAGAGATCTAGTAACCAGCATTGTACATATACACTTAACAGTTTTTTTCCATGTTGAGAATCTAACCCTGGGTTTTCTACAAGTGAGACAGGCATCCTCTCATTGGACCATATCCACAGCCCCCAATTATTTGTTATTCATATTGTTTTCCTAATATTATTGATATGAAAATGATAATGACAAGCTCTGAGTCCTTTTTGATCAAACACCCCTATAAGCAGTTTCTGGGAAAGCTGTGTTGGTATCGATGTTGATATTTTCCTCCAAAAGGCATTTACTTTGCCACCCATGGGTTTTGGTATCCAACCCTCATACTGTACATGCTGGATTCCTGGAGGGCCTCCCAGAACTCCCATCACCTCAACCACCTCTGAGGATATATGTCACTTGTGATGGTTTGCAAAGTGAATCCCCAACTGCCAGGCCCTGACTGGTTATAATGATGGAGAGACTCTGAAATCAGAAAGTGGGCAAGACTCCTAGACCCACAGCTGCTTCCTTGGATGGTGCTTCCAGCCTGCTTCTAGCCTGCTTCCATCCTGCTTCCATCCTGCTTCCAGCCTGCTTCCAGCCTGCTTCCATCCTGCTTCCAGCTGCCCCCAGCTGCCTCCCGAGTTCCAAACCAGCCACTTATGTCAAATGGTCGTAAGGCTGGAAGGCGGATTTCCAACCAGGCCAGGGATCTGGAGTGCCTGGCTCTTCCCAGCCAAGTGCTTCCAGCTGGGTCTGGGTAATTGGTGCCAGCTGCTTTGGGGAGAGCCACTTGGCACTTCCTGGGCTGTTGGCAGGTGGGCTGTGGAGTATAGCAGGAGTTTGGCGTGAGAATCAGTATGTCCCCAGAGGGGCCCAGGCGGCTTGGAGGAAGAGCTGCTGGGAGGTGACTCTCATGTGGTAGAGGCCAGTAGCTGTTGGATGAAGGCCCAAAGCAGTCAAGGCTCTGTCTCTGAGAAGCAGGCGACACTTGCTGCTGCTATGGTTGCTTGAGAGCAAATTACATGGATCCTCTGACTCGCACTTTTTGCCTTTCCAAATGGCTGTACTTTTTCTCCTTGATAATACCATAGAGAGGCTCAGAAAGGATTCTAGAAGTTTTATTTTAATTTTTTTTGAGACAGAGACTACCTGTAGCCCTAGCTGTCCTAGAACTTGCTGTGTTGACCAGTTGGCCTCAATTTCACAGAGATCTGCCTGCCTTTCTTTCCCTCCTGAATTCTGGAATTAAAAGCATGTTCCACCAAGCCTAGCTCTGGACTAGTGACCACCGGTGTAAGAGGCCTATTTAGGGATGGTCTCATTTAGTTTCCCGAGTTGAAGCATACAGTTGGAGGAGTGATTGCCTAAAGTCAAACTAACGAGTGAGGGTAGAGTGCAGCTCAGCTCCCCGCCTCCTGCCTGGTTTTTGGTTTGGGTTGGAAAGTTGCATTGGACCTGCTGAGTTACATATCTTATTATGTAGATGTGTTGGCTATTAGAGTTCATCTAAAAAATATTATGGTATATATTCCTTCTCATTGTTGGATGAACTACAATTTGAATTGATAGACTCTGGTGCTCACCATTTAGAGATTCAGATTTTTTTCTGTTTTAAAATTTCTGAATGTTGTTTCCTAATCTCGTAAAGAAGGAATGATTCTGTCTACATATGATAACATGTTATGTCACATGGCTCAGTAAGGAGACCTCTGTAAGTCCTTATAAAAGACTAATTTCTTTTCCACCTTTTTATCCTGGAGGACTCTGCTGGTCCTGTCAACACTGAGAATGGGAACCTCTAGTGCTTTGAAGGTTTTGCTCTCTGAGAGGCCCTAGGAGAAAGCTAGTCCTGTCTTACTTCCATTTTGGGTCCAGAGAGCCTAAATTAACAGTATAGGATTTTAGGCAGTGGGTGGAAAAAGGAACAGAATTCTATTTTTTTTTTTTTTTTTTTTTTTTTTTTGGTCTTTTCAAGACAGGGTCTCCCTGTAGCCCCAGCTGGCCTGGAACTCACCCTGTAGACCAGGCTGGCTTTGAACTCACAAAGATCCGCCTGCCTAGTTTACAGTTTCCTAGAAAGGCCCACTGCGTCTAATGACTCCTCTTTCTTTAATAGTTGGAAGCTACTTTAGATTTTCAAATTTTATCAAGCCAGTCAGGATTAAAGGGGCATCCAGCATCTTGTGGAGGACGGGTCCTATGTGGCTCTGAGCTGAGCTCACTCGTAATCATCAGTAGAGAGCCCCAGAGAAGCCCAACTTTCTAACCTGATGCATCTGGGTCGTTTATGAGGCCAACAGTTTGAGACAGTGAGAAAGTTTAAAAAGATGCAGAATTTAGCCCAGTTGTGTAAGACTGTTTCAAGAAGGCTGTTTTGGGGTGATCGTGCAGTTATGTAAGCATCTGTCCCCATGTTCGATGTTGATGATAGACAACAGGGCTTTCCCGCTTGGAGCACACTTCCACAGACATCAGGCCCTGTAAAATCACAGTGGTCAGCTCCATTTTACAGATGTGCATGAGATAAATGGTTGGGTGAGGAAATCTGTGTGGTTGATGTCACCTCCAGTAAGGGGTCAGCATCGAATCCTGATGGTCACTTTGGCCTTCACAGAGGTGAGAGCTCAGGGGGATGGCCAAGGGAAACTTGTTCCCACAATCCTGTAAGGTAGAGCACCTGATCCACTGACCTGGAAACTGTCTTAGTTTCCTTTTCCTGTGTCTTTACCTCCACCTTCTGCAGTTACATTCAAGTCTGTAGATTTTCTGATCCTCAGGTTTCAAACCCTCTAGTGTCAGTTCCTTTGCTTGCAGGAGGGGTCAAGTCTGTCATCCTAGAGTTCACTGACTTTCCATTCCTTATGTCTGGGCTCACATTTGTAGTACCCCCCACCTGGCCATGGCTTGTAATTACTATGTCTGTCTATGGAGTGCCTGCCACATGCTGTTAGATGCTAGGCATGTAGTGTGATCAAAACAGACCATCCTGACATAGCATTTACTGTCTAGTTGGTCTACACACATTAGTGCTATACCAGTGCTCTGTCCTTTGGCAGAAAGGACTGGTTGCTGTGGGGTGTTTAGCAGTGTGATGAATACGTCTGAGGGTCTCAGTGGACTTACAGCCTATGCAGAAACCCTGGAGCTGGAGGACAGAAATGAGCTGTAGAGTTGGTAGAGGCTGGAGAGTTGAGCAGAGATCTGACTAAAAGTTTTGGATCGTCAAGAATTTTTTCCAAGAACAATGAAAGTCAATGGACAATTTTGAGGATCGGTGACATGACCAGAGTGACATTTATACACCCATACGTTCCCCCTGCTAGGTTGAGAATAAGTGGGTGAGTGGTTGAATGGTCTTTACTGGGTAGGAGCCAGCTAATCTGATGTGTTTAGCCTTTCGCCTTTGTGTCTGGGCTTTCCTTTTCAGCACTAGTTGCCTCTTTAAAACAAAGCCCACGAACTTCAGGCTCTCAGCGTGGTAGGTGGTCTTTGGGGGCTGAAGGCTCTCTTCATTTTCCTAACTACTTAATTCATTTCTTAACAAAGTAAAGATAGCATCATTAATTTCATTTGCCTGTAGAATGATCTGTAATCATTTTCGGAACTCAGAAAAGAAAACCTCATTATCCAGAGATGACTTCTGCTAATACCCTATCCCAGGTGGCTGTGGAACTCTATCCCAGCTCTATTAAAACGGGATCTTATATGTTGTTCTATTACCTGCCCTTAAAAACTTGGTTATACATATAGGATGTGTGTATCTCTCCATGTATAGATGTAACAATCTCTCTCTCTCTTTCTAACTTTATGCCTAGGCCATCTTTTATACTCACATCAACTTCTTTGATCCTGAATGCCCATGAACCAGGTGAAATTTAACTGAATATTTCATACTGTCAAATTGGGCAGTGGCCTCATTCATGATGCACACACACACACACACACACACACACACACACAGAGACACACACACACACCCAATTTGTATATGAATACCCCACCCCACATATGCTTATTCTCCCTCTGTAATGAGGGCTTTCTGTTTATCCCAGATACTGTTCCGAGGACTGTATAAGCACTAGCTCATTTAACAGCTCAGCTGCCTGTAGGAGTCAGAAAAGGCTTGGGTTTTCTTCCCATCTCCTTTCCTTCCCTTTCTCGTGCTTTCCCTTTCCTCCCATCCCTTCCTTTTCCCTTCATTTCTCCCTCCCCTCCCCTTCTTGCCTTCTTCTCCTTCCTTCTCCTCTTCCTGGTCTCCATTTTCTTCCCTGTCCTCTCCTCCATTTCATTTCCCTTTCCTTCCCCTCCCCTTCCTTTTATTCTGTTCTCCATTTCTTTTATTCTTTTCCTTTCCTTTAACTTTATTGAAGCGCAATTTACATATCACAAACCCACCCATGTGCACGTGCTCCATTCTGTTTTAGTTTGAATACATCCCATGATCAGATCTATGGGAGGCAGAGGCAGGCAGATCTTTGTGAGCTCCAGGCCAGCTGGGACTAAAAGGGAGACCCTGTCTCAAAAATACCAAAAAAAGAGAGATGGTTTAACATACTTTCAGACATGGTAATTAATGTATATGGGCGGAAGGTATATATTCATATTTTAGAGTAATACAAAATTAAAGGAAAAAAGTGAACTCCTAAACATATATTGGAGTTAACATACAGTTTATTCCTGGAGGACATAACTCTAGTACATATATGATGTTTATATAGGCGCATTTCGGAGCAATACAATGGGGAGGGAACCACAACAACATAGGGACTGGGTCAAAAACAGACTGACATAGTTAAATTCTGCTCAAAACAATGGACCTTTACAGAGAAAAACTTTAAAGAGACTGAGAGAAAGACGAAAGACATGTATGGCAGAATGCATGATCTGGGGTGGGGTGAGGGAAGGAAAGAGGGAATGTGTCTAAATGGAATTGAGAAATGATGTCTTAAATACACAAAACATCACTAAAGGTATTATAAAAAAGAGATGGTTTATTCTGGAGACAATTATGAGTGACCATCACTCAGGAACACAGATTTAGGTTTTACTGAATACTGTGTTCCAGCAGTTTTATGGGGTTTTCGCAGTCACAGAATGAGTGACTTTTCATATGCATTGGAGGATACATTCAGAGGGTGGGTCATGGCAAGACGGGGGTGGGTGGGTTCTACTATAGGTCTCAGCTGCTATCTGATGACATTCTTAGCTTTTTGATTGGTGGGACCTGGTGGTCTGCTAAGTTAAAACATTCCAGGTTAGTCTGTTAGGTCTAACAGGTCCAAAACAGAGGTGGGTAAGGAGTGGCTGTTTAGGGCTATTTGATCCAAGATAAATGGTAATTAGGCTTCGAACCTGCAACATTCCAAACTCTTCACAACCATTGAAGTTTTAATCAGTTGATCAGTTTTGTAGAAGAAAGTCCAGTTTTTTCCTGGGAACGTTCATTCACATCGGGAATTACTGGATTGTTCAGTAAATTCATATGTAACTTTTAAGGAGTTGCCCCTATTTTCCAAAGTGGCTGCACCATTTTACAACCCTACCAGCAATATCAGAGGGCTCTTGAGTAGAGTTTTGTAGAACTGGGATTCAATTATGTTTCAGATACTTGGGGGGGGGTGCTGCATAAGAACCATCAACTCCATGCTCTGGGGATTCTGGTTTCATGGTTGTAGGATGGAGACACAACTTGAGTATTTTCAGGTCTCTCCATGTAGTGTGCTTAGGAATCACTGAGCTAACAGAGTTGGGAACAGGATGAACACAAGAAATTTGGGAAATATTCTGGGCTGAAATATATAATATGTAATATTAGCATCATAATAGTTAGCAGTTTAAGGAGAGAGATGGAGGAGAGGGAGGGAGGAAAAAAAGGAGGGAGGGAGGGAGGGAGGGGGTAGGGAGAGAGAGAGAGAGAGAGAGAGAGAGAGAGAGAGAGAGAGAGAGAGAACCAGAAATAGACAAAGAGACACAGAGAGAATAGAAACTTTTGCTTTGGTTCAAATTTCATAAAGGACCAAATAATTCAATAACCTAATCATCTAATTTTCCATAACAGTTTTCTAAGAACTTTTTTTGAGTACTAGGCACAAGATGCAGAGGTTTATGCTTAATTCTCAACAAACATTTTCACTTATTATTCTCAGTTTATAGGTCTGGAAGCTAAGGCTCAGGAGATTCAGTAACAGGACTGGGACTGGATTTCAGTTCTATCTGTTCCTCCCCTAGAGCAGTTTGCTCTTCTCTGTGCAGAGACCCACGTGAGTGCTGTGTGAATAGGGTCTGGAGACTTCACATTCATTGTACAATTCATTATGCATTTTGATATTGCAGTGGATTCCCTGATGGGCTGTTGTTGGTATTTGCCCTTCTTTCCAATAGGTTAGAGGCGTATTAGATTTTCTCTAATGGAAGCAATATCTAACTGCTATGGAGATGCATTATAAGATGCCTTGGTTAAATACTTCGAGGGTTTAGTGTGTCTTGGCTTTAGTAAACATCCTCTGCTTCTTCCCTTCTGGTCCCTGTTGATCAAGGGTAGATTTACTGACTGCTGAAACTTGACATCCCTGCTGGCTATCAGTCTGAGCTGTAGAGTGCAAGATTGGGGGCTCCTTTGAATTAGGCATTGGAGTTCCATAGCAGGGCTGTTTTCAGAGCTGGATGCGTGATGAGGGGAAACTTGTAGTAATTACTGAGCAGATGCCCTTAATGAGGTCTCTGCTGGATTTCCAGCTGGCATCAAGAGCTCTGCATTGGGACGAGAACACTGAAATCACTGGATGATTATGTGACGTCACATCCTCCCCTTGTTGTCATAGCAGCTGTAATCACCCTACTGAAAGAGTCCCCTCAGGGTGATGGCAAGCCACATTTTTTTTCCACTTATGGGAACCATGGTGAGGAGAGGAGAACTAGCATGCCACTATGCTTTAAAGAAGAAGCAGCTTAATAACTTTGGTGTATCACTGCAAGTACTGTTTAACAATGATTATGCTGCCGCATAATGTTGATTATAGATGGCCAAGGAAGACACAAAATCAGTATCAAAATGATAAACTGCTTCCTGATCAAAAATTTTTTTGCCTTTTTGTTTTTTTGAGACAGGGTCTCCTTGTAGCCCCAGCTGCCTGAAACTCACTATTAGTGCAGGCTGGTCTTGAACTCATGGAGTTCCACCTGCCTTTGCCTCCTGAGTGCTGGGATTAAAGGCATGCACCACCACATCTGCCCTGAACAAAATATTTTTTTTTAGTAAATCTGTATACATACATTCATTGTTAGTTTTTTGAACATGGGATCATTATTGTGTTATTGTTTACTTTGTTTCTACCTTCAATGTGTATTTAATGTTTTTTAATATCAATGCTCTGAGAGTTGATAAGGTGTGATGGTTTACTCAGATTCTTTGCAATGGTTCTAAAATTCTTTCCTTTCTAAGGGCCACAGTCAATGTTACAGGAAGTATCGTGGTCTTCCATCTTTATGACTTCTTTTTGCCTTCATATAAATGCCTAGAAGTAAAGTGGTGGGGTGATGGGAATTGAATATATACTATCAAATTATATTATAGGTTGGAGAGATGGCTCAGCAGTTAGGAACACTGGGTCCTCTTGCAGAGGATCTGAGTTCAATTCCCAGCATCTAGATGGTGGCTAACAACCATCTGTAACTCTAGTTCTAGGGGAATTCAGTGATCCCTTCTGACCTCTGTGGGTATCATATGACATGGGTGCACTTACAGAGATGCAGGCAGTACACCCATATGCATAAAGTAGAATATTAAATAAAATTAAGAAAACATCATAGCTTGATAGTAAACAAATAGTGAACAACCATTATGCTAATTTTCTTAAGCATTTGTGAAGTTGAACCTGTTATTCCCCATGTGTCTATTGTTCATCTTTATGTCTTTTATAAATAGTATAATTCTTTTTATTTCATTTGAGACAGGGTTTACTTATATATCTCAGGCTGTCATTAAACTCATAACAGTTCTCTTGCCTTAGCCTCCTGAGTGCTTGGATTATAGGCGCACACCACCACCTTCAACTTCCACATTGGCTTTGAATTTGTGATCCTTTTACCTTAGCCTCCTAAGTGCTGGGATTTCAGTCGAGTATCACCCTGCCAGGTTATGATATAAACATCTTATATATTAGGGCTATTAAACCTTTATTATGTGTACTATAAATAATTGTCACAATCTGTAGGGATGCTTTTTACCATAGTTTTATGTTTAGATGTTTCAGTTTTTAAATGAGACAATCAATTTTAAAAATTTATAATTGTTGCCTAAAAACCTAAATTGACAAGATGATAAAAGTATGTATCAATGGCTAGAGAGATGCTCAGTCAGCAAAGCATGCAAGCATGTGGACCTCAGCTTTGATCTTCAGAATTTATATAAGAGCCAGGCATGAAGACAGACAGACAGACTCCTTAGGCAGGTGTGGTGGCGCGCATCTTTAATCCCAGTACTCAGGAAGCACAGGCAGGTAAATCTCTATGAATTCAAGGCCACCCTGGTCTACATAGTTTCAGGCCAGCTGGGGCTACAGAGAGACCCTGTCTCAGCAAACAGATAAAAAAGCAAACAAGCAAAGACCTGAGCATGATGATGCACATCTATACACCAAGTCCTGGATGTAGGGGTCAAAAACAGGCAGGTCCTTGGAACCTTTGGCCAGTTGGAGAGATCCTGTCTCAAAAGTAAGGTGGAGAGCAATAGAGGAAGATGCCTGACCTCAATGTCTGGCCCCCACACTCATGTGCACACACAGATGCACAGGCACTATGCACACAGAAAATAAAAAATAATAACTAAAGGGACATATGCACCAATATTTTCTTCAAGTAATTTATGCTTTTGTGTTTAAATCTTTAATTGAGCTGTGTGTAACTTGTAATGGGGGTAGAGATTTAATTTTGTTCACCTCATTTTATTTGTTGTTTTCCACATTGATTTAAAACATTAATTTGATAACAATGTTGCACACATGCACAGTCTCCTTTTGGAGAATGGACTCTGTTCTTCATGTCAGTAAGTTTTTCCTTAAGCTACTGTGATGGTGTTTAGTTATTGAAACTTTGTGATATAATTCAACATCCAGTGTACAATGCTAACTCATTCATCTTTTGCAAAGAGTTCTTGGATATTCTTATTTCTTTTCTCTTGATGAGAAATAATCAATTTTCAGAGAAATTCTTGGTTTTTAAACAATAGAGAGTTATAGTTAAGAGCAAGAGTTAAGTCTAACAGGAGGGGGAAGGGGTAGGGGCACACTAGAGGAAAGAATGAGAGGGTGGTGTATGTGGGCAAGGAACACAATATGTTTGAAAGACATTAACCATGGAATTCAGTGCTATATTCTCACCTTCCCTCAAATAGCAAGAGTTAGCAGCTTCCTAGTTGGTCTAATTCTAAATCATTTTTTGTAAACATTATAGTGGTAACAAAAATACATATTCTATTTTCATGTATGTTAATAATATACATATTCATTTAAGTACATTCTAATTTACCCAGACGGATCAGCTGGATTAGCAATTCTCTAACACTGTTATTCAGAACTTTCTCTGTTGTCTTGGCTGTTTGAGTTGGCTGAGATCACCTTTTTTATTTATAGAGATTTCTATTGTATTTTATTAATATAATTTTCTCTTTGTATTTCAGTTTTAGCTTTATATGTAGCTTGGCATACTGTATCTTATTTTGTTAGATTTCATAGAAATTATAGTTACTATTAATTTTATTTTTTTCAGTATACAATGATTCTCTGGGTAGGTACCACTAAATGATATTTATCATTTTATTTTTAATTAGTCTAATTACTAAAAAGTCAACCAGAAGAAACAGTAAAATTCCCTGGATTTTGGCAAAGATTTTTTGCATGTTCCATTGAGTTTCATGCATACATACAATCTGGCATGTTGCTGTGTAGTCAACATTTTTTCCACTTAAAATTTTTGATGGTCACATTTTTTTTTTAACCAAAATATCCATAACCATTTTAAATGAACATCTAGGTGGGAAGTGTTTAATCAGACTAAGAATTTCTGCTTCCTGTTCTTTTGTTCTGATTCCGAATTTAGACTTTTTAAAAATTTGGTGCTGTTAATATAATTTCATCATAATTGTTGTATTTGTTCTTTCTGTCATATCAGTATTTTCTACTGAAAAAGGCAGTTTAAGCCTGGCGTGGTGGTTCATGCCTTTAATCCTAGCATTGGAAGGCAGAGGCAGGTGGATCTTTGTAAGTTCAAGGCCAGCGTGCTCTACATAGCAAGTTCCAGGACAGCTGGTGCTACAGGGAGACCCTGTCTCAAAAAGAACCAAAAAAATTAAAAAAAAAAAAAAGAAAAAGGCAGTTTAGTTTTTCTTCCTTTTTAGGGTGGGGGTGGACTCTCAAACTTAAGGAATGTTCTAGAAGCTCTTGTGTATCATAAGGCATCATAGATCTGAATATCCCTTTCTAACATGTCAAATAATTGGTGGTATAAAATTGGTAGTTTATAATATTTTATTCTTCAGAATGCCGCCGACATTGATTTAACTTCTCATTGGATTTATACTAGCTTTGTAGAAATGTGAGTTTGGCTAATTTTTCATATGATATAGGAAATCTAATCTATCTTCATGGGTGCTTCGATGTTTTATTTGTTTTTGTTGTTGTTTTGAGGAAAGATCTCACTATGCAACCCTGGCTGGCTGTGTAGACCAGGTTCACCTACCTCTGCCTTCTGAATGTTAGTATTAAACATGTGCCCACTAGGCACAGTAAGCTTTGATTTTCATACAACTTTTTGCATTTTAATTTCATTTTGTTTATGTTTCTATTGTGTGTGCACGTGTGTGTGTGTGTGTGTGTGTGTGTGTGTGTGTGTGTGTGTGTGGTGCCTGGCCTGCGTGCATGAAAATGGGGTACCTTTAGTGGCCAGAGGTTGACATTGGGATGCCATCCTCCATTGTTCTTCATTTTATTATTACTATTTTTTGAGGTAGGGTCTCTTTATTGGACTCACAATTAGCAGTTTCGGTTAGCTTGGCTGGCCAGAGAGACCCCAGAGATTTGCTTGTCATCACCCCAGTTCAGCCCAGTACTGGGGCTACAGTATGCTGTATACTGTATATGTTGTCATATATTATGCTGTCATACCCAGCATTTATGTGAGAGTTCAGGATCTGAGCTCAGGTCCCACTGGTCCTTGTGTTTGCACAGCAGTCACTTTATTTCCTGAACCATCTCCCCAGCCCCTTTTTACTTTTTTGGTCATATAGCCCAATGCTCTTTTCATACTGGGCCATGCTGGTGTGCATTGCTCCCAGTCCAATGTCCTGTTTGCACTGGGCTGTCCCCAGCCGTGTTCTACTAAAGTGGCATTACTGGAGTCTATTGCCCTGAGCATACAACACATTTCCCAGCATGCACTGCTGTTAGGGTTCATCTTGTAGCATTGCCTATATGAGACAGATGTCCTGCATGACCATGAAGTCTCCTCTCACATCCTCACTACGTTTCCCAGAATTCTGTTTTCTACTTACCTTTGGAAGGTATGAGTGGTATGTGTGTGTGTGTGTGTGTGTGTGTGTGTGTGTGTGTGTGTGTGTAGTCAAGGATGAAGACAGACGAAGAGACCTAGACCTAGGCTGGGAGATGGAGAATGAAGGTTGAAACTTCTCTTTCCTCCCAGCCTCACTTGTCTGGTGAGACATTTCACTCATCAAAGCCAGATTCAGGCAAGAATAGAATTCTCAGACATTATTGTTTGAATCCAGTGCCCTCAGGGCTCCTGGTCAGTTTTAGTTTTTTGATATTTCCTTTTCTGCATTCTCAGGGCCATTTGTGGAAACCAGGAATGTCTGCAACAGGGCTTGTGGCTTCATATTGCTTTGGTCTTGAGACATCTTATTATTTTACTAATTGTGAATTTATAAAAAAATGTATAAAAAATTAAGTGGCCTTGGCTTTCTGTAAAGACTGTGCCAGTGGGATTTGTAGAAGCTTAAACACGCCTGTTTGCATCGGAGTCCTGCCATATTTTGCTTATTGTGGGAAACAATGGACAGTGTTAGAGTATGAACATGAAACATCCGTCAGGAGCAAGTTTGTTAAGGCCTGGTCTCCAGATTGTAGAGCTATTTTGGGAGGTTGCCAAAACTTCAGGAATTGGGATGTAGTAGCTGGAGGAAGTGGGTAACTGGCATGCCTTGAAGGTTGTATTTGGCCTCTAGTATTCCTCTCTGTGATTCCTGCCACCTTGAGGTGAAGAAGTTCCTCCACAAACTCCTGCTACTGCAAGGTTGCATCTCACCAAATGTAGCTTGGAACTTTGAACCAAAACAAACAATTCCTCCCTCTAATTGTTCTTTCCTGGGTATTTGTACATGGTTGGGAAAGATGGTACACAGCAGCATGCAGTTCTGCAGTAACGTGGAATGGGAATTGTTTTCTTCCATGAATGAGCCCATGAGCAGAGCGGTGAACAACGATTTTAACAAACCAGGATTTTCTATGCTAGGCAAAACCTCATTCCAGGCTCCTTCTTGTTGTTTGTTATATGGAGTGGTTCTTACGGACCAGGTCCTATGTCAAGATTTCACAAAGCCTATTTAATAATCATAACAACCTTATAAGATACTTATTTTTTATTTAAAAAAGGTTTATTTAGGGAGCTAGAAAGATGGCTCAGCAGTTAAGAGCATTGGTTGCTCTTGCAGAGGACCTGGGTTTGATTCTCAGCATTCACATGGCAGTTAACAACTATCTGTAACTCCAGTTTCAGGAGATCCAACATCTTCTTCTGACTTCTGTGGGTACTGTACAACACAGGTGCACTTGCGTACATGCAGGCAATACACTTATACACATAAAACAAAAATAATAAATAAGCTTTATTTTTATTTTTAATGATGTATACGCATGTATATGTATTTACCCGTGTGTGGATCCGTGCCTATAGAGACTAGAAGAGGACATTGGATCCCCTGGAGCTGGAGTTACAGGAGGTTGTGAACTGCTAGATGTGGTGCTGGGAACCAAACTGGGTGTGCTGAGAGAGAAGTACATGCTGTTCTCACCAGCCCCAAGATACTTCTTCTTAATGTCATTTTTATTTACACTGAAAAGGTTAAACAAGTTGTTTAGGCTCACAGAGTTTAAAATTGGCAGTGCCACCTTTCTTACAGTCACTGGTCCTTCTTCCTGATCCTAAGCTTCCATTCAAGCCTTGGCTTACAGGAATTAATGTCCATTTGTTTTGGCTATGAAATTCTCTGTGTAATATGAGTCCTGACGATGATATAGAATCTGGGAAACTGAAATGTTTTTTTTTTTTTTTTTTTTTTTTTTTTTTCTTTTCGAGACAGGGTCTCCCTGTAGCTCCAGCTGTCCTGGAATTCGCTCTGTAGACCAGGCTGGCCTTGAACTTACAAAGATCCACCTGCCTCTGCCTCCCGAGTGCTAGGATTAAAGGTGTGCGCCACCATGCCTGGCTCCTCCTTGGTTTTTGAGCCATGATGATATACCAGTTAATATCTATATGAGTAAAAACATAATCCTCACTTGTGTTAGCTTTCTGTCACCATAACAAATGCCTGAGATAATCAACTTATAAAGAAAAAGGCTTTATTTTGGGTCTCTGCTTCACAAGACTCAGTTCATGATTGGTTGGTCTCATTGCTTTGGATTTGTGGTAAGGCAGCCACAAGTGGAAGTACATGATGAGCATACACTTGTAGGAAGCTTCTCTTGCTACAAGCAGGTGCAGTGCAGTCCTGCTAAGGGAAGGGGAGCACAGTGGCCACCTGTGGTCACTGTGGGAAACTGACCCCTCGGTGAAGAAGTCAGTTGGTTACTTTTGTAACCCAACCCGAGAGGTACTTCCAGCCCAGGTCCTTAGCCTGGGAACCGGAACACCGTGCTTTCCCACCTGCCCAAAGACTGCTGGTCTCTGGACAGGAATTTCAGGCTGATGGCTGATGGCCGATCATCAGCCTACACCCACTCACACTAGCTTACCAGGTTGGGGATCTAACAGATTCCAATCCAACCCAGTAACCACGGACACTCGAAATCCAGGCCTGCTTCCGCCTGTGTGCGCAAAATAATGGACCAGGATTTCTGTGTAATGATAGTAGTGGAGAATTCAATTTATTGCATGCTGCAAGTCACTTTTTCTTTTTCTTTTTTTTAAGCAGGGTCTCCCTATAGCCCCAGCTGGCCTAGAACTCACTCTGTAGACCAGGCTGGCCTTGTGCTCACAGAGATCTGCCTGCCTCTGCCTCCCGAGTGCTAGGATTAAAGGTGTGTGCCACCACGTCCAGCTTAAAGATGGTTCTTAGCCATCATGTGTGTGCTGGGAATCGAACCTGGGTCCTCTGCAAGAGCAGTTGGTGCTCTTAACTGCTGAGCCATCTCTCCAGCTGCAAGTCATTTTTATAAGCAAAATGATGTCATCTCCCAGAGCCAATCCCAGACCCCAATCTTGCACCACTGTATACTGGTGCTCTGCCTAGCATCATGTGCCTGGGCCATGATGTGCCTGAGTCCTCCTGGGGTGGGACCAGAAGAATCCCATGAAGTTCCACCTTTGCCCTGAGGGATGCTAGCTGAGAACTAGCCCCTAATTCAAACTGGATCATCCCACATATACTAGCTCATCTCATGAGTGGATGTGAAAGAGAAGAGGGGAGGGGCCAGGGACTGAAGTCTGCTCTAAGGACATGCCTTCAGTCATCTAAAAGCCTCCCAGTAGATTTTCCCTCCTGAAGGGTCTACCAACTCTTGATAGCACAACCTGGGGAGCCAGCCTTTACCACAAAGACCCTTGGGGGACATTTAAGACACAAGCTATTTCCCCATTTGAGTTCAGTTTGTACTTGTTCCTGCCAGTACTAATACCATATTTCTTGTCCTTGTTGCAATTTTCCTTGCTATAAAAGGGAGCTCACAATAGTACCCATTTCTTAGGGTTATAGCAAAAATTAAAGAACTACTATGCATAGTACTTGGTACTGTATAGTGTTTGGTAGGCAGTATATGTTCAACAAACTGATAAATTATTGATATTATTATTGGTTGAATAACATTTTTTTGTTTCCCTTCTGGACACTTAAGCTGCAAATAGATGAAAATATGTTTGCATTTTTACAAATTGGATATTGAGGTTCAGTTATCTTGAGGTTCATAAAGGTTGCCAGCTGAGCAGATACCTCTAATTACAGAGCCCTACTGTGACCAGGGATATGTGACATGTCATTGATTGTACTAGGTATTTTTATCTGTTTCAAACAAGGTCTTGTCTTTGACATTCAATTAAACTCAACGAGTGATTTATGAACTCTCTATGGTCATAGGTTTGTGACTAGTGTATAAATGAACACGTTCACTGAATTTCACTATATAAACGGACACATTCACTGAATTTCACTGTCCTTCTGATGCCACAACCTATTTCCATGGCGTATTAGTTACTTTTCTGTTGCTGTGACAGAAACATCATGACCAAAGGAACTTATAAAAGGAAGAGTTTATTTGAGCTTATGGTTCTAGGGGAATTGGAGTCTGTCATGGTGGGGAGACATGGTGGGAGGATGTGGCTGGAGCAGGAGCAGTAAAAAGAGGCTTATGTCTTCAAGCAGGCACATAAACAGAGGGTGACTGGAAATCCAGGAAGGTTTAAGAACTCCCTAAGCCCACCCCCATAGACGTACTTCCTCCAGCAAGGCCATACCTCCTAAGGCCATCCAAAGCAGCACCACCAACTGGGGACACAATGTTCAAATACTTGGAGCCTATGAGGGACATTCTCATTCAAACTACCACACAGGGCCACCCAGAAAGACTTGGGACTTGTGTTGCTTTATTTTCTTTTCCTCAGTGTTCCCACCATTGTTGCATGCAGGGAGGTCTTGGATGGGAGACTAGATACAGAGAGGGGTTTGAACAGTTTGCCTACTATTGTTACTATTTTGTTTGATGCTAAAGTCTTACCTAAAACATGTTTTGAATTCATTGGCTTCTAACTCCCTTCCCAAGGCAGGCTATAGACATGAGAATTTCTCTTCCCTACAATGGTTAATAGAAGCTCTGATCTCCCATGCCTTTCTGTCTTGGAATGGACCATGAGGTTCTCTAGCCTACCTTGCCTGGGGATGATAAGATCCCTTTCCAGAAAGCATCCTGTCCCATACTCTGGGGGAAGGAATGCTGTATAGAGATGCCAAGAAGCTATTGAACAGCCAGGCCTTGCAGGATCTCCTGACCCAGACTGTTTGTATTCGATACTCGATAGTATCATATAAAAAACCCCCAAGAGACAGGTTCAAAGGGCTTGTGAGGGCTTGCCAGATCTGTGCTCCTTCCTCCACACATTTCTCATTTATTTCTTTGGATATCCTTTATAATAATTTGGCAAATGAGTCTCCCTGACTTTCCCTGACTTTGAGCATCTGAAGCAAGTTAATTGAATTTGAGGAAGGGATTGTGAAACCCCAGTTGATAGTCATCAGAACAGGTAACAGCAATGGTGGACATGCAGTCTACATATGAAATATGCAGAGCATGATTGGGGACTGAGACCTGGCCTGTGGGATGGGAAGATGGTGTCAGAAGTGAATTGCATTAGAGAACAACCAGATAATGGCCGCTGCCGAGGAATGCCTTCCTGGCTAGCTGGTAGGGAAATGCACCTTTTGAGGTCACAGAAATCTTCTGTGTTGATGTGGTAAAGCAAAGGAAAAATGCTTTGTTTGTTTTTCCAACACAACTGGCTTCGCTTTATTGAGGAAGTACAAAGTGGGTTATGGAAAGATTCCACATATGAAAGACTGCAGCTGATGGGGAGACATACATGGCTCAGCATTAAAAGCACTTGTTCTTCCAGAGGAATTGAGTGGGTTCCCAGCACCTAGCAAGGCTGCCTTCAGTAGCTCCAGATCCAAGGAATCCCACTCCGTCTTCTGGTGGCCTCAGGCACCTACACAGATGTACACACATGTAAATAGAATAGATTTAAAAAAGAATTATAAAGATAAACTGTGGTAAAATAATCATTTCAGAATTCTGTATAAAATTTCATTTAAATAAAATGTTTTGCTAAAAATCTTTGCGACATTGTGGTAGGTGTTTCTAAGATGTCTAATTCTAGAAGCTCCCTGAGATTTACCTGTGTGCCAAGACTCCCTGCTGCTCTTTGCTGTGCACTTATTACTGCTCAATCCTTCACCCCATCATCTATGATGAAATGGTGTTCACATCTCTTTCTTTGAAGTTTCTGGAAATGAGGTAGCAACAGATGGGGACACAGGAATCAGTGTTTTTATATTCAAAACATTCTTCCTTTTGCCTTTTTTGAATGAGGCTGACACCATAATTATAATATCAACACAACTGATCTTGTTGATGAATTGGTTGGCTTCTTTCTTACTATACATGCAACTTTAGTAACGCCTATCTAGCCATAGATGTTTTGAGATCCCCATGGAGACCTGGAACTGAACCTGGTCTATGGTCTTTCTTTCCTCTACATACATACCTATAATGAAGCTTAATTTATAATTTAGGCACAGTAAGAAATTAACAACAATAATATGATAGAACAGTTATAATGTATTATAATAAAATTGTCAACACCATTCCTCTTACATTTTGGATCCTTTATTAAATAAAATAAAGGCCTTGTGAGTGAATATAAGGGGTCAGTCTGACAGTTCTAATGGCTACTGGGGGCTTAGGCAGGTAGTGGACATGATATGACCTTGCTGGATGAAGGGATGGTTCACATCCAATGCAAGTGGAGCGGACAGTGTGACATTTTATCATCCTACTCAGAATGGTTTGGCAATTTAAGAATTCTTTATTTCTGGATCTTACTGTTTTATATATTTAACCATGTCGACTGTGGGTAACTGAAACTGCATAAAGCAAAGGTATGGCAAAGGTTAGGTAGCGGCCATTATCCCACAACTTGGTGTACAGATATCTGAAGGAACAGTGTGACTCCTGGTTCCCACGGAGCTCCTCCTCTGCCAGTTGCCACACTTAGCTGTCCTGAGGGTTGAGCCAAAAGTGACTGTCATCACACTAACAAACCAATGCAAAGAACCACAAAGAACCCCAGTGGCTTCTGCAGTCCTGGAGCAGATCTCATGGGAATAACCTGCATCTGCTGTGGCTGCAGAAGTAGCTGTGGGGTGATGACCTTGTCTTTTGGTGGCGTGCCGCTGTGTTTTTGCTGAAGAAGTATTTTAATTACAGGAAGTTCTTGGTTTATGCTTAAGTATTTGATTGAAGCAGAGGACCAAGAATTTATCAATTAAAATTTATAAAAAGCGATGCTTTCCGGGCTGGAGAGATAGCCTAGCGGTTAAGAGTGCCAACTGCTCTTGCAGAGGACCCGGATTCGATCCCTAGCAGCCACATGGCGGCTGGAACTCCAGTTCCAGGGGAATCCGACACCCTCTTCTGACCTCTGCTGCATTGCATGACATGGTGCACAGACCTACAGGCAGACAGTACATTCATACACATAAAAACATAAATAAATAAAAATTTAAAAAATGATGCTTTCCCTTAATATTTTGCAAATTGCTGGCTGTTATTCCCTGCCTTATGAAACTATGACAGGACACATGTGATGGGCTCCTGCCTGGGGCACTCTTCAGTCTTGTCTGTCCTTCCCGTAATTGCAGCCACTGTCCTTTTATTTTTTGGTATAATTCGAGTCCTCTGTGTGGAATCACTTCTTGGGTATGCCAACTGGAATTAGATTTCTTCGTTGCTAGGTGGTATAGCACTTTTTTTTTTTTTTTTTTTGTCTTTTTGAGACAGGGTCTCCCTTTAGTCCCAACTGGCGTGGAGCTTGCTCTGTAGACCAGGCTGGCCTTGAACTCACAGAGATCTGCCTGCCTCTACCTCCCGAGTGCTGGAATTAAAGGCATGTGCCACCATGCCATATAGCACTTCTTTGATGACTAGAAATACCCCACCTCTGTCTTCATCTCAAAGCCAGACCTATAGAGGTTACTAATTATTCCATATTCAGTGCCATAGGGTTAACTATATGGCAGATTCTTAATAACTACTCATTAAATTTATAGCATGAAACAATCAGGGATAATGGTGCTTGCCAGTAATTTCAGTATTTAGGAATCAGAAGTTTAAGGTTAGTTTCAGGTACATAGCAATTTCAAGGTCAATGCGAGCTACAAGAAACTTAGACACAGAAAAAAGACATGGATGTTCTTGTCTGTCCAGTGGTCTTTTCCACCTTGTCAAGTCATTTGAAAACAGCCCTGGAATTCTCAGTCTTTGTTTTGCAGTTCATCACTTAATGTGGCAAAATGGTGACTCAGCGTTTCCTTCTTTGGCTAGAACTGAGTCAAATGGAAACTTGTAGACCAATTCTTCGCTGAGTAGAAAGGGATTATGTTTGATTGGTTGCACGTTGTTTGTGTGCATATGTATGTACCTGCACACACATATAGGAAGCTTCTCTTGCTACAGGCAGGTACAGCAAGTCCTGCTAAGGTTAGCCTGGGAAGTGGAATGCTTCCTGTCTGGCTATGCTATCCCACCTGCCCCCAAACTGCTGGTCTCTGAACAGGATTTTCAGGCCGATGGTTGATGGCCGATCTTCAGCCTACACCCACTCACAATCCACTCCACAGGTTGGTGACCTGATTAGTTTCCATACAACCCCACACTAGCTTAACAGGTTGGCGATCCAACCCACTAGCCACTGACACTCGAAATCCAGGCCTACTTTGGCCTGTATATGCACAAAATAACAGACCCAGGAATTCTGTGATGATGGTAATGGAGAATTTGATTTATTGCATGCTACAAGTCACTTTTATAAGCAAAATGATGTCATCTTTCAGAGCCAATCCTAGACCCCAGTCTCAGGCCCCTGTAAGCTGCTTCCTGACTTAGCATCATGTGTCTAGGCCACAAGTTGCTCCCTCTTGGGGTGGGGTCAGAGGAATCCCATGACTTCCACATTGTGCCCTGAGGGATGCTAGCTGAGACCTAGCTCATAATTCAGACTGGATCTCCCCGCTTCCCCCCACACACAAACAGGTGCTCCCATATATGTGGAAGGCTGGAGGTTGATAGCAGATATCTTCCTCTCTCGCTTGCTGTTTTATCTTTTGAGACAGGGTTTTTCATTGAACATGGAGTTCGACAATTGGCTACGACAATTGGCTAGACTGGCTGGCCACTGAGCTCTAGGATCCAGCTGTCTCTAGCTCTGCAGTGCTAGATTTGCAGGCCAGGCTTTTACATGAATGCTGGGACCCAAACTTAGGTCTTCATGTTTGCGTGGAACTTTACCAACTGAGCTATTTCCCCAGCCCCAGCTATCACGCTATCACACTATCACACTATCACACTATCACACTATCACACTTTCACACTATCTATCTATCTATCTATCTATCTATCTATCATTTACCTATCTATTATCTATTTTGGCATACAAATAATAGTTTTCCTTACAGTAGTTTCATTCACATATATCAGGTATTTTACTCATATGTACTGTCCCCATCACCGTCTCTTACCTTGCCTCCCCATACCACTGTATCCTTCCTCCCCCAACTGGTCTCATTCTCTTTTTATGTCATATCTATGCATATATAGTAGATTACATATAGCTAAATCTAGATAGGACATATGAGAACAGGTAGGTGATATTTGCCTTTCATTTCCTTCCATTACTGTTTCTCAATCCCTTTTCTCCACAACTTTTTTTTGAGCCAGGGTCTCCTTGTAGCCCTGCTGGCCTGGAACTTGGTATGTAGACCAGGCTGGCCTCCATCTCACAAGAGATCCACCTGCCTCTGCCTCCCAAATGATGGTATTAAAAGTGTGTGCCACCATACCCAGCTCCCCATGCCTTTAGACCTATTTTTTACACACAGTTCCCATTCTCCTTTTTTTTGGTAGACTCTCCAGTGTCTCTTGAATATAGGATCATATCATCTGCAAACAGAAATAACTGACTTCCTGCTCCCCTGTTTGCATCACCTTTATTTCTTTGTCCTGCCTCACTGCTAGGGCTAAGACTTCAAGCACTGCACTGAATGAGCCCAGGAAGTAGATCCACTTGTTTCATTCTTTAAAAATATTTTATTACCATGGGGCTGGAGAGATGGCTCAGTGGTTAAGAGCACCGACTGCTCTTGTAAAGGATTTGGGTCGATTCCCAGCACCCACATGGTGGCTAAGAACCATCTTTAACTCCAGTTCCATGGGAATCCGACACCCTCTTCTGACCTCCACAGCATTACACGACATGGGTGCACCAACCTACGTGCAGACAGTACACTCATACACATAAAAATATTTTATTACCTTATTTTGTGTTTATGAGTATATTGCCTGCGTGTATGTGCGTGTACCTGTATTGTCCAATGCCTGCAGAGGTCAGAAGAGGGCATCGGATCTCCTGGAACTGGAGTTATGGTGCTGATCAGCCACTATGTGGGTGCTGGGAATTGAACCTAGTTCACTGCAAGAGCAACCAGTCTTCTTAACCACTGAGTCATCTCTCTGGCCCCATCATTCTTGGTTTTAGAATAAATACCAATAGTTTCCTGCACTTGGACTGAGGTTACTCAACCTTGTCAGTGGTTTTTCTTCATCTATAAAGTTGATCATGGGATTTTGTCCCAGAATCTATTTAAGGGCTATACATTTATTGATTTGTGTATGCTGAACCATCCTTGCATCTCTGGGATAAAAACAAATCAGTCATACTATGGTGAGCCTTTTAAAGTGCTGTTGAATTTGCTTTGTAAGTATTTTATTGAGAAATTTTGCTATGGCCCTGACAAATTGATTAGATTGTCTGGAGGGCTTTTCCAATGTGGCTGCCATATAGAAGGAGCATACTTCTCAGATGTCATCTCCTGAGAGAGCCCTCTTCACACCTCTGTTTCAAACTTGAGGAAACCAAGGCATGAGGTAGTAAAGCGACTCCTGCTGGATGCAAGGTTGACATTTGAATTTCCTCTTGCCTGTGTGCCTGTACATTGTGCACCCTGTGTTCCGTAGGTTGTTGCAATACATAGCCTTGGCCTGAGGACTGGGAACATCTCAGATCACAAGGCCAGGTAGCACCTTGCTCCTTACACCAGCCAGCCCTTTAACTCATGGAGTTTCAGCTTGCTGTGAGCAGCCTTTTTCCTCACAGTAAGCCATCAGAAAGCAATGTCCTTTTGTATAAGGCAGAAGTATCTCAATGGACAGTATGGCCATATTTGAAATGGACTTGACCTCTCGAGCAGTCTGATAATTTCTTCCTTGACTGGCTGTATATATATTCTTGCTCAATAACCCAGAGAGAAAAATTTTCCTGGGGCACATAAGTTTTTTGAACTTTTTTCTTTTATTACTCAAATGCTACTTATTTACTATAAAGTATTAGGAAACATAGTTAGATTAAAGCAAACCGTCAGCTGTCTAATTGGACTTAAGGCCTACTTACTAGGAGGGAACCCATACTTGGTACTGGAAACCTAGCCAACTACTAAAAGTTGGAGAGGTCATAGACCCTGCAGGAGACCCTACTACTGCCACTTTCCAAAACCAATATAATTTCTAACTATACTCTAAATACTTATCCTCATATTCACAGATAAGGGTAGCTCTCACCACTTATTAAAGAAGTTTCTTTTTGCAACAGATGGAGACTATTATGAGATCACAACTGGTCAAAATGCAGAGAATGAATGACTGAGTATATGGACCAGCCCTAACTGATACATATACAATGCAATGCTTACACCAAGTGGCTCAGGGACCATGATAAATGATCTGGCTACTGCTGCTGCTGAGTGCCAGACATGCCAACAGGAAAGTGGCCATGCAACAGACGGGAGCAGAAGGATTGTGAGAGGCAGAGGACAGGACAGCTGCTTCTAGACAGTGTCTTCTAGACACGACCAGGAATCTGCACCCATGAAATCTCAACAATATGGTTGTCTAAATGAGACCTGCATAAATGGCAGTTGGCATGTCAATGTGGAGGGGGGAAATTTCCCAGGGTCCCACTTCTAGATGAAGTGCTAGCTACAGGCCGTCAATGGCTGCTGGAAGAGGGAAAGTAAGTTTTCTCCAGAGATGAATCTTCTAGCTATCCAATCCCAAGTGTTCAGCATTAAACACATGTACATACCAGTACTTTTAAATGGACTCAGTAGGTCATGTGTCTGTGTGTGTGTGTATATACACACACATGTAAATATGTAATCACAATAATCAAAGAAGAGGTCACTAAACTGAGAGGGAGTAGGAAGAGTTGGGGGAGAGGAAGGAGTAGAAATGATGTAAATACAGTATTCATGTCTGAACTGCTCAAAAAATTTTGAAAAGAAAAACAAATATAACTCACCCTAAACTCCACATAAATACTAGACATAAATACTAATAGAATTTGGAGTACATTTTTTTAGATATTTTTACATGCAAACACTTGCACATAAAATAGATTTATAATATAGCATCTTACACTTTGGTTTTTAATCTTTAACTTTTTAATTTAGTATCTTGCATTAACTATTTAACAATATGTCCAATGTCCTTTCCTTGTATACATGTAGCTAGAGCCACCTCTTCATTTTTGAGAGGTACATATGATTTACTGCAGCTCATTTTAACCAAGGTGCTGCTATTCATATAGTTTGTGGACACTGTCCTTACCTGAAAACTTGTGAGATGGGGACTCCCACCCCCAGCTAGACTTACCGGATGAGAATCGTGAGGGTAACACTATCCTCAGTGCATAATATCACGGGTGAGGTGAAGTGTGGGGAGCACTGGTTTAAGGTGGTTGAATTACTGGGTTGCTTCTCTGTGTGTTTTCACTCTAAACAACACTGTGGACGTCTGGCTGGATCTTGAAGAGGTCTCTGTGCACTGCACTTGCCCAGCTATTGTGACAACATAAGTTCAGCAAATTCAGGTGACCTGTGTGTTAAAGCTTCCTGACTTTTTTCAAGTCTCCTGGGAAAGGATTCATGAGTTGTGAGCATCCTTCTCAAGGCCAGAAGACCTTGCAGCTTTCCATTAGTACTTAGCTGTTCTTCAATGTCTTTTGCCCAGTTTCTAGACAGCACTTAGGAACCTTTCATTGGACTGCAGAGAGGAGAGAGTGAAGGAAGAAGGATGTCTAGTCAATGATCCTAATTACCGAAAGCCTGCAGTTGTCTGAACACCATCCTAACCATGTTTATAGACTTCCTCTTCCCAGGAAGAGGCTAAAAACCTCAAATAACTGATTTTAAGAACGTAATGAATTTCGAAGTACAAGCAGCTTTCCCTCATTTTCTCGTTGAGCCTTTTGTGGGAACTCAAATACCCAACTCTCTGTTTTCCATGATCTAGTCAAAAAATATTTACTGGGATGCCTTGAACCTTTTTTGGAGCAAAGCAAGGCAGAAATAAATGTAAAGCCCCAACTTAATTTTTTTTATTTCTTTTCATTTTATGTGCATGAATATTTTGCCTGCATGTATGGAAGTACACCACATGTGTGCAGTGCCCTTAGAGACTAGAAGAGGGCGTGGGATCCCCTGGAATGGGAGTCACAGACAGTTGTTAGTTGCCTTGTGGGTGCTGGGAACTGAACCTGGGTCCTCAGCAAGAGCAGCCAGAGCTCTTAACTGCTGAGCCAAATTTCCAGCCCCACATTTTTTTGTCTTTTTTTTTGAGACAGGGTCTTCCTGTAGCCCCAGCTGTCCTGGAACTCACTATGTAGACCAGGCTGGCCTTGAACTCACAGAGACCCACCTGCCTCTGCCTCCCAAGTGCTGGGGTTACAGGCTTGTGCCACCACATCTGGCCAAAATTTTTTTAAAGAAAACGTTCTTGCCATGTAGCCAAGGCTGGACTGGTAATTGGTAACTATCTCAGGCAATCCTCAAATTTATGATCCTTCTGCTTCAGCACCCAGAGTGGTGGTGGGACTGTAAGCAGGTACCACCATGCCAGATAAGAGCCCTAGATTCTTGTGTCTCCTGCAAAGTCTCTGTGTTATTTCATTTCTTCCACATCTGTTTTTCTAGGAAAGCAACTGAGGATGGAGTGGTTAGGCATTTACCTATGGCCAAGGATTAGCAATTGGGAGAACCAGATTCAAATGCTGGTCTGTCCTCTAATTCACCTCTGTCTGGCCCTGTAAAGCTGCCAGGACTAGATAAACAAGACACACTGTAAATTGTTTTGGAAAATGGATTAGGAGCTACTCAGAAACTTCGAGACTGAA
This sequence comes from Rhizomys pruinosus, assembly GCA_009823505.1. Taxonomy (NCBI): domain Eukaryota; kingdom Metazoa; phylum Chordata; class Mammalia; order Rodentia; family Spalacidae; genus Rhizomys; species Rhizomys pruinosus. The sequence continues at coordinate 3,395,778 of VZQC01008065.1, read as the reverse complement.
CTGAACTCAGATTCCTGACTCAGAGCTAGTTCAAGGAATGGACACCACGGTTTTGACTCTGGGCCTGGTGAGACCCACGTGATTGGGGCACGACACCCTCAGGCCTGTTGCAGCATCCCTAGTTATTCTGGAAGCACTGCCAGGCTGACTTTTCCTTTCCTGACAGGCATATGGTGTTGTGTCTAGTACAGTCCTTCAATAACTCTGGCCTCAATGTCCACTTTGTAAAATGGGGAGGATAATCCTAGGTGCCTAAGAGTGCCGTGGTGATGAAGAAGGCTGTGTGTGAGAAGCACCCAGGGCCTCTCGTAAGTTGCGCTTGTGATCCTGTGCTCACCTCACAGCATGGGTTTTAATTTCTCTATAGAAAATCTAGATTCTTGTAATACACCAAGCTTGTATTTTGTTGCTTACTGTCTTGTTATCATTTTGACAGGAATTTCACCCCTCTTGTTCTCAGTGGCTTTTGGGGGCAGACGGCCGTGTGACTGGCATATGCCAGGCTCTCAGACATGCTTGTGAAGTAATTAATATGTTATTCTCTAAGTCTTGTTTTTTCCATGTTTTTTGTGTATGACATTTGTGTGTACGATTGTGTGTGTATGTGTGTGTGCACACGCACATACACACTACAATGTACATGTGAAGGTCAGAGGACAACTTCAGGTATTGGTCCTTGCCTTCCACTCTGTTTGAGCCCAGTCTCCCATCTGCCACTGGATGCTTTGTATTCCAGGCTAGCTGGCCCTCAAACTTCTGAGTACATTTCTATCTCCATCTCCCATCTCATGGTTGAACACTGGAATTACAGATACTTGCTACCATGTCTGGCTGTACATGGGTTCTGGGGATTCAAATTCGGGTCTTCATGCTCGAATGACAAGTGCTTTACCCACTGAGTCATCGCTCCATCCCCCAAGTCTCTTTGCTGTGTCTGCTAATGAATGGTAGCAGCTGTTCACCCTTCCTTCACGTCAGTCCGACAGTCACTCATTCTCCTTGAATATTTATCTCCTGCATGAGTTCAAGCCCATCCCTCTCTTCATCACTCCCCACAGCCTTTCCCACTGAGGTCCCAGCTGTCCTCTCTCAACTGGGCTGTCTTCCACAGATTTTTGAGATTTTCCTTTTTCAGGTATTAATCTGACTATTCGTATTTTTCCTTTGCCTGGCTTGTTTCTGATTTTACACACCAAAAAATGTAAAAAGACACTTTGGACACCATTGGAAAATGGAACTGACTAAGTGTTAGATTTTTATTGATGAATTATTTGGGGGATATAATAATGGTCTTGTGGTTGTGTTAACCGTCTGAAACTCCAATTCCAGGAGAACTCTAATTCCAGGAGAACTCCAGTTCCAGGGGAATCCCACATCTTCTTCTGACCTCCGCGGCATTGCACAACACGGGTGCACAAACCTACATGCAGACAGTACATTCATACACATACAGAAATAAATAAAAAATTAAAAAAAGCAGATTTTAATCATTGTAGACAAATACTGAAGGTTTATTGGCAAAATGATGCATGCAATTTGAGTTACAATGCTGTGAGTGCTGCTTTTCTTTTTTGTGTGTGTGTTTTTGAGACAGGGTCTCCCTATAGCTCCAGCTGACCTGGAACTCACTGTGTAGTCCAGGTTGGCTTTCAACTCAGAGAGCCGCCTGCCTCTGCCTCCCTAGTGCTAGGATTAAAGGCATGTGCCACCACACCCAGCTTAAAGACGGTTCTCGGCCGCCATGTGGGTGCTGGGAATTGAACCCGGGTCCTCTGGAAGAGCAGTCAGTGCTCTTCACCACTGAGCCATCTCTCCAGCCCCTAGTGCTGCTTTTGTCCTTGTCCTTGCTGATCTCCCCCTTCCCTCTTGTGGGTATCTGCCCCTAAGTTGAAGGAGAGGTCTCCTCAGTGTTCCAGCCTTCCAGATGCTCCTACATCTTCATTAGGAATCTCTTCAGACGTCACTTCTGTCACGCCACCTTCCCCTCATTACTCTATTCAAAGTGAGATCTTCCTCATGTGAACATTTCATATCACATGTTCTTCTTTCCTGGCAGCCACCAGTCTGCTTCATCTTCAGGTTTCTCAGATATTTATTTCTCCTTTTTGGTTAAGATTTCGTAGGTTGCATGTGACAAAGACTTAGTTCAGCTGATTTCAGTGTCAAACCTCACTTGGAGAGTTACAAAACAGGAAAACCAAAAGCGTAGCCCAGATGTCACAGCTGGATTCTGTGGATCCAATCACATCCTCAGGCTTGCCTGTCTGTGTCTTTCTGTTTCTTGGCTCTGCTCCCACATGTGTGGGTTTCACTCTCAGGCAAATGGTGTCTTTGTGGTGGCTTCTGTTACAGTGCCCTTAAGAGAGAGAAAAAGAATTCAGCTATTCCTGCATAGAGGCCTGGGCTGAGGCCTGTTGGTCTGGATTAGATTGTATGCTTGACTGTGAGCCAATCACTATGGCTGAGCGACAGCTGGATGCACTGACTGGCCAAGTTCGAAGGCAGGATGGAGCCAGCTTCACTCAGACCTCATAAGCTGGAGAGGTTGCTTATACTCTTTCCAGAGTTTCTCATTAAATGTCAATAGTTGGCAATTAACAGGGCTAAGGAGGAAGGAGAAAGAACAGTGTCCCACGAGATGAATTCTTTTCTCTTTTATTTCTTCCCAGCCATTTTTGGCAGTGAGAATGGTTTACTCTTTTGTTTTGTTAACTGCTTTAAACCCATTGCTAATGTTAATTTTATAAATCTGAGTAAATTCCATTACAAACTGAACTACTGCCCTTGCTTCTTGGCAAAGCTACCCTGGATCCCAAGCGAAGTGTAATTTGGTTTAAAGAACAATAGGAAACACTGTAGTGTGAAATTGGGGGACCAGGAATGCATCTGTTGGGTATTTTGGAAAAGTAAGGGGAGTGTCAGAAGGCGTCTCAGCAGAATGTTTGCTGTTTCCACAGCTTGGCAGTTTTCCAAATGTGGGTCATGTGGCACTTGGGTTCATCAACTTCAGGACAGCGAAGAAAAAGGGTCACTGAATCCTGTGGGTCCATTTGGGTAACTGCTGGGGGCCTTTTCCTGTCATTCTTGAGCATTGCACACAGGCTGCACTGAACCAAAGTTCTGTGTACAAGGAATTCCTACGCAAGGTATCTGAGCTCAGTGGACACTCATTGTAATGAGATGACAACAGCATGAACCTCTATTTTGGAGAGAAGCACAAGCTAGCCACAAGAGAAAACAGAGTGTAAAGAGCTTTTGAATCAAGTGAAAGTATGGTCAACTCTCAGTGTGTGCCCTTAGCTGTGTGGTGGTATGCATGCTGAGGAATCACTCTGAGCCTCAGTGTGTTAAGTCCCACCAAGGAATGGTCATTGGGCAGTATATGTAAAGGGTATGGATATAAGTAATGCTTGATACTTTTGACATTTTTCATTTTTTGATAACCTTTTCTTCCATAGTTCCTATCCTTGAAATTAAGGGTTCTTTATCTAGCAAACCTTGATTTGGGGGATACAGAAGAACCCTAGGAACACAGCCATCATGCAAAGTGGGATTAGGGAAGAATCATTCGTGACTTCAAAGTCTATAGGATGGCTGGGATTTTGGCGAAGAGTAGGGTATTCGTGTGACCCCAAAGTGTCTTGCATCATGCAATGGAAGAAATAAAACATTGCATGGTCCAGCAGCACCTTCATCACATGACCAAAATTACAAAGATTTATGATGGGCAGATGGACATTGTATGCCTCATGATGTGAGACCCTGAGAGGGAACCAGCATTGTCCATGTAGAGCAGCCTGGCTGAGGAACAAAACCTCAGCCTAACCACAAGGAGGTAGCAGACTCTCACACAAGGAGTGACACACAAGCAGACTCTCACACAAGGAGTGACACACACACACACACACACACACACACACACACAAATATATATATATATATATATATATTATATTATATATATATATATATGTATATATATAAAATGAGAACTGTCGAGCCATTCTATACAGCAAAGAAACAGCCAGTGTCATGAGAAACAAGGAAAAGCTACTGGAAATGTTTCAGTTCCAGATGAAAGAGGGTGAAAGAGGCCTGTTTGCCACCTAAATGTAATACCAGAACTCATCTTGGATCCTGCCTGGAGGGGAAAATGCTATGAAGGACATTATTAAATCGCTTGACAAAATGAATTCAGATGGCAAGTTAGATCAAGGCTCTCTGTCAGTGTCATTGGCTGTGCTGTGATTGTCTCTTTCTAAAAGAAATATACCCTTGGGCATTTAAAGGTAAAAGGATATAATTAATGTGTGTAATTTACCTTTAAATGGTTCAGAAGACTAAATTTATGTACACACATTTATCTAAAATATATACATGCACACATATACTCAGGTGGGCAGGAAGAGAGAGGAAACGAGGATGGGTAGGAGGGGGAGGAAGGGAAGGAGAAGGGGGGAGCAAGTGGGAGAGTGTTAGGGGAATCTGGATAAAGTATATATGGATTTCTCCATATTATTTCTATTTTTATAGCTTTCTATAAATTTGAATTTTTGTTCCAAGAAGTTAAATCCAATGTGTCATGCTTCCAGCAACCCCGGGTTACCAGGGTGTTGAGGTGGTACTGATGAGCAGTTGTATGCTGAAGTTCAGGGTGATTCTGTTATCATCCTACCATGTCTAGCACAAAGCTGGACTTTGTGGCAGGCAGCCGCATTAGACATCTGAATTCTTTTTAAAAAATATTTTATTATTAAAAAAAAAGCCAGGCGTAGTGGTGCCTTTAATCCTAGCACTTGGGAGGCAGAGGCAGGTGGATCTTTGTGAGTTCAAGGCCAGCCTGGTCTACAGAGTGAGTTCCAGGACAGCTGGGGCTACAGGGAGACTCTGTCTCAAAAAAGACCCAAAATTTTTTTTTATTATTTTTATTATATGTGTACAGTGTATTGCTTGCATGTAGGTAGGTGCAACTGTGTCATGAAATCCCCACTGAGGTCAGAAGAGGGCATCAGATTCCCTGGAATTGGAGTTATAGATGCTTATACCATATGGGGGCTGGGAATTGAATCCAGGTCCTCTCCAAGAGCAGTCAGTGCTCTTACCTGCTGAGCCATCTCTCCAGCCCCAACATCTGAATTCTTTAATTATGATTCATTGGTGCTCAAAAACTAAGAATCATAATTCTTCAGTCTTGAATGGTAGTAACTTTAGGAGCTGGGACCCTGCATGTTACATGTGCTCCCCAGGTGGAGATCTCTTAAGTCCACTTGCAAACACACTGCCACGTAGCAGGTGTGGGTCTGTGCTGCTTACACCACCCCATGCCCAGTGCCCAGCGCCCAGCTCTTGGGAACTGGGGACTATGTCTCTTTCCTCCTTCAGAGCCTGCAGGGCACCATGTAGCCCACATCCGCACCCTCATCCTCATCTGCACAATTTTTCAGGGAGTTTAAGATTTAATGAAAGACTGGAGAGGAGCACAGACTTATTTACCTGGTTTCTTGCTTAGAATTGAGTATGAGGTGGAGCTGAGAACCGAGGAAAACAAAATCCAAGTTGATGTCAAAATTAGCCTGACATTTTTACGTCCCATGCATAGATCAGCTTAGAACTTAACATATTAGGAGCCCATCCAGAAATCCTGAAGCAGCCATAGTGCATCACCCATCTCAGGGCAGCACAAAATGTAAGTATTTTGGCTTCTAGAATGGAAGTCTTAGGGTCTTAGTATGATAGTATTTCTATTTTTTCTTCACTTAAAGGAACCATTGGAAACTGGGTGGAATGTTAAAAAAAAACCTGCAAAGTTGTGATACAGAACTGATCATATTCAGGGAATGATGTCTCTTCCTACCAGAATGTCTATGTGGCTGTTTAGATTCCCACCATCTTAGCAATAACACTGATGGACCCTCCTGGGTAAGGTTAATGGAAACACAAAGTTAGTGTCATCCCTGACCTCTTATCAGCAGAGCCAACAGTCAGAGGTGGACTTCCTGGTGTCTCTCAGTCCCTGAGTGTGAGGGAGGTAAAATCTCTCCACAGAGAGAGCCCAGGCCAGGCTGTCCTCCAATAACTGACCACTGTTATCAGGCAACACAGACCTGGGTGAGTCATGAGGAAGGAAGAAGTGAGTCACCAGACTCTGCACGTGCGTCATATCAGTTTTCCTGGCAATGCTGAAAAGTAGACTTTTACACAGGTTCATTTTGTGGATGGAAAAACTGAGATCCAGAGAGGTTGCATGTCTTTCCCAAGGCCACACAGCTGCTGAGAGGTGGAGGCAGGCTTCAACACTCCGTTCTTGATCACCATTTACTCATTCCCTTGAGGTTGGATTTGCTTCTGCTGCTCTCCTCTTCATTATCTCCTCCCAAAGTCTGGCTCTTATTTTTACAGATTTTCTGCTTTGAAATCTAAATACTGAAGTCCTTTTTGGTGAGATGACCCTGGTCAATTCGTGTGGAAACAGGAGAGAGCACATCAGTTTGGTGACTGGTTTGACCCGGTTCTCAAAGTCTGGCAGCAGTTGTTGGAGAACAGCCCAGTGTTTAGGTGGAAAAGAGAATTTCTGGGCATTGGTCCATAGCTAGGTAGAAGAAGGGACACAGCATGGGTTCCGTGTGTGTTGATCCAGCAACCTGACACTTGTATAGCTGGAGGTGCTGAGGACTGGAGGATGCAGAACAAAGGGGATCTCTTGGCTGGGAGGCTAGCAAGGTGCCAGTGGATGGCTTTCTTCTCTGGATGGTCTGGGTCCACTTTGATGGCTGCGTTCACATCGCAGTGAGGTGATTGTTCAGAGCATGTCCCTGAAGGTGGATGAGGAGAACAAATAAATCCCTTCTGTAAGAATAGTGTTTCATTTTGTTGAGCTTTAACATTTTTCAGTACAGGATAGTGACACATAATGAGATTTTAAAATGAGATCAGATTCAAGCCTGGAAAAGTCTCTTCAGCTTAGAGTTCAGATGAGTACCCGGGTCCTTGCTCAGGGTTGCCAGCTGGGAGGAGGCCGAACTAACTGAACCTACTTGGACAAGGAGCTCAACTCAGTCTTCCCTGCAGCAGAGATTTGTTAGGGTCTGACCAGTGCACAGTGCATGCCCTGTACCTTTTGGGCCTGTGTTCCACTATACTAGCACACAGGCAAATTTTAGCCAAGTACTGATGAAGGGAGAGAGAGAGAGAAGGGAGAAGAGAGGCAGATCATAGCCGGAATGGCAGTGCTCCCCTCCCAGCCTCGTCACTCTTTTCTTCCCTGGCCAGGATTTAGGAAAATAGTATGTCAAAACTTGGTTTTGAGGCTGGAGATGTAGCTGAGTTGGTAGTGTACTTGCCTAGCATGCATAATACACAGTGCAGAATAAAAGCTGGGTATGGTGTTATATACCTGCAATTCCAGCATGTATCCTAGGCAGAGACTGGAGGATCTGAAGTTCAAGGTTACCCCTAGCTACATAGTTCAATGCCAGACTGGGCTACATGAGAGACCCTGACTAAAAACAAACCAAAACAAAAGGCAAAACCCTTTCCCAAAGGCAAAAGAATACTAATGCCATCTTGCAGAGATCTGGGAGCTGAGAAGCACACACCACTGAAATGAATAAGGAAATCGCCCTCTCCCCATTTGATAAACCGTTACTGACTTTCTGCTGTGTGCACAGTTCAGACCACAAAGGGAGATATGCTGGGTAGATGAAAGACAGCATTCCCTCAGTCCTTCTAGCTCCCTTGAGAGGTCAGTCCTGTTGTTTCCAACTCCTGGATGAAAGCACTAAGGCTTGAGAGGGTAAATGACTGGAACCCAGCAGTCTTGAAGACTGAGTTTTTTAAAAATTGCTTTGATGGTTTGTTATCCTTGAGTGAAAAAAATTCTTGGCCTGAGGGGAAAAAAATCATAGAAGACTGCAAGCTTATCTAAAACAAAGTTCCAGGGAGATGGCAGCTGTTGGATTTCCTGGAGCTTGCACAGGTGAGCCAGCTCCCAGGTCGAGGCATGTTCATGCTTTGCTCTGGCTTAAAAAATAGGTGATGACTCCTTAGGGACCTAAAAGTCTTGAACTCTCCTGGCTGGCACAGGTTGTGCTTGGCACGCATGCAGCTTGTTAACTGAGAATTCACCGGGGGTGTGCCCTTTCTCTTGTCCCTCTGCACACCGGGCAGCCCCAGGTTATGCCACGCACAGGGGCCCAGCTCTCATGGGCAAGGAGGGAAGTGCATGGAAAATGTACTGGTGAGTGAGTCATTATCAGACTTCAATGTTCTAATGATGCAAGTTAATAGTCTAGGGACAGCATTATCAGATCCTGTCTGGTCTGTTTCATCTCAGCTTTGAATGCCTCGAATATGCTTGACCTTGTGCTAGGGTATGGCTTACTTATGAGAAGTGAGTTTTGTTCTCATTATATAGACACAAGTCTCTAAGAGATCATAGAACTTGCCCATGTTCCTCTAGCTGCACGTTCCAACCAGTTCCTGAATCTGAGCCATTGTTCTCTCTAGAGACTTGTCTGGCCTAAGCATTGAGGCGTCGCATTGGTCCTCATCTTTCAAGCATCATTCATCTGTCCCTGGGAACTCCACAGAGGGGCTCAGCATTTTTGAATCTTCCTCTCTGCCTCACTGGAAATTATCCAGCCTGCTTGAGCAGGTAGATGGATGCACAGCATGTATCTTGCTGGACTCATGCTCTTTGCTTCCTGGAGAGCTCGCTTTACCTGTATTTGGACTCATTATCAGTAGTAATGAGCATACTTACTTCTGTTCCCAGAGTCCTAATGTAGTCATGCAGAGCCAGAAAACAGCAGGCAGAGCCCTTGCTAGAATCAGCTGGGTTTGGAACAGCTCTCCACAGCCTCGCTAGTGGCCTGTGCTGACGTTGAGCAGTTGAGGTGGATGTGAACTTGAATGCTGCTATCTTCCTAGTGCCCAGCTGTGATAGCTACCATGTTTCCACTTAATAATGGCAATGGTAAATACTCCTTGCCTGATTGTAGTATAGTAGCAGGTACTTTTTATCTAAAAAATTTTTTTAATTTATTTTTTGTGTGTATGAGTGTACTGTCTGCATGTAGGTTGGTGCACCCATGTCATGCAATGCCGCGGAGGTCAGAAGAGGGTGTCGGATTCCCCTGGAACTGGAGTTAAAGTCAGTTCTTAGCCGCCATGTGGGTGCTGGGAGTCGAACCCAGGTCCTCTGCAAGAGCAGTCGGTGCTCTTAACCACTGAGCCATCTCTCCAGTCCCATGAAGGTACTTTTTAAAGCCTTTTACAAATATTGACTCATTTTAATATTCGCAACCCTTTAAAATAGGTACAATTGTTATCTACTCATTTTTCAGATGAAGAAACAGAGAAAGAAGTCACATAATTTGTCCATTGTCACACAGCAAGTGAGGGAGAAGCTGGGTGGTATGGAGTTGGTACCTAGCATGACATTGCAATATAAGTTCATCTTCACTGATCCCCCATGCCCCTCGGGGCAGGTGCTCAGTCCTGGAGTGGATGTAACCAGACTCAGCCTGCTAAGGCAGTTGAGGGACTATATCCATAACATTGTCTGACTTTTTCATCATCCTTCATCTTTGCTAATTTCTTAAACAGGTGCACAGTAGCTGCTCATCCATGATTGGGAGGTTTATTTGTGAGGTCAGGAGCTGTGTGTGCCAGAGAATCACAGAAGCTGTCCAAAGCTGGTGCACAAACAATACTGGACACCTGTTAGTGGGCCACAGCATAGATGGGTGCACAGGTGGACTGGTGGATTTCAGTCCTGTGCTGCAGGGATCAACTTCTAGATGACTTGTCCTGAGGGAGCACAGAGCTGGTTGCTGCAGGAAGGAAGGAAAGACAGCAGGAGGATTTGGATAGGGGTCTGGCCTAGAAGTAGAGCAATGGCATCATATATTATTTGCAGTTCACAGAACTTTAAAATAATTAAAAATAATTATCTGTGTGTGTGTGTGTGTGTGTGTGTGTGTGTGTGTGCACATGAGTACACAGGCTGGTGGAGGCCAGAGGAAGGCACTGGATCTCCTAGAGCTGGAGTTATAGGCAATTTTAGGCTGCCTGACATGGGCTCTGGGAACTGAATTTTGATCCTCTGCAAGGGCAGTATCAGCTCTTAACTGCTGAGCCATCTCTCCAGCTCTATCACAGGGCATCTCTATATACCTTGCTGTACTGAATTCTCACAATAACATGTTAGAGGGGTAGCAGATCAGTGTTCCATTTTACAGAAGAAGAAACTGAGGCCTAGAGGAGAAATAACCTGCCAAAGTTCACTTAGCTCTGTGTCTAGTACTTTCCCCACTACTCCATAGGGCTTGCCTGACTCTACAGAGTGAGGGAACTGGATGGGTAGGCCTGCTTGGCTGAGTTCTGGGGAGGGTTGGCAGAGGGAACTAGCTGCTTACAGTGGTGAGATGCTGCCACTAATCTGTATGGCCCTGTACTGGGGAAAGGACCACAAGTATCGATGCAAAAGCACAACTCTCTCCTCAAAGGGGAAAAGAGATAGTTTATTCTGGAGCCAAATATGAGTGACCATGGCCTGGGAGCACAGACAGATTCAGGTTACCCCAAATGCCACATTCCAGTGTGGAAGCAGTTTATGAAGTTCTTATGTTAACAGAGCAAAGAAAGTCATAAATCAGCACACTTTAAATACATTTGGTGGGTGGGATACAGTGAAGAGCAGAGGGTTGTGCTATAGGCTTCAGCTGCTATCTGAGGACTCAGCCTTTTGGTTGGTGGAAGCTGCGTTTTGTTAATACATTCTGAAAGGTTTTTATCTCGTAGTCATAGAGACACAGAGGTGGGCAAGGGATGCTATTTAGGGGGCTAAAGATGCAGGACTTTTCTGGGAACTCTTGTTCTGAGAGTGTGAATGCTCAAGGTTTTACCATTGGACAGATGACCAAGATGCCTCTCTCTTGGGCTTCAAACCCTGGACCTGAAAGGAGAATCAGACTCAGGCTGCTGCAGATACATCCCTTTACACAACTCCAAAGAGGATGACTATTCTCAGCCTTTAGAGAAGCTGCCTGTGTCTTATACCTGTCAGCAGAACCTTCTTATGAAAGCTCATATATTCTGACCCTTGGGTTTAGCTCCTGTGAGCCCTGCTTGGGGGAAGTGGAAGAGCACATTGGAACTGGTCTCGGCAATTCCTGTGAAGTGTCTTTTGATATTTGTCTTATCCCTTTTCCCAAGACATCTGTCCGGATCAGGCTTTTCCCATCTCTTGTCCCCCCCAAGGGTTTCTCTAATCTTCTCTAACCCAACTGCACACAGCTATCACAGCTCCCAACCACAAACACTAGAGTGGTTTTAAGTAAATATGCCCTATCTCCCTGCTTCCATCAGGAGGAATTTCTCTCCAGTGTCTACTTGGCCCTTCCCGTATCTGAACCAGCCATACCAAGTCCTATGTACTAATGGCCAGCTCTGGCACAGGACGGAAGGGGGATCTCTTCCTGCCACGCTGTGTCCCTGCTTTTGTTTCTGTATGGGCGTCCTTTCTTCTTGTCCTGTGTCCTTCAAGGCTTAACATGAGTGAATCATTCTCTGATTCCAAGCCCTTTGCTTGCTTACAGGCAAGAAAAATGTCCTTTTCTCCTTGGATTTTCATACAATTTGTAATGTGATGCTTAAAAAAATGAAAGTTAGTCGCTTGCTTGTGTCTGACTCCCCGGCTGTTCTCTGGGAGGAGAGTGGGAGATTTCAGCTCATTTCCTGGTACCCAGCTCAAAATGACTGCCTCTATTGTATGAAAGTTCATGTCTAAATAACGAACAGGCTAGCAGGACAGGCACAGGCTAGCGGGACAGAGGCACAGGCTAGCAGGACAGACACAGGCTATCGGGACAGGCACAGGCTAGCGGGACAGGCAAAGGCTAGCGGGACAGACACAGGCTAGCGGGACAGACACAGGCTAGCAGGACAGACACAGGCTAGCAGGGCAGGCACAGGCTAGCAGGACAGAGGCACAGGCTAGCAGGACAGAGGCACAGGCTAGCAGGACAGACACAGGCTAGCAGGACAGGCACAGGCTAGCGGGACAGGCACAGGCTAGCGGGACAGGCACAGGCTAGCGGGACAGGCACAGGCTAGCGAGACAGACACAGGCTAGCGAGGCAGGCACAGGCTAGCGGGACAGGCAAAGGCTAGCGGAACAGGCACAGGCTAGCGGGACAGGCACAGGCTAGGGGGACAGAGGAACAGGCTAGTGGGACAGGCACAGGCTAGCGGGACAGACACAGGTTAGCGGGACAGGTACAGGCTAGTGGGACAGGCACAGGTTAGGGGGACAGGCACAGGCTAGCCGGACATGCATAGGTTAGCGGGACAGACACAGGCTAGCGAGACAGACACAGGCTAGCGAGGCAGGCACAGGCTAGTGGGACAGGCACAGGCTAGGGGGACAGACACAGGTTAGCGGGACAGGCACAGGCTAGCGGGACAGGCACAGGTTAGGGGGACAGGCACAGGCTAGCGGAACATGCACAGGTTAGTGGGACAGGAACAGGCTAGTGGGACAGGCACAGGTTAGGGGGACAGGCACAGGCTAGCGGGACAGACACAGGTTAGCGGGACAGGTACAGGCTAGTGGGACAGGCACAGGTTAGGGGGACAGGCACAGGCTAGCCGGACATGCATAGGTTAGCGGGACAGACACAGGCTAGTGGGACAGGCACAGGCTAGCGGGACAGGCACAGGCTAGCGGGACAGGCACAGGTTAGGGGGACAGGCACAGACTAGCGGGACAGGCACAGGCGAGGGGGACAGACACAGGTTAGCGGGACAGGCACAGGCTAGCGGGACAGGCACAGGTTAGGGGGACAGGCACAGGCTAGCGGAACATGCACAGGTTAGTGGGACAGGAACAGGCTAGTGGGACAGGCACAGGTTAGGGGGACAGGCACAGGCTAGCGGGACAGACACAGGCTAGCGGGACAGGCACAGGCTAGCAGGACAGGCACAGGCTAGCGGGACAGGCACAGGCTAGCGGGACAGGCACAGGCTAGCGGGACAGGCACAGGCTAGCGGGACAGGCACAGGTTAGGGGGACAGGCACAGACTAGCGGGACAGGCACAGGCGAGGGGGACAGACACAGGTTAGCGGGACAGGCACAGGCTAGCGGGACAGGCACAGGTTAGGGGGACAGGCACAGGCTAGCGGAACATGCACAGGTTAGTGGGACAGGAACAGGCTAGTGGGACAGGCACAGGTTAGGGGGACAGGCACAGGCTAGCGGGACAGACACAGGCTAGCGGGACAGGCACAGGCTAGCAGGACAGGCACAGGTTAGGGGGACAGGCACAGGATAGCAGGACAGGCACAGGCTAGCGGGACAGGCAAAGGCTAGCGGGACAGGCACAGGCTAGGGGGACAGGCACAGGCTAGCTGGACAGACACAGGCTAGCGGGACAGGCACAGGCTAGCTGGACAGACACAGGCTAGCGGGACAGGCACAGGTTAGGGGGACAGGCACAGGTTAGGGGGACAGGCACAGGCTAGTGGGACAGGCAAAGGCTAGCGGGACAGACACAGGTTAGCTGGACAGATACAGGCTAGCGGGACAGGAACAGGCTAGCTGGACAGGCAAAGGCTAGCGGGACAGACACAGGTTAGCTGGACAGACACAGGCTAGCGGGACAGGAACAGGCTAGCGGGACAGGAACAGGCTAGCGGGACAGACACAGGCTAGCGGGACAGGCACAGGCTAGCGGGACAGGCACAGACTAGCGGGACAGGCACAGGTTAGCGGGACAGGCACAGGCTAGTGGGACAGACACAGGCTAGGGGGACAGGCACAGGTTAGGAGGACAGGCACAGGTTAGGGGGACAGGCACAGGCTAGCGGGACAGAGGCACAGGCTAGCAGGACAGAGGCACAGGCTAGCAGGACAGACACAGGCTAGCAGGACAGATACAGGCTAGCGGGACAGGCACAGGCTAGTGGGACAGGCACAGGCTAGCAGGACAGACACAGGCTAGCAGGACAGATACAGGCTAGCGGGACAGACACAGGCTAGCAGGACAGACAGGCACAGGCTAGCGGGACAGACACAGACTACCAGGACAGACACAGGCTAGCAGAACAGGCACAGGCTAGCAGGACAGGTACAGGCTCTGTAGCTACAGCTTCTCCCTTTTTCTTCAGAGCAAGTGAACTTCCAGGAGCCCAGAGTCTGTCTCTCTCTCTCTCTCTCTCTCTCTGAATTATAATCCGTTCTTTCTAAGATTGGGGCTTCAGGGCCCATGGCTTCTCTTTGTGTTGATTTTTTTTTCTCCCAGTAACTATTCTAGATTCCCTTTATCAAATGCCTCTTTTCTTTAAGACCCTGAAAAATAGGTCCTCTCATGTAGTGTCCAAGGGATTCCAGGCAGCAGGCATTGCTATGCTCATTTAAAATGAAAAAGATGAGGAAACAGGAGAGCTAGATCAGTGGCTAAGGGACAATTGCTGCTCTTGCAGAGGACATGGGTTAGATTACCACCACCCACACTAACAACCGTCAACTCCAGTTCTGGGGAATCTGACACTCTTTTCTGGCCTCTGTGGGCACAGGCACATACATACATGCAGGCAAAATACTCATACACATTAAAAGTAAAAAATAAATAAATCTTCTTTGCGGCGTTGCACGTCACGGGTGCACAGACTTGCATGCAGACAATACATTCATACACATACGGAAATAAATAAAATAAAAAAATTAAAAAATATATAAGTTTTAAGCAGTAAGTAGTAGCCCAGAGCTGCTCAAAAGGTGGTCTCTAGGCTAGCCTCAGCCTCACCTGGAAAGCTGGCAAAATGCAGTCTCTGGACCCTAGCAGCCACATCAAATGAGAAGCTGTAGTAGGTGCTCAAGGCAGTTTGCTGTTTGCTCCAATAGAAAGACACGGAGTAGGGCCCAGCCATGTCCAGATGGTGGTCCATGCACACACAAGGCTCGCCTCCTTCTGCATCTGGTGTCCACTGCTGTCAGTGAGGACAAAGAAGGAGGTTGGGTACAACCCACCTTAGAACTAAATCCGGGTGGTTTAGCTTAATGTCTGACATCCCAGTGTTGACTCCATGACTCACTAATGCTTTTAACAGCTTTAGAAGGTGACGTTAGCCACCCTGGGGCCAGCTTCTGGGTTTCAAGCCTTTGAGGGAATATTTGGCAGTGGGGAAAGGTTCGATATTTCAGATGTCTTAGACTGGCTAGGTTGGACAGATTCCTAAGAACAAGGGAAGATACTTCCATGAGTTTGTTCCCCAGTGTTGTGTGTTTGACTTTATGGGTAGTCACTCACCCTGGGGGGTTCCGCAGTGTTGGAGGGTCTGGTTGGAAGAATGGAGCTAGCTGCTGGGCTCTAGAGATATGGAGTTCAGCCTTTGTTAGAGGGAGCAGCCCTTCTGCATCTCTAAGACCATGCCTGCCTTTCCCTCTTGTGTGATCTCAGCTGTTATAAAAGACACAGACTGAGGCCAACCATTTAGAAGCTAACAATAATTAACAGACTGATATTCTGTTAGAATTAATTGTGAAAATAAGAACTTATATTTAATATGACTTTTAATTTCAATTTTCTAATAATTTACTTTTATTATACTTTATGAAAGGGTCCATTCATGACGCATAGAAATCAGTTGTTTGTTTGAATAGCGCTGACTCACAAGCCTGCAGGCTCTGGCCTGCCTACCTTCCTAGATTTATGTTTTGGTCCCTGTCCATCATCCTCTGTGCTCTCAGACATTTTTCTGTGTAGACTGTGCAAATACTATTGCCTCTGCCTGGATCGCCCTGCTCCGCCTGGCTTCAAGCCTTAGTGCAGTACCAGCTGCTTGGAGAAGTCATCCTTTTCCTCCTGCTGGCTGCTTACATATTGTCTCTGCACTAGGTTGTTTTCCTTCATGGTCCTTAGCAAAACTGTCATCAAATAATTGGTTGTAAGGCCTGTTTTACTAGCATATCAAAGAAGGGGCTGAGACTATTTTGTGCTTTGTGTGCTCTAATCCTGGATCTTTCAGAGTGCAAGGGACAGAAAAGATGCTTCGTGAACAAATAGTTACTAAATGAGTGGGTGACACTGAGTGAAGGAATGTGCTTTGTTTATATGTTTACATTGTTTCTAACTTTAAAGCAAGAGAATAGTTGACTAAGAGCAGGCAAGCCACAAAGGAGGGGCCACAGTTTCCAGTTTAAGTTAGATCATCACTCCTTAAAGACCTGCATGTGGTAGCACACACGAGACTTCAAGGCCAGACTCAGCTACATATGGACTTTGAGGCCGATAAGGGCTGTAAGAGATACTGTTTCAAAAATACAACCCCCCCCCCCCCAGGAATTGGCCTCAAATATTCACAACCTCTGAGTGACCTAGGTGTAAAAGGACTCACATTAGCTGGGCTGGAGGGGAGGTCAAGATGAGGGAAGTAGGAAGTGGCAGATCCTGCTCAATGCCAACAGCAACCTTTATAAGCGAGCAATCATAAGGAGCTTGGATATTATTTTTAAAATAAGGGGCAGCCACAAAGGTTTAAGGGCAAAGGGGGTGGAAAATGGAGAATAGAGAGAAAGGGCAAGGAATTGTGGACATTTAAATTGGACTTTTATTATTCATAGACTGATGGTCACTGTGTTCCTTACTCTCCCCTGAGCTAGGCAGGTGCAGGGCTGAGGGACTGGGAAAGTCAGTTGAGCAGAATGGGAGAATCTTGGGAGCAAGGTGCAGTTATAAGACTGCTCCAGCGATCCAGAAGGGACTCATGGGAGCCAGGATAGGCACTAGGACTATCCCTGTAGTGCCGTCTGGAGAGGCACAAATGGGCTTGAATGGAGAACTGGCAGGGCTTCATAAGAGATTCAGTATGTGAAGTGAGATCAGAGGAGCGAAGGCTAGTGGGTGCCCAGGTGCCTGGTTTGGGAAACTGAATGGATGACGATGCCCCCCTTTTTTGAGCCAAAGCTTTAGCCTGTTCATGCTGTGTTGAAAAGGCCAATTGAGCCTTGCCAGTCAGCTTGTTTCTAGAAACAAATGCCCATATTATAATAACAAAGGCCTGAGAAAATATAACAACAAATGTATGAGAGAATTAGAAATATCTGAGATAACATAACAGCAAGTATCTGAGATAATATAGTAACAAGTACTTGAGGTAATATAACAAATACCTCAGGTAAACAGTCTGCAGAAAGACAAAGTGTATTTCAACTCAGCCTTCGAGGCTTCAGTCTATACCTGGTTGGCCCTGTGCTTTAAGCCTGTGATGCCATGTAATGGTAGGCATGTGGGAAGCAAAAAGAGAGTAAGAGGTTAGGGTCTCACTATCTTCTTCAAGGGCATCTCTTCAAAGACCTGAAGACCTCCCTCTAGGCCCTACCACCAACCAGTAGCACTTTTATGAAGACCAAGCCTTTACCTTTGAGAGGATATGCTTTGAGAAGCACTTAAGACCCAAACTATAGTACCAGCTTCAAGGGTGCAATGTGGAAAGTGGGTGAGACAAAGCATAAGGAGCTTAGTCCGGGGCTGTTGGATTTAAGCCTAAATCTGGCTGGGCTGCAGGTGGGCAAATTTGGGTCCATGTCCAAGTGGGAGAGGGGGAATTCAGAGGCCAGGAAACAAGCGGAAAGTGGTGGGGAATCTACCACCACAGTTTGAAGAATTGTTCTCTCTCTCTCTCTCTCTCTCTCTCTCTCTCTCTCTCTCTCTCTCTCTCTCTTTCTCTCTTTCTCCCACTCTCTCTCTCATCCACCATCTTTATCTGCATCATGCTTCCCTAAAGCTCTTGACTTAATCCAGCTTGACTCTACACATGTCGCCATCTGGCACTGGATCATGTGCCTTTTCAATCAAAGGAAGCAGAATGATTTTATTCAGCAATGTGAACCCATGACTGGATGCCTTCATGGTGTGTTACAGTCAAATCTGAACTTGCACTCAGCCTTTGAGGTAAAAGGTTTATTGGGATTAACTATGAAACAGAATTCTTGCAGGAAAATGTTCCCCAGTTTCACGAATTTTACTATGTCCCAAATCATTAAAATCAAGCCAAGGCATCTGCTTAGGGAGGAGCTGTAGGCATGTTGCTTCTGAGATGCAGGGTAAGAGGATATGGCTGCAGCATTACCAGACATCAGATGTATTTAAAGCCTCACAGTACTGGGCAGACAACACTGACAGGTGGTTTAGTAGAAAGTGTATTAGACCAGGAATTAGAGCCTGCAGAGGGTTTCTGCAATTGTGGTCTTCAGACCATCTGTATCAGGATTGTCTAGGAAGGGGCATGATTTTGATTCACCAAGATTGACCTAGGGAACTGGACTTTTAACAGCCTTTCCCCCATGTGATTCTGGTTCATATCATTGGGAAATTGTTCCTCAAAGGCTGTGTGCTCAGCCACCCACAAAGGAGACCCTGAGCTGAAGGCCTGGGCTTTGAGACAGTAAGAGGCTTTGCATCCTTTCCTCCACAAAGCAAGAGGAATACAGATTTTAAAAGACTACTACAACATGGAAGAGCTATTCCAAACCCAGGGTGGTGCCTCATCTGTAACTCAAGATCTTGGTTTATTGAAGCAGGAGGATCTCAGCTCAGACTGAGATCCAAGGTTGGTTTCAAGTGGGTACCTATGAAATGAATTTAACAGTGTTTACCCCATGAGAAGAGAGAGGATTCAATGATGTACTCAACACAGTACTTGGCAAGAAGGCAGTAAATGGGAGCAATAGTATCATCTCTCATTGTTCTGAGCAGCCAGATGACTTCAGGCAGCAGACCTGTCTTCACCCAGAGCTGCAGAGTTGAGCTCACTGGGCTGCGGTGGAGCTACTAGCATCATGTGAATATCTGACTCATGGACTCTCAACTAGATTCCCTCGTTTTCTGTCTTATATAAATGTAAAAGTCTGTAAATTCATAGTCTGCATGTTAATCCTTTATTAAGTGGTCTATTGCCAGCATTTAGTTTCCATACTGCTTAAGATTGTATACCTAGTGCCACGGCAGCTAGATCTTACACTTGAGTTAGGGTATTTTTAAAGACAATCCTGGAACAGGTGTGATATTTGCCTTTGAAGCTAACTTTAGAACCTTACTTCGCCCACAAAAGGTGTGGCTCCACTACACTTAAGACCTGATGATTGACTTATTTTTGTGCCTTGATTTTTTTTTTTTTTTATCCTCGGAACTGAAGTAATGGCATCTCATGGTTGTTGGATAGGGACATGAGATCACAGTTATGAGAGGAAGTTTAAATGGGAAAATTTTTAAGTTAGTCTCATGTAGAATTGGCAATTACTGGTGTAGTAGGATGGCCCTTCAGTGTCTATGTTCAAAAACTGGCCAGGGATGTTTTGTGGCTTTTCGGCACAGGCACAGCAGCCTGTGTACTGGGTTAGTCTGTGTTTAAGGATAAGGTGTCTTTTCTTCAGTGTCACACGCAGCCAGTGAGGAGACACCTCTGATTCTAGAACAGATATTGTTTCTCCTGATTCAAGTGAAGTCTAGACTTCTGGTCAATAGCTTGATATGGTTAAATGCATGCTTCTCTGGGCTTGCACTTACAAAGAGATGGAGAAAGGCAAAAATTCTAGGCACTGGGTTATCCTAGTCATATTTCATAGCATTTAAAGAGTTACCACCTTCAGTGAAATGGTCTGGGTTGTTTATCTATCTGTAGAATCCTGGGGCGGACTTTATTTTGGACAGAGTCTTGCCATGTATCCCAGGCTGAGCTCTAATCTAGATCCTCCTTCTTCAATTAACCAAGAGCTGGGGTTACAGATGAGGTACCACACTGGGTTTGGAATAACTCTTCCATGTTGTAGTAGTCTTTTAAAACCTGCATTCCTCTTGCTTTGTAGAGGAAAGGATGCAAAGCCCCTCATTGTCTCAGAGCCCAAGCCTGTTGTTAGTTCAGGGTCTCTTGTAGGTGGTTGGGCACATACTGCCAGTTGATGACCCTTTCTGAACCACATTGCTGAGGATCATGTGCAGAGAGTGATTGGCAGAGTCTTTTCCAGCATGATGTTTTATGGCTGGGTTCTAGTCACCCATATTTAAAAACACTGCACTATCAGAGTTCTTTCCAGTAAATATCATGATTTTTTACATGCCGGGGTGCACTTTGTGTCTTAGTGATAGGAAAATTGTTTGGGGGTTTCTAGCAGTGTATCATATATTGTGATGCTGTGTTTCCACCAAATGCTCACTGGAAAATAGTGCCTGGGTTGAAGAAGCCACTGATTAGGCAGACAGAGTAAGTACCTACAGGAAAAAAGAAGCAGTGCACTCAATTTCCACATTTACTGTCAGGGCTCACAGACACCTCTTCTCAAAATGCCACTTTGATCCTTTTTACTGTGGATGCTCATTAAATTATTGATTGTTCTTCATGGGCCTAAAATATTACATAATTTTAAAAGACTGGATTATGATAATGAATTGATTGATCTAGGAGAGTTTTCTAATATATATATATATATATATATATATGTGTGTGTGTGTGTGTATCTTCATTCTTCTAACATTAATTGTTTACTGTGTTTCAGGCAGTAATTTAAAAGACAGTCACAGCCTGAGGATACAGTTCAGTGGTAGAGGGCTTACCTAGTATGCATAAAGCTCTAAATAAATTCAATACCCAGTATTGAAAAATGAGAAAGAGGAAGAGAGAAAGAGGGGAGAAGAGGGAGAGAGAGTAGTTTTGTGGAGCTTATGAGAAGGAAAGCAGGAAACAAAGATGTTTAATGTGTCGAAGAGTTTTGTTTCCTATGATAGAAAACAAAGCAGCGTTAAGGAACAAGAGAGGAGAGAACGCTGTTTTACTGGTGTGTTCAGGAAAGCTCCTATAGGAAAGTGCCTTTTGGGGCCTTTAGATTCTATGTGTTTCATATCCTTAGATTCAATCACCAGATTTAAAATATCTGGGAAAATGCATGTGTTCCCACAGGATTTACATTGTTTGGGGTATTTTAGGTAATCTAGAATTGCTTCCTAGATGGGTGGGCTATGTGCAAATAATACACCTGAACGTCCTGGGAGTTGAGTAGCACAGAGGAACTAATTCCTTACTGATACCCAGGAGCGACTGTAGGGATTTATCAGGGGAGAGATGGAAAGATAAAGACTCTCTAAAGATTAAGCAGCAAGGAAGCTGTACTATGTTGATCTGAATGAGAGAGCTGGGACAAGACCAGGACTACAGGAGGCCATAGAAGACACCGCACAGAGATCTGACAGGTCTCCAAAGTAGCTTTCTGGCTGGCATGTGAAGACTCTTTAAGATCTCCTGTGTGGGGGGTTGGAGGGGAACAGAAAGGTAAAATGGTCATTCAGAGAAGGGGTTGAGGACGAGAGGGGATTGACAATGAGACCAGAGAAAAGAGAAATGTTGAGTTAGACTAAGGATGCAGAGTCTTACAGGCATGAGTGTCCAGGAGATGGTGACTGATTAGTTTGGGCTTGCTGAAGTACCTGACAAAAATGAGATACTCCTGGTAGATTCATGGCAGATTGAGGCAGGAATTAGGACAACTAGGAGGACAGTGGGGCTTGCCCGAATCCCTCAAGGGATTGCATTTTTCTGAGTATATGTTGGAGACCAAGAGTTTTCCACAAACGAGCACTTTTGAGGTGTCTCCACACAGGGAATGTCTTCCTAGATCAGCATACATACACTATTTGCAAGAGAGAATGGAGAACTTTCCAGACAGTCCATCGAATGCTTGCAGATCAGAAGGGGGAACTGAAGGCTCTGGTCAAAAGCGGGTGTGAAAATGATCTGTGATTTCCGGTGGATCACAAGTCCTTACCTAGGGGAACTGGCTCTGGGTAGTTTCAGAACGGTTCGCACCGCATACCTGAAATGGTGAGGTGTGGTTCCATCTTCACCCACAGACCTAAAGATCAGAACCACGGCTGGAGCAGGAGCAGAGGCTTGGAAGAATCTGACGGCACCCAGACGTAAGTCAGGGAAGCCTAGGTTTAAATCCTGCCTCGTCTCTGGAGTAGGCCATTTCCCCAGTTTTAGTTCCCTACATAGGAACAGGGGAGTATGAAAGTGTCTGAATTTAAGTCACTGCACTAAGCAGAGTCCGTTGAGCTCCTAGTGCCCAGTCACGGCTGGTTTTTGTCATCTTTAACTGCAATTTAGATCTAGAACACCCCTAACTGTCCATGTGGTGAAGGCTGGTTCTACTGGAAGGTGGCAGAAACTTTAAGGATGAGGCCTAGAAGGTAAAGCGGGGTATGTTCATGGGGACTTGTGGGACCCTGGTCCCCAAATGTCACTATCTGTAAGGGCCAGTTTATGTAGCTATAACAAACAACTCTCAAGTGGCTACAAACAAGCAAACAAACAAACAACAGAAGCTTACCTCTCACTCATTCTACATGCCCTTACATGGGATAGATGAGGACTAACAGAATCCAAGCTGAATGCATCATTGTCAGGTATTCACAGAACAACAAAAGGAAAGAGATGTGGGGAACTGTGTTCTGGCTTCTTAGAGTTCACACACACACAAACACACATACACACACACACACACACACACACACACACACACACACACACCTTCTGTAAGTTTCCTTGTTGGAAGCAAATCACAAGTACTGGCGTGGCTTCAAGGGGTGGGAAAGTGCAGTCCTACCACTCCCGCAGGAGGACAGAAGCATCTGTGAAGGTTCTAGGGACTCTCACAGTTGCAAATAAAGGGAAAGCACCCTGTGACCCCCTTTCCAGCCCCATTTTCTCCCTATTCTCCAGAGAACATCTCTATACTTAATTTGATAATACTTCATTGTGGCTTTACTTTGTTATTTGCCTGATTATTAGTGATGCTGAACATCTTAACTCTAAAATGATTGTATTCTATGTTGCTTTGCATTGATTAATAGAGGTCCTTTATGCACTTTGGCTCTTGGCCTTTGTTTGTTACATGAGTTCTATTCTTCTGCTCTGTGGTTTCTGCTGCACTTTGTTATTGACATCTTTTGAAACACAAAAGATCTAGCATGCTTTGTTGTCCTTCAGTCTTTTCTTGATTTGTTTTATATCTTGTTTGAGAAATCATGACCTACCCTGATGAAATAACATTTTCTTTTTAAAGTTTTGCTTTTTCATATTTAGGTTTTTAGTCTTCCTTGAACTGAAGGCTGTGAATTAGTTTCCTGTTTTTCTCAAATATGGATAATGAACAGTTTAAAACTCAGGAGTTTGTCATCTTCTCTGTTGTGCCTCATACTTTGATTCAGCAAACATTTCAGGGCTCTTTATTTTGTTTCATTAGTCTGTGTGTCTATTCCTGGGCCAACAAAAACACTGCCTTAATGGTTTTATAATTAAGTGCTAATATCAGATGGAGTCAGCATTGTCTTTCCTCCTACCTCTGTTCTTCAAGATTGCTTTGGCTATTTTTGGACTATTATTCTGCCTTACCAATGCTTTTAAAATAAGCTTGTCAAGCTCTATGCAAACTTTCTTTGGGATTTTGATTTATTTATTCAACACCATTACAAGTCACTTATTATGTGTCAGACACTGCTTTTTAAATGCTCTAAAATACTTATGAAGTTATAATGTACCTTTATTTGTGGAGAGCTCTTTGTTTATACTCTTGACTTCCTGTTTATGGACACAGTAAAGAGTTGGTCATCTTCAGTATCTTTAAAGAATATTCTGTAATTTTCTCCATAAAACTAGATTATTTCTTGGCATCTTGTAAATATCTTTTTTTTTTGCAAAGTGAATTTTTTACTGAAGCTTTGTGCATTTTGTGCAACATTTCCCAATCAAATCCAGACCCATTCCCCGTTCCCTGCCCCCCACCCCACCAGAGCTCACGCATTCTGCCAAACATGTTTTTCATCTTTTTCTCAGTCTCTTTTAAAATTTTCTATGCAGAGTTTACTGTTTTGAGCAGAAGTTTGCAGTTTCAGTCAGTTCTTTGACCTAGTCATTTTTTTGTTGTTCCTTCCAATTTGCATCACTCCAAAATATGCATATATGCATGGCACACATATATCAAGATTATCACATCATAGGTTTTAACATCTCCAGCTTATGATTTTTTTTTATTAGGCTGAAACATGTCATGTTTTCCTTAAGGAATTGTTTGAAGACTCCTCCTTGGCAAGCCCAAACAACCATCAATCCTGTCCTTCTGCTCCACACTGGGGTCTTCCCTTCCCGTGGTCACCAAATGAGGTCCAGTAAGCACTGTGTCCTGTCTTGATCTTCCTGTACTGGCCTCCATGATACAGCTTGGGTAGCCCAACAATGGCAGTCTATACTCTGAAGAGGATGAAACCCCAGTAGTTGCTCAGTCCACAAGCTGGATGTCTCAGCAGTCCCCATCTGGCACTGAAGGTTTGGAGGATTCTTGGAGAGACATGAGTCTTCAGTCCATATTGTAAGGTTGAAAAGCTGTGTCTCATGTCTTTCAAGGATGGCAACAGCAGTGGCAGCCACAGGGTAGCTGTACTTGCCAGAAAGAATTGAAGACAGACAAAACAACAGTGCTTCATTTTTGTCTTCTTACTAAGATCTCAAGTTTTATACCTGAAGTACAATTTCTCAGGCCTTACTGATTATTTATTTTTGGTTATACTTTCCTTTCGAATGTTTAAGGCCACACAGTTAGCCAGGATTAACCAAAGTTTTTGCTTTCTCAAGGTCAGTTGAGGATCTGGTCCTCAGGGGTCACTCAGGTTTGGGGGGGTGGGAGCCCCTGGCTCCTTTTGGCTTTTCATTTATCAGTTCCATTCACTCAAGGACAAAGTCAGGTCTTGCTAGACCAGGCTTCCCTTTTTGAAGCATGAGCAGACTTTCCTCTTTATAAACTAGACACTGGCTGAAGTCCCATTAGCCATTTTCAAGACCTCCATGCATAGGAAGACTGGTGACTCACATTTGCAGGACATTTCAAGAGATGCCCCCATGCATAGTCCCCTGGGACTTAATTGACCTCTGAGGGCAAGGAACAAAGTTATCCCTTAAGTCCCTTGGCCAAATTGGTATGGGTATTAAGTATGATCGTTAAGCATCCAGAAAGGCTGTTACACCAGCTTGATACTTTTAATTACCGTATAATATTTTAGAAAAGGCTTGGACAAAAGAAGGTAGACTGTTTGCTTCTAGTCCACCTGTGCCCCTTTTCTAAGCCTAGGGAACAATCTGCTGAAGAGGGGGCATGGTAGAATGTAAGGGCTGCGATTGGGGTGAATGGTGACACTACAGCAATATAGACTGGACACTTATTTGATCAACTTGAATGTATACACAAGCCCCTCCAGATGGATGGTGGAAGCCTTGGACTGTGTAGGTTTGGGCACAACTGCTTCAAATTGGTTTTACATGAAGGATGCTTATACTCACAACTTATTACTTATTGTTAAAAAAATGAAATAAAAGAAAGTATAAAAAAAGAGAAAAGGCTTGGACAAAAGCTCAAGCAGCCTTGTATAAGAAATACTAAGAAGCACTCCCACAAAATAAATACTGTGGCTAGACACAATTGTGATGACAGTATTTTTCTCATTCTTTTGATTTTATATTACTCTAAAATATGCATACATGCCCTCTACCCATATACCAAAATTCCAAAGTCTGAAAATAAATGGTAGGTTAATTCTAGAACCTTTT
This sequence comes from Rhizomys pruinosus, assembly GCA_009823505.1. Lineage (NCBI taxonomy): Eukaryota > Metazoa > Chordata > Mammalia > Rodentia > Spalacidae > Rhizomys > Rhizomys pruinosus. The sequence goes on along the minus strand of VZQC01008065.1, from coordinate 3,370,127 downwards.
AAGGGATTCACAATATAAGAGCACAGTTGTTTTCAGATTATGAGGAATATAACATTAACATTGCTCAGTTTGCCTTATAACTAGGTACTTGGCGCTAACACCCACAGATGAGGGATACCATTTGCTGTTTGTTTTTCTGGGACTGTGTTACTTCACTTAACATTCTATCTTCTAGTTCCATCCATTTATCTACAAATTTCATGATGTCATCTTTCTTTACCTCTGCATAGAGCTCCATTGTGTAGATGTACCACATTCTCTCTATCTACTTGTCAGTTGAGGGGCACTTGGGTTGGTTCCAGCTCTTCACTATTGTGAAGAGAGCTGCAGTAGGAATGGCTGTGCATGTATCTCTGTGGTCAGATGAGTCTTGTGGGTATATACCCAGGAGTAGTATGGCTGGGTCAGGTGGCAAGCTCATTTTGAGTCTTTTAAGGGTTCTTTACACTACTTTCATAATGGGTATATGAGTTTGCATTCCCACCAGCAGTGGATGAGTGTTTCCCTTTCCCTACAACCTCTCCAGCATTTGGTATGATCTGTTTTCTTGATCCTAGCCAGTCTTATAGGAGTGAGATGATATCTGAAAGAGGTTTAAATTTGTGTTTCCTTAAATATTAGTGATGTTGAACACTTTTTAAGATGTTTCTCAGCCATCTCTAATTCCTCACTTGTGAAGTCTCTGTTCAGCTCTTTAATCTATCTTTTAAGTGAGTCATTTTTTTCTTCTTTGTTTTTTTGAATAGTTTATATATTTGGAAGTTAATGCTCTGTCAGATGTATCAGTGGTGAAGGTTTCCTCCCACTCTGTGGGTTTTCTCTTTACTTCTCTGATGGTTTCTTTTGCTGTACAGAAGGTTTTGAGTTTAATGAGGTCCCACTTGTCAATTGTATACGTTATTTCCTGTGCAGCTGCTGTCTGATTTAGAAAGTCTTTTCCTACGCCCATGTCTTGTAGGTTGCTGCCAACTTTTTCTTTTATCACCTTCAGAGTTTCATGTTTCATGTTGAGGTCTTTGATCCATTTGGACTTGATATTTGTACAGGGCAAGAGGTAGGGGTTTAATTTTATTCTTCTACAAGTGATGATCCAGTTTTGCCAGCACCACTTGTTGAAGATGCTGTCTTTCCTCCATTGTGTCCTCTTAGGCCCCTTGTCAAATATGAGGTAGCTGAAGTTGTATATGCTCAAGTTTGGATCTTCAGTTTTGTTCCATTGGTCACATGGTCTGTTTTTGTGCCAGTACCAAGTTGCTTTTAAAAAAATTGTATTAATTTTATTTATTTCTGTATGTGTATGAATGTACTGTCTGCATGCAAGTTTGTGCAGCCGTGTCGTGCAATGCCGCGGAGGTCAGAAGAGGGTATCGGATTCCCCTGGAACTGGAGTTCTCCTGGAGTTGGAGTTTCAGATGGTTCTTGGCCACCATGTGGGTGCTGGGGATCGAACCCGGGTCCTCTGTAAGAGCGGTCGGTGCTCTTAACCACTAGGCCATCTCTCTAGCCCCCCCCAGCTGCTTTTATGACTATAGACTTGTAGTATAGTTTGAAGTCTGGTATAGAGATCCCCCCTGTATTGCTCTTTTTGCTCAGGGTTGCTTTGGCTATTCAGGGTCTTTTGTTTTTCCACATGAAATTAAGGATTTTTTTCCAAGCCTGTAAAGAAACTCTTGGGGATTTTAATTAGGATCGTATTGAATCTGTATATTAATTTAGGTAGAATGGACATTTTTACTATACTTTTTTCAATCCATGAGCATGAGAGGTCTTTCCATCTTCTGATGTCTTCTTCAATTTCCTTCTTCAGAGGTTTAAAATTTTGTTGTAGAGATGTTTGGTGTCTTTGGTTAAATTTGTTCCTAGGTATTTCATTATTTTTGAGGCTATTGTGAGTGGGAAGGTCTCCTTGTATTCCTTCTTCAGTTGCTTGTTGTTGTTGTAAAGAAAGGCTATTGATTTTTCTAGGTTAATTTTGTATCCTGCCACTTTACTGAAACACTTGTTTCTAGGAGTTTTCTGGTGGAGTTTTTAGCATCCCTTAGGTAAAGTATCATATCATCTGCAAAAAGGGATTGCTTGAGTTCTTCACTTCCAATTAGTACTCCTTTAATTTCCTTTTCTTGTGTTATTGCCCTAGCAAGTGTTTCAAGCACTATATTGAAGAGGAGTGGTGACAGGGGGCAGCCTTGTCAAGTTCCTACCTTTAAGGGGAAGGCTTCTGACTTTTCTCCATTTAGCATGATATTGGCTGTGGTTTTCTTGTATATGGCTTTGAATACATTGAGGATTGGTCCCTTTGATCCAATTCCCTCTAGGACTTTAAGCATGAAGGGAGGGATGCTGGATTTTGTAGAAATCTTTTTCTGCATTGATTGAGAAGATTGTGTGGTTTTTGTCTTTCAGTCTATTTTTGTGTTTTATGATATTTATTGATTTTTGTATGTTGAACCATCCCTGCATCTCTGGTATGAATCCAATTTGGTCATGATGGATGATCTTTTTGATGTAGATCTGTATGCAGATTTGCAAGTACTGAGACTTTTTGCATCTGTGTTCATCAATTAGATAGGACTATAGTTCTCTTTTTTGGTTGTATCTTTGCCTGGTTTGGGTATTAGAGTGATGCTGGCTTCCTAGAAGGAATTTAGGAGATTTCCCTCTGCTTGTATCCTTCTGAACAGTTTGAGTAATAATGGTTGTAGTTGTTTTTTAAATGTTGGGTCTGTTTAAACTGTCAATCTCTTCCTGGTTAAGCATTGTTGATTCCTAGGATTTCAGATATTCGTCCACTTCTCTTACATTTTCAAACTTAGTAGAGTATAGGTTTGTGAAGCGTTCCCGTTTGATTATCTGGATCTTTTTGTTGTCTGTTGTGACATTCCCCCTTTCATCATGAATTCTATTGATTTGGAGTTGCTCTTTCTTTCCTTTGGTTAACTGGACTAGAGGTCTATCTTGTTTATTCTTTCAAAGAACCAACTTTTGGATTCATTGAATTTTTTTGTATTATTTTCTTTGTTTCTATTACTTTGATTTCTGCTGTGATTTTTGCTATTTCTTCCTGTCTGTTGAGTTTAGGGTTCATTTGTTGTTGTCTCTCAAGTGCTTTTAGCTGCAGTGTTAGATGGTTTATCTGTGCTCTGTTTTTTTAATGTAGGCATGCAGGGCTGTAAAGTTCCCTCTTAGGACTGCTTTTAAAGTGTCCCATAGTTTTGTTGTGTTGTATTTTCATTGTCATTTAGTTCAAGGAATGCTTTTATTTTCTTCTTTATTTCTTCCTTGACCCATTCATTATTCAGGAGTGTGTTGTTTAGTCTCCATGTGTTTTTGTAGCTAGTAGGGCTTATTCTGGTGTTGGTATTGAGCTTTATTGTGCTGTGGTCTGATAGACTGCATTAAAATATTTCAATCTTTTTGTATTTGAGTTTTTTTTTTTTCTGTGTCCCAGTATGTGGTCGATTTTGGAGACTGTTCCTTGGAGGTGCTGAGTAGAAAGTGTATTCTCTGGTATTTGAGTGGAATATTTGGTAGATGTCTGTGATGTTCATTTGGTATATCGTATCATTCAGTTCAGATGTCTCTCTGATTATTTTTTTGACCAGTTGACCTGTCCAAAGTGCTCAGTGGGGTATTGAAGTCCCCTACTATAAGTGTGCTGGAGTTAATTTGTGCCTTGTGGTCCTGGAGAATTCTTTTTATAAAGTTTGGTGCACCAGAGTTTGGTGCATATGTATTCATGATTGTGAAATCTTCATGGTTAATTGTTCCTTTGATGAAGATATAATGGCCCTTTCTGTCTCTTCTGATTACTTTTACTTTAAATTCTCTTTTGTCTGATATTAGAATAGCAACTCCTGCTTGGTTTTTGGTACCATTTGCTTGGAATATTTTTTTCCCTTCTTTTCACCTTAAGTTGGTGCCTATCCTTGAGAATGAGATGGGTTTCTCATAGACAGCTTATAGATAGGTTCTATTTTCTAATCCATTCTCCCAGTCTGTGTCTTTTGATTGGGGAGTTTAGTCCATTAATATTTAGAGTTATAAGTGAAAGATGTGTGTTGCTTCCTTTCAACTTATCCATTTGCACTTTTGTTATAGGTTTATACTTATGCAGTTCTGCTTTTATTAATTTCTCTCTCTAGGTGCCTGGGGAAAGTTGCTCCTCTCCTCTGTTCTTTGAATTGCTTCAAGTATTCTCTGAACTGTTGGTTTTCCAGACCTGTGTTTTATCATCTTGTTTATGTCATGAAAGATTTTTCTTTCTCCTTCAACTATAATCGACATTTTTGCTGGGTATAGTAACCTGAGTTGGCATCTATAGTCATTTAGCACTGGGAGTACTTCTGTCCACGTTCTTCTTGCTTTCATAGTTTGCCCTGAAAAGTCAGCTGTAATTGTGATGGGTTTCCCCTTATATGTAACTCATTGTTTTTCTCTTGTGGCTTTCAGAATTTTGTCTTTATTTTGAGTGACTAGTGTTTTAACTATGATATGGCTTGGGGAGTTTCTTTTCTGATCTTGTCTATTTGGAGTTCTATGTGCTTGTATTTGTATGGGTTTGTCTTTTTTTAGTGTAGGGAAATTTTCATCTATTATTCTGTTGAAGATGTGATCAATAACATTCTCTTTGGATTCTTCTCCTTCCTCTATCCCTCTAATACAGAGGTTTGATCTTTTCTTTTTTTATTATTTATTTTATATATATATATATTTTCACATAAATTTATTTTTAATTTTTAACAAATCTAGACCTGTGTTCCCGCTCATTCCCCCACCACGCCAGAGCTCATGCATTCTGTCAAACATGCTTTTCATCTCTTTCTCAGTCTTTCTCAATATTCTCCGTGAGGAAGTTGACTGTTTTGAGCAGAAGTTCACTGTTTCAGTCAGTTCTTTGATGCAGTCCTTTCTGTTGTTGTTGTTGTTGTTGTTGTTGTTTCCAATATGCATTATGCCCAACTGCTTTGGACAAAAGTTCAGGGGGCCCTACACAAGAAATACTTACAACAAGGTAATTGGCACTAGCATCCACAGATGAGGGATACCATTCATTGTTTGTTTTTCTGGGACTGTGTTATCTCACTCAGCATGATGTCCTCTAGCTCCAGCCATTTTCCTGCAAAGCTCGTGATGTCATCTTTCTTTACTGCTGCATAGAACTCCATTGTGTAGATGTACCACATTTTCTCTATCCATTCGTCAGTTGAGGGGCATTTAGGTTGGTTCCAGCTCTTTGCTATTGTGAAGAGAGCTGAAATAAACATGGCCGTGCATGTATCTCTGTGGTGGCGTAAGTCTTGAGGGTACATGCCCAGGAGTGGTATGGCTGGGTCGGGTGGCAAGTTCATTCCAAGTCTTCCAAGGGTTCTCCACACTGCTTTCCATAGTGGCTGTACGAGTTTACATTCCCACCAGCAGTGGATGAGTGTTCCCCTTTCCCCACAACCTCTCCAGCACTTGGTATCATTTGTTTTCTTGATCCTAGCCAGTCTTACTGGAGTAAGATGATATCTTAAAGTGGTTTTGATTTGCATTTCCTTAATGATTAGTGATGTTGAGCAGTTCTTGAGGTGTTTCTCAGACATCTCTAATTCCTCGCTTGTGAAGTCTCTGTTCAGTTCTTTGCTCCATCTATTGAGCGGGTCGTTTGTTTTCTTTTTTCTTTGTTTTTTGAGTAGTTTATATATTCTGGAAATCAATGCTTTGTCAGATGTATCTGCAGTGAAGGTTTCCTCCCACTCTGTGGGATTTCTCTTCACTTCCTTGATTGTTTCTTTTGATGTACAGAAGCTTTTGAGTTTGATGAGGTCCCATTTGTCAATTGTCGACCTTAATTCTTGTGCAGCTGCTGTCTGATTTAGGAAGTCTTTTCCTACGCCTATGTCTTGTAGTCTGCTGCCAACTTTTTCTTCTATCACCTTCAGAGTTTGGGGTTTCACGTTGAGGTCTTTAATCCATCTGGAGTTGACTTTTGTACAGGGTGAGAGGTAGGGGTTTAATTTCATTCTTCTACAAGTGGTGATCCAGTTTTGCCAACACCACTTGCTGAAGATGCTGTCTTTTCTCCATTGTGGTTTCTTGGCCCCCTTGTCAAATATGAGATGGCTGAAATTGTATGTGCTCAGATTTGGATCTTCGGTTTTGTTCCATTGGTCAACAGGTCTGTTTTTGTGCCAGTACCAGGCTGTTTTTATGACTATAGCCCTGTAGTATAGTTTAAANAGTTTGTCATTCTTTCCCTCTAGTTCCTTCCTGAATTTGTCGTTCTTTCCCTCTAGTTCCTTCCTCAGTTTGCCATTCTCTCCCTTTAGTTCTTTGATTTGTTCTTTGTATTCCTTGATTTCTTTGAATATGTCTAAGATTGTTCTTCTAAGATCTGTGTCTTGGGTTGTTTCCAGGGAAATCTCATTGTAGGAATCTTTTATAGGACTGGTAGAGTATGGTGTGGATTTATTCTGTGTTCTTCTAATGTTGTTTTTTCGTTGTGTTTTTGGCATCGGGTTTGTTTTGTTTTTTGTCTTCTGATGTGAATCTCAAATATTTCTTCACTGTGTTGATGGCTTGCTTTGCTTGCTTCCTTCAGATGCCCTCATTGTTGTCTCCTTGTTTATGGAGTGTTGACTTGTTTAGGTTTCAGGCTTTCAGAATTGGTTATATATTGGAAGTCTAACTCACTCTTCCCTTTCTGTTCTAAAGGTTCTCCAAAAACCAGGTAGGTAACAATCCAGTCAGTACCCTGCTGAGCACTGTGCTCACTCTGTTTCCTGCCAGCCAGTTCCTCTAGGTTGTTTGTAAGGGCTTGATGTTTTGGGACTGGTATTGTCTCAGGTTTGCTGTTTCATTCATTGCCTTGCACCCTGGAATCACTATTGTGGTACCACTTGGACACTCCCTCCACAATTCCAGTTGGGAGAGTGAGAAGCAAGTGGCTTGCTTAGCCTGTGCCCCAGTACTCTGTGCTTCAAGTGGTTCAGCGAAATCCCCAGACCTGAACTCTGTGCACTCAGGTCCCCCAGTGGCAACAGGCCCACCTTTCTACTGGCTAGCTAGGCAATTCCGCTCCCACAGCCACACAAGACAATGATTCAATTATCCAATAATCTGCCTGGCTGAAGCCCTTGGCCCCTACCTGTGCTTCAGGTGGTTCTGCAAAATCCCCCATCTGAGCTCTGTGCACTCAAGTCCCCCAGTGGCAACAGGCCCACCTTTATACTGGCTAGCTGGGCAACTCTGCCCCCACATCCACACAAACCAATGATTCAGTTATCCAATAATCTGCCTGGCTGAAGTGCCTGGCTCCTACCTGTGCTTCAGGTGGTCTGGTATGGTGGTGCACGCCTTTAATCCTAGCACTCGGGAGGCAGAGGCAGGTGGATCTTTGTGGGGTTTTTTTTTGTTGTTGTTTTTTGGTCTTTTCGAGAGAGGGTCTCCCTGTAGCCCCAGCTGTCCTGGAACTCACTCTGTAGACCAGGCTGGCCTTGAACTCACAAAGATCCCTGTAGCCCCAGCTGTCCTGGAACTCACTCTGTAGACCAGGCTGGCCTTGAACTCACAAAGATCATGAGTTCAAGGCCAGCCTGGTCTACAGAGTGAGTTCCAGGACAGCTGGGGCTACAGGGAGACCCTGTCTCGAAAAGCAAAAAAAAAAAAAAATACCCTGATCTGAGCTCTGTGCACTTGAGTCATTGTAAATTCTTTTCTTTCTTTTCTTTTCTTTCTTTTCTTTTTCTTTTCTTTTTCTTTTCTTTCTTTCTTTTCCTTTTCTTTTCTTTTCTTTCTCTTCTTTCTTTTTTGTAACTTTCTTATACTCTTGTACGGGTATCATTTGAAAAATTATACTTTCTAATTTTAAGTGTCAGTAACAATGGATTTTTTTTCTTAACTTCTTATTAATTCCAATGATTTGATTCTGGATTTACTGGGATTTCTTCCCTATTGACCAGGACCTCTGGGCCAACAGAAGGAGTGGTGGCTCTTTTCTGACTTTGAAGGGGACTCGTCCCATCTTTCATGCTTGTTCCAGAGGAAGTTGCCATCTACTCTTAGTTTCCTAAGACTTTTTCCTGTTTATTTTAAATTTAGTTTCCTAAATTAGCATAGATTTTTTGTGTATGTCATTTCATGTTGAGATTGATGTAAATGTCATCATAGGGTGGATGTCAAACAGTTCCATCACTCCAAAAGCCTCCTTCGTGGTGTCCTTTTATAGTCAGATTTCTTTCCTCTCTCTGAACCTCCCAAAATCATCAATTTGCTTTCTGACGTATATAATTTTGTGTTTTTTTTTAGGCTATTGTGTGAATGATTTCATATAGTATGTCAACTTTGAGTACTAGCTTTTTTTAAAAATAGTTTTATGAATTATTTGAGAATTTCATGCAATCATTTTGATCACAGTCATCCCTCATTTCCATACCCTCACTTCCTACCAGACCTCCCTATCCCCACCTTAATTTTTATTATTTAATGTATAAATATATATATTTTCTTTTTAAAAATATAATAGCCCACTGAGTCCAGCTTGTGGTGCAATTTGTGCCACAGACACTCCCGGGTGTGGGAATCCACTGAGGCATGGTCAATCTACCGGGAACCACACTCTGAAAGAAAACTGTTGGCTGGAGAGATGCCCCTAGCAGTTAAGAGCGCTGACTGCTCTGGCGAGAGGACCAGGTCGATCCCCAGCACCCCACATGGTGGCTGAGAAACAATCTCTTTTTTAAATTTTTTTTTGTATGTGTAGAAGTGTACTTGTTGCATGTAGGTTGGTGCACCCGTGTCGTGCAATGCCGCGGAGGTCAGAAGAGGGTCTTGGATTCCCCCGGAACTGGAGTTCTCCCTGAATGGAGTTACAAGTGGTTTTAGCCACCATGTGAGGACTCGGGGGATCGAACCCGGTCCTCTGCAAGAGCAGTCGTGGCTCTTAACCGCTAGGCTATCTCTCCAGCCCCCTGAGAACCATCTTTAACTCCAGTTCCAGGGGAATCCGCACCCTTTTTGACCTCCGCGGCAGTTGCACGACGCGGGTACACAAACTACATGCAGACAGTACATCTATTACACTAAAAAATAAATAAAAAAAGAAAAGTAACTGAAGTCCTTCATTAAAAACATAAAAAAAAAACAAAAAAAGAAACTGTCTGACCAGGAGCCACAGCCTTAAAAATAATGACTCCTCCTCCTCAGCAGCATCAAAACTGTCAAAGCTCCTCATTTAGGGTGGGGGACTCAGGAAACCCCTTCCCCTCTATGCTTACTTTGTGCAGACAACCCAGAGGCTTTGAGTTCAATTGGGCCTGCCATGTCCAGAAGACACTGTTTTGCTCTGCTTTGTCCTCCCCAACTTCTCGCTCTTACAGTCTTTCCCCCGCCCTCTGTGGTGGCCCCTGAGCCTTGGGAAGGGGTGTGCTATATGTGTCCCATTTGTGGTTGTGTTACTCTGTAATACTTATTCTCTGTACTTGGCCAGTGTTAAATTCGGTTAACCATCATCAGCTGCACAAGGAAACATCTCTGCTGACGGCTTAAGGGCTGCACTAATCTATGGGGTAAAGAGATGAATTTAGAGGGTAGGTATGAGAAGAAGTCCATTTAGAGAACAGTAGTAGTAGGTTTACCCCTGAGGCCTGTGACCTCTCTAAAACCAGTTTTCAGTTTAACAGAGATGCATATTCCTCTTGGGGGTGAAACTTAAATCTAACAGAAAGTGGTTATTTACCCCCATGAACATTCATGCTACCATTGTATCCATGGGCATATCTTGATAAGCCAGTTATTATTGTTGTTTGTAGGGGTCATAGCTGGGGTAAGACTGTTGATGGACTTATGCCCCCAGCAGCCTGCATAGCACCTTCCAGTCTATGAAAGGTAGCCAGCCTGGTGAAAGCTCCCGGGTCAGTACTAACTTGATTCTCCACGTCTTGTGACTAATGTGTGGTGTCTTCATCAGTATCAGTTCTACCATCAAGTTTGGTGGGAATAAAAGACCAAGGACAATAAACCTTGTTATTTTGTGAGGTCTCTGGATATATTTTGTTGTTTTCGCCAACAATTGAGGGGAGATGTCCTCTGGGCCTTTATTTGGCAATCTATGACTTCTGAGATGAGTGTAATCCCCTGAGTAGGGTAATTCTAATTAAACCTTTCTGTCTAATGGTGAAATGTGAGATAATTTGGGGGCTTTTCCAATTTATTGTTATGTTACAAATTGTCAAATACTGTGGTTACTACAAAGTTAATCATTAAATATTGATCTGGTGTTAAAAACTCTTTTACAATATATATAATATATATTATTATATATTATATATATATATGTGTGTGGTGTGTGGTGTGGTGGTGTGTGTGTGTATGTACCTTAATTAGAGTACCTTAGCATACGTATCCCTCCCTCTAACCGCAACGGCTTGCTCGACCCTTTCAGTGCCCGCTCCCACTTAACTTCCTACTATGGTTATATTTTTCTTTATGAGTAGCCTGTGTTCTACTATGGCCCCACTCCTGAAGAATTTTCTTTCTCTCTTCATAACCAATGGTCAATTCTAGTTTTCGGGAATACTAACAACTATATCACCTAATAAAACAATGGGTTGGAAATCATTTATTGAAAATTTTGAAATTNGAGATCTATTTGCTTGCCTCTGCCTCTGCCTCCCAAGGGTTGAGATTAAAAGCCCCTGCCACCACGCCCGGCATCTTGCTAATTTTTTTTTAATACAGTGGAAAAAATATATTCAGAAAACACAAAATAACTAGCTTGAATTTTCACCCATGTTCATACTCAATAAGAAACAGAAGCTTTGTTTAGGACCCTAGAAGACTCCCTCATGCCTCCTTGAAGTTCGTTCATACAACTATGTTTTTCTTTTCTTTTCTTTTCTTTTCTTTTCTTTTCTTTTCTTTTCTTTTCTTTTCTTTTCTTTTCTTTTCTTTTCTTTTCTTTTCTTTTCTTTCTTTCTTTCTTTCTTTTTTGTAAATTTCTTATTACTCTTGTACGGGTATCATTTGAAAAATTATACTTTCTAATTTTACAGTGTCAGTACACATGGATTTTTCTTTTCTTAACCTTCTTATTAATTCCAATGATTTGATTCTGGATTTACTGGGATTTCTTCCCTATTGACCAGGACCTCTGGGCCAACAGAAGGAGTGGTGGCTCTTTTCTGACTTTGAAGGGGACTCGTCCCATCTTTCATGCTTGTTCCAGAGGAAGTTGCCATCTACTCTTAGTTTCCTAAGACTTTTTCCTGTTTATTTTAAATTTAGTTTCCTAAATTAGCATAGATTTTTTGTGTATGTCATTTCATGTTGAGATTGATGTAAATGTCATCATAGGGTGGATGTCAAACAGTTCCATCACTCCAAAAGCCTCCTTCGTGGTGTCCTTTTATAGTCAGATTTCTTTCCTCTCTCTGAACCTCCCAAAATCATCAATTTGCTTTCTGACAGTATAATTTTGTGTTTTTTTTAGGACTATTGTGTGAATGATTTCATATAGTATGTCAACTTTTGAGACTAGCTTTTAAAATATTTTTATGAATTATTTGAGAATTTCATGCAATTCATTTTTGATCACATTCATCCCTCATTCCATCCCCTAATTCCTACCAGATCCACCCTATCTCCCTACCACCTAATTTTTTATATTTAATGTATAATATTATATATATTTTCTTTTTAAAAATATAATAGCCCACTGAGTCCAGTTTGTGCTCAATTTGTGCCCAGACACTCCCGGGTGTGGGGATATCCACTGAGGCATGGTCAATCTACCGGGAACCACACTCTGAAAGAAAACTGTTGGGCTGGAGAGATGGCCTAGCAGTTAAGAGCGCTGACTGCTCTGGCAGAGGACCCAGGTTCGATCCCCAGCACCCACATGGTGGCTGAGAACAATCTCTTTTTTTAAATTTATTTTTGTATGTGTATGAGTGTACTGTGTGCATGTAGGTTTGTGCACCCGTGTCGTGCAATGCCGCGGAGGTCAGAAGAGGGTCTTGGATTCCCCTGGAACTGGAGTTCTCCTCGAATTGGAGTTACAGATGGTTCTTAGCCACCATGTGAGGACTGGGGATCGAACCCGGGTCCTCTGCAAGAGCAGTCGGTGCTCTTAACCGCTAGGCTATCTCTCCAGCCCCCTGAGAACCATCTTTAACTCCAGTTCCAGGGGAATCCGACACCCTCTTCTGACCTCCGCGGCATTGCACGACGCGGGTACACAAACCTACATGCAGACAGTACATTCATACACATAAAAAATAAATAAAAAAAGAAAAGTAACTGAATGTCTCTTCATTAAAAAAAAAAAAAAAAAGAAAACTGTCCGACCAGGAGCCACAGCCTTACACATAATTGACTCCTCCTCCATCCGCCGCCCTCAACTGTCAACAGCTACTNAAAAAAAAAAAAAAAAAAGAAAACTGTCTGACCAGGAGCCACAGCCTTAAACATAATTGACTCCTCCTCCCTCAGCAGCCATCAACTGTCAACAGCTCCTCATTTAGGGTGGGGACTCAGGAACCCCTTCCCACTCTATGCTTGACTTTGTGCAGACAACCACAGAGGCTTTGAGTTCATTGGGTCCTGCCATGTCCAGAAGACACTGTTTTGCTCTGCTTTGTCCTCCCCAACTTCTCGCTCTTACAGTCTTTCCACCGCCCTCTTAGGTGGTGGCCCCTGAGCCTTGGGAAGGGGTGTGCTATAGGTGTCCCATTTGTGGTTGTGTACTCTGCTAATACTTATTCTCTGTACTTTGGCCAGTTGTTAAATTCTGTGTTAACCATCATCAGCTGCACAAGGAAACATCTCTGCTGACGTCTTAGGGCTGCACTAATCTATGGGGTAAAGAGATGAATTTAGAGGGTAGGTAGAGAGAAGTCCATTTAGAGAACAGTAGTAGTAGGTTTACCCCTGAGGCCTGTGACCTCTCTAAACAGATTTTCAGTACCAGAGATGCATTTCCTCTTGTGGGGTGAAACTTAAATCTAAGCAGAAAGTGGTTAGTTACCCCCATAACATTCATGCTACCATTGTATCCATGGGCATATCTTGATAAGCCAGTTATTATTGTTGTTTGTAGGGGTCATAGCTGGGTAAGACTGTTGATGACTTATTGCCCCCAGCAGCCTGCATAGCACCTTCCAGTACTATGAAAGGTAGCCAGCCTGGTGGAAGCTTCCCGGTCAGTACTAACTTGATTTCTCCACGTCTTGTGACTAATGTGTGGTGTCTTCATCAGTACAGTCTTACCATCAAGTTTTGGTGGGAATCAAAGACCAAGGACAATAAACCTTGTTATTTTGGAGGTCTCTGGATATTATTTTGTTGTTTTTCGCCAACAATTGAGGGGAGATGTCCTCTGGGCCTTTATTTGGCAATCTATGACTTCTGAGATGAGTGTAATCCCCTGAGTAGGGTAATTCTAATTAAACCTTTCTGTCTAATGGTGAAATGTGAGATAATTTGGGGGCTTTTCCAATTTATTGTTATGTTACAAATTGTCAAATACTTGTTGTTACTACAAAGTTAATCATTAAATTTTATCTGGCCTGTTAAAAACTCTTTTTACAATATATATATATATATATATGTGTGTGTGTGTGTGTGTGTGTGTGTGTGTGTGTATGTACCTTATATTAGAGTACCTTAGCAATACTTATCCCTCCCTCAACCCTCACAGGTCCTACCCTTTCAGCCCTCTCCCCACTTAAACCTTCCTCCCTATGGTTCTCTTTTTTCCTTTTATGTCGCCTGTGTTCTACTATTCCCCCACCTCCCTGAAGATCTTTCTTTCTTCTTCCTACCAATGGTCCCTCTCTAGTTTCTGGGATTCTACAACTACTCTAAATTAAACATGGTTTGCAAGTATTTTATTGACAATTTTTGCATCTATGTTCATCGTGGAGATTAGCTTATAATTCTCTCTTTTTTTGGGGGGGGTCTGTGTCCTGTTTTATTAACACAGTAATACTGGCTTCATGAAAAGGATTTGGAAGTGTTCCTTCCTCCCATTTCTATTTTATAGACTAATTTAAGGAGTATTGGTATTAGTTCTTCTTTGAAGGTCTGGTAGAATTTTGTGATGACTCCATCAGGCTCTGGGCTTTTATTAGTTTGGAGATTTAAAATTACTGCTGTCATCTCATTGGGTGATATAGATGTATTTAATTTATTTATTTTTATCTTGGTTTTACTTTGGTAGGTACTACACATCTAGAAATTCATCCATTTCTTTTAGATTTTCAAATTTAGTGGAATATACATTTTTAAAGTATGTCTTTGTGATTCTCTGAATTTTCTCGGTGTCTGTTGTATTGTCTCTCTTTTCATCTCTAATTTTATTAATTTATGTCTTCTCTCACTTTGTTAATTTAGATAAGGGTTGTAATTTTGTTTATCTTTTTTAGAATCAAGTCTTTGTTCCATTGATTCTTTTTACTTTTTATTTTTTTCATTTCTGTTTCATTGATTTCTGCCCTGATCTTTGTTATTTCTCTCCATCTACTGTTTTGGGGATTTGTTTGTTCTTGTTTTTCAATGCCTTGTGGTTCAACATCGGGATGTTTATTTGCTATCTGAGTTTTTGGTGTAGACATGTAGAGTTATAAGCGTTCCTTTCAGGGCTGCATTTATTGTATCCCATAGATTTGGATATGTTGAACTTCCATTATTTAATTTTAGAAATATTTTATTTTCTTTTTGATTTCTGCAACAATCCATTCATCCTTCAATACTGTGTTGTTTAATCTCCATGAATTCATATATTTCCTGTAGTTTCTCTTGCTGTTGATTTCTAGCTTTACCCCATTGTGGTCAGAAAGAATACAGGATGTTGCTTCAGTTTTTCTTTATTTGTTGAGACTTTCTTTGTGTCTTAATATGTGGTCTGTTTTAAAGATGCATCCATGAGGTGCTGAGGAGGATATCTATTCTTTGGTATTTGGGTGTAATGTTCTGTATGTCTGCTAGGTTCATTTGATCTAACAGATTATTTAATTCCAGTGTTTTTTTTTTTATTCATGTTTTATGTAGCTAATCTGTCTAATGCTGAGAATGGGGGTATTAAAGTCATTCATTATTATTGTGTTGGGGTTAGTATGTGACTTTATTTGTTAACTTATTATGATATTTTTTTTTTTTTTTTGAGATAGAGTCCCACTGCGCAACCCTGACTATCATGAAACTTGTTATGTACACCAGGCTGTCCTGGAACTCACAGACATCTACTTCTCAAGTGCTTGGATTAAAAGAGTTTGGCACCATGCTTGTCCCTAATATATGATTTTAAATAGTAGTGTTTGCTTTATGAAACTAAATGTACCTATAATTTGGTATATCTATATATCTATATATATCTAAAAACTGTAATTTCATCTTGATTAGGATGAAGTAACTAACCTTCTTTGTCTCTTCTGACAAGAATTGGTTTGAGATCTCAGACAAAATCCCAGCATAGACTTGGATATGCCAATCCAGGCTGGAGAGATGACTCAGTGGTTAAGAGCACTGACTGCTCTAGCAGAGGACCCAGGTTCAATTCCCAGCACCCACATAGTTGCTAAGAACCAACTTTAAACCAGGCATGGTGGCACAAACCTTTAATTCTAGCACTCAGGAGGCCGAGACTGGTGGATCTCTGTGAATTCAAGGCCAGCCTGGTTTACAAAGTGTGTTCCAGGCTAGCTGGTGCTATAGGGAGAACCTGACTCAAAAAGACAAAACAAAAAAAGAAATGCCAACCCTACCCAAGGAACTATTGGCAGCCAATGGCTGCCAGGAGGGGAACAGTCGGTCCCTTTCAGGGATGTGACTCTTAGTAGGTTAATCAGGTTCCAATGGATGGACCTATATTGAAGGACATTTGGTGACACAAATTGGACTCTATGGGGTTTTGAGGGTTCATAGTCTGGTCCCACTTCTAGTTGCTTTCTCTGTTTCTTGCATGTGAGCTCTAATTTTTCTGCTTGGGCTGCCTCCTTCCATGATGGACTCTTCCTCATCTGAAACTATAAGTCAAAATAAACTCTTCTGTAAGTTGCCTTGGTCATAGTGTTTTATCATAGCCACAGAAAAGTAACTAATACAGAAATTAATACCAGAGAGTGGGATTTTGCTGTGATAGATCTGACCATGTTCTGGAACTTAAGGCTGGAAAAGCCATTGAGTACTGAGGGCTTACTGGGCTATTCTGTGAGAGCTTGGAAGACAATGCTGAGAGCAATGCAGACGATGGAGGGAAGTTTGAGACTCCATCAAAAACTCTATCAAGACTGTTTATGTGATATTTTGAACTAATAATCTGTGGATTCTGGTCAGCTGGGATTGACAAATCAGCTTTGATTAACAAGAGACCTGTGGCACTGAATTGAAACCTTTGCTTTACTGCGACCATCAATGCTGGTTAGCTGGGGCTGAAAAATCAGCTGTGATTAAGCATCACTGAAGCAAATTCTTCTGTAAAGTGTTTATTTCCTTGAGTCGGCACACAGAAACTGTGGTCCTATATTGGGCCAAGGCAACACATCAAACCAACAGCAGAATTTTGCAAATTATGTCTAAGAGTCTTCAACCTGGTACTGTTTTTTAAAAATACTTTTATTGATGATTTGTGTATTTCATACATTATCTTTCAGTCCAATTTAGACACATTCCCCTCTCCCTGCTCCACCCCACCCCACTTCATGCCTCTGCCATACATGTCTTACATCTTTCTCTAAGTCTTTCCAAAGATTTTCACTGCAGAGGCTTCTTATTTTAAGGCAAGAAACCATGATAGAGAATCTGAGGCTTGGCACTGTATGCTAGAGTTGGAGTTTCCCTGAAGAGAGCCCAAGAGAGGCTATTGGTGAATGTGCAGTCTTAGTTTCAGTGGAAACCTCAGCATGTTTGAGATGCCGAGACCAGCGGCAGGTATGGAATGGAGCTAGCCTGGGCTGAGGAGAAAGCTGTGTTGTTTTTATAGATGGCAGAGCTGGAGAAGTGGGGCTGCTCTTGCCTTTTGGAGCCCAGAAGTTCATGAATGAGCCTCAGACACTGGATATTGAGTTATATGGATGAACTTTAGTTTTGCTTAAGTATGTCTGGTTCTCCCCTTTTGAAACAAAGTATTTAAGTATTTAATTTTGTTTTTCGATTTTTTTTAAGAACCCATAGTTAAGAGACTTTGGGTATTTTTATTGAATCTTTTGTGTTTCATACCTAATTTTTCATTCAGTTTTAATTGCCATTATACCCACTTCTCCCTTGGAACTCTCCCTCAGCCCCCTCCCCCTCCTCCCCCTCTGGAGTTCACACCTTCTGTCATTTGTGCTAAAGTCCATTGTGCCAAACACCTTGGATATTTTAGTGAGTCTTTGAAGTTTTAAAGTGTTTGAATTTTTAAAGACTGTGGGACTTTTAAAGTTTTAGTGCTTTATTATATCATGATATTAACACAGATCTGTGGATAAACAAGAAAGGAAAACTTAGGTTTGTTTAATAGTGATATGTTAGCATGTAAATTTGACAAGGGGTCGATTGTGCTGGTTAGTTTTTGTCAACTGGACACAAACTAGAGACACTTGGGAAAAGAGAGCCTTAGCTAAGGAATTGTTTCTATCAGAATGGCCTTGGTCATGTATGTAAGGCATTTCTTTTTTAAAATTTTAATTGAATTTTGGTGATTTCATACACAGAACATTTCAATCGATCTTAATCACCTCTATACTCCCTTCTTCATTGGTTCCTCCCACAGCCCCACACACTGGGATTCACACACTTAAAGGCGGGAACCCAGCAAGGCTGCCCCCTATCGCCACTCCTTTTCAGTATATTGCTTGAAACACTTGCTGGGGCAATAAGGCAAGAAAAGGAAATTAAAGGAGTACTAATCAGAAAAGGGGAAGTCAACTATCACTTTTTGCAGACAATATTATAGTTTACCTAAGGGATGCTAAAAACTCCATCAGAAAACTCCTAGAAATGATGAAAAGTTTCAGTAAAGTGGCCGGATACAAAATAAACCTACAAAAATCATAGCTTTTCTTTATACCAACAATAAGCAACTGGAGAAGGAATATAAGGAGACCTTTCCAATCACAATAGCCTCAAAAACAATAAAATACCTGGGAATAAACTTAACCAAAGACATCAATGATCTCTACAACAAAAATTTTAAACCCCTGAAGGAGATTGAAGATGACATCAAAAGATGGAAAGACCTCCCATGCTCATGGATTGGAAAAATTAATTAGTAAAAATGTTCATTCTACTCAAATTAATATACAGATTCAATGCAATCCCAATCAAAATCCCCATGAGTTTCTTCACAGACTTGGAAAAAAAAATCCTTAAATTCATATGGAAAAAAAGACTCTGAAAAGCTAAAGCAACCCTGAGCAAAAAGGGCAAATCAGGGGGGATTGCTCTACCAGACTTCAAGTTATATTACAGGCCTATAGACATAAAGGCAGCCTGGTACTGGCACAAAAACAGATCCATTTACCAGTGGAACAAAATTGAAGATCCAAACTTGAGCTCTTATAATTTCAGCCACCTCATATTCAACAAAGGGGCTGAAAAAGCTCATTGGAGGAAAAATAGCATCTTCAGCAAATGGTGTTGGCAAAACTGGATCACCATTTTTAAGAAGAAAAAAATTAAAGCCCTACCTCTCACCCTGTACAAAAAGTCAACTCCAAGTGGATCAAAGATCTTAATCTAAAACTCGAAATCCTGAAGGTGATAGAAGAAAAAATCTGCAGCAACCTACAAGACATAGGTGTAGGAAAAGACTTTCTAAATCAGACAGCAGCTATTCAGGAAATAAGGTCAA
Organism: Rhizomys pruinosus; assembly: GCA_009823505.1. Lineage (NCBI taxonomy): Eukaryota > Metazoa > Chordata > Mammalia > Rodentia > Spalacidae > Rhizomys > Rhizomys pruinosus. The sequence goes on along the minus strand of VZQC01008065.1, from coordinate 3,351,316 downwards.
CAGCTGACAAGTGGGATCTCATCAACCTCAAAAGCTTCTATACAGTGAAAAACAATCAAGGAAGTGAAGAGAAAACCCATAGAGTGGGAGGAAACTTTCACCAGTGATACACTGGACAGAGCATTAACATCCAGAATATATAGACTACTTAAAAAACAAAGAAGAAAACAAATGACCTACTCAAAAGACAGGGTAAAGAGCTGAACAGAGACTTCACCAGTGAGGAAGTAAAAATGGCTGAGAAAGATCTTAAACAGTGTTCAACATTGTTAATAATAAAGGAAATGTAAATTAAAACCACTCTAAGATATCATCTCACTCCAATAAGACTGGCCAAGATCAAGAAAACAAAAGACACCAAATGCTGGAGAGATTGTGGGGAAAGGGGAACACTCATCCACTGCTGGTGGGAATGTAAATTCGTATAACCACTATGGAAAGCAGTGTGGAGAACTCTTAAAGACTCAAAATAGGGCTGGAGTGATGGCCTAGTGGTTAAGAGTGCCGACTGCTCTTACAGAGGACCTGGGTTCAATCCCCAGTACCCACATGGCAGCTGAGAACCGTCTGTAACTCCAATTCCAGGAGAACTCCAGTTCCAGGGGAATCCGACGCCCTCTTCTGACCTGCGTGGCATTGCATGACACGGGAGCACAAACCTACATGCAGACGGTACATTCATACACATAAATAAATAAATAAATAAATAAATAAATAAATAAATAAAAAAATAAATAAAAGCTTGCCTTTAAAAAAAAAGACTCAAAATGAGCCTGCCACCTGACCTAGTCATACCACTCCTGGGTATATACCCACAAGACTCATCATACCACAAAGATACATGTACAGCTATGTTTATTGCAGTTCTTTTCACAATAGCAAAGAGCTGGAACCAACCCAAATGCCCCTCAGTTGATGAGTGGATAATAAAAATGTGACACATCTACACAGGGGAATTCTATGCAGTGGTAAAGAAAGATGACATCATGAACTTTTCTGGTAAATGGATGGATCTTGAAGCCATTATGCTAAGTGAGGTAACACAGTCCAGGAAAATAAAAAGGCAAATGGCTTCCCTCATTTGTGGATGCTAACACCAAATCCACAGTTGACAGGCAAGCTAAACAAGATTATTATTATATTTCTTTTTATCTGAAAGCAACTGTACTGTTATAATGTGAATCTCTTAATAGGCTCTAGAATTGACCTACCACTTATATTCAGACATTGTAATTACCATATATGGGTGGAAGATACGTAATCATATTTTAGAGTAATATAAAATAAAGGGAAAATGTGAACCCCAAAACATATTTTGGAATTAACACACAGTATATTTCCTGAAGTCATAATTTTGATACATATATGATGTTTATGTAGGCATATTTTGGAGCAATACAAAGGGGGAAGGAACAACAACAACATAAGGACTGGGTCAAAGAACTGATACAGTTAAATTCTGCACAAAATAATAAGCTTCTGCAGAAAAAAAATCCTTGGAAAGACTGAAAGATGCAAGACATGTATGTCAGAATGCATAAACTGGGGAGGGGGAAGGGCAGGGAGAGGGGAATGTATACAAATTGGACTGAAAGATGATGTATGAAATGCACAAAATATCAATAAAAAGAAAAAAAGAGAATTAACTTTTAAAAATTTTTAACTGAATTTTATTTTATTTCATACACAGAACATTTCAATCGGTCTTTATCACCTTTATACTCCCTTCATTATTGGCACCCTCCCACAGCATCCCCCCCACACACTTGGAATTCACACTCTGTCGTCATTGTGTTAAGGCCAATTGTGTCAAGTTAGTGTCCTCATGTTCCTCAGTGCAAGTTCATCCACTGAGCTCCAGTCACCCTAGCCAGAGTCCCTCACTTTAAGAAGACCAGCTCTTCCTCACACAACAGTAATCAGCTGCCAATATTTCTTCAGCTAAGATTGGGGTCTGCTGCCCATTTCCCCAGTTCCGTGATGGGTTTTTGTCTGCTTGACATTGCATGAGTTTTGTGTATGCTTACACCATTGCTCCTATATGAAGCTTCACTCACCCAGGGCTCAGGGACCATGTGGAAGAGGCAGAAAGATTCTAAGAGCCATGAAGGTGGTGCATGACCTGCAAGCTCCTGGGACCCTGCTCCTAAGGCATTTTCTGATTGCTAATTGTTGTAGGAGTCCCACCCTTGGGAAGGTGGGCCTGGTCTGTATAAGTTGGCTCCAGTGGATGAACCCATTTGGGGTGCAGCTGGGTGTAATGGTACATGCCTGTAATTCCAGCACTTGGGAGGGAGAGATAGGAGGATCTCTGTGAGTTCAAGGCCAGCCTGGTCTACATAGTGAGTTCCAGGACAGCTGGGGCTACAGGGAGACTCTGTCTCAAAAACACCAAAAAAAAAAAAAAAAAAAAAAAGAATTTTGGGGTAGAGCTAAAAAGGGGAGGGCATAGATACATCAAAGGATTTAAATATCATCAAAATATATTGTATGAAATTGACAAAAAAGTACATATGACATATTTAAACTATGAATAAAATGTACCTAATTAGGAAAAACTGAACCCTAAAACAGAGATGAGTTATTGATTTTTATAAATACTCAAGGGAGGGGAGAGAGGGAGAAAGAAGAGGAAGAGCTACAGCAGGGAGAGAAGGAAGCCCATGCTAGTTACCTCCAACTGTGATCTGAGAAGAATCTCGGTTGAGAACTTACCTAGATCATATTGACCGAAAGGCACATCTGTGGAGGACTATCTTGATTAATGGCTGATGTAGGAGGGCCCAAGAAAGCTAAGTAATCATGAATCTGTAAGTGAACCAGCAAGCAGTGTTCCCCCATGGTTCCTGCCGTTCTTCCCTGGTTGGTTGTAATGCTACATTAACTAGTGAACAGGTTTCTTGACTTCCCTCCATGATGGATGTATAAACTAAATAAACCCTTTCTTCTAAAAAACAAAAGGAAGCTGAGCAAACTGGTGAAAGCAAGCCAGCAAGCAACATTCTTCTATGGCTCTTCTTTAGTTTCTGCCTCCAGGTTCCTGTCTTGGCTTCCCTGGATAATGGACTATAGCTTGTAAGCCAGATAAATCCTTTCCTTCCCAAGATGCTTTTGATTATGATGTTTATCAGAGCAACAGAAAGCAAAATGGGTCAGATAGTGCTTATCCTTGGCAGTAAGGTTTCTTTTCTTTTCTTTTTTCTCTTTTCTTTTTCTTTTTTCTCTTCTCCTCTCCTCTCCTCTCCTCTCCTCTCCTCTCCTCTCCTCTCCTCTCCTTTTCCTTCCTTCCTTCCTTCCTTCCTTCCTTCCTTCCTTCCTTCCTTCCTTCCTTCCTTCCTTCCTTCCATCCATCCATCTTTTTGAGACAGGGTTTCCCTGCAGCCCCAGCTGTCCTGTAACTCTCTATGTAGACCAGGCTGGCCTTGAACTCACAGAGATCCTCCTGCCTCTGCCTCCCGAGTGCCAGGATTAAAGGCATGTACCACCAAACCTGGCTACTCTTAGAAGGTGTTTGTTGAAATCCCCCAAAAGAAGCTTGATGGTTTTGAATCTAATCTGCTAGTCTGTGTCTTTTGGTGGGTGAATTGAGACTGTTGACATTCAGAGTTATTACTGAGAGGTAAGTATTGCCCCCACCTTTCTGTTGGTTTTGTAGTGTTTGGGACTTTCTTAGTTTTCTCTTGTTTAATGAGTATCATAAAGTCATTAATTTTTTTCTTGTACTCCCTTGAGTATGTTTATCTTTCTCTTCAGAGTGAAATATTCTTTCCAATGTCCTCTGTAGGGCTGGCTTGCTGACATGAATTCCTTTAGTTTACTTTTATTATGAGAAGTTTTCCTTTTACTGCCAATTACAATATATAGTTTTGCTGGGTATGTTAGACTGGGTTGGCAGTTGTGATCTTTCAGAATTTGAAAGACATAGTCCAAGCCCTTCTCATTTTCATGGTTTAGATTAAAAAGTCAGTAGTTACTCTGAATGGCCTGGCTTTGTATATGACTAGGGACTTCTCTTTTGTAGCTTTCAGTATACATTCTTTGTTCTGTACATTTAATATTTTGATTATTATATGATGTGGAGAATTTCTGTTCTGGTTCTGTCTGGCCTTTGGTGTTCCTCTAATGTCTGAATGGCTTTTTTCCCCCAAGATTTGGGAACTTTTCTTGTATGATTCAATTAAAGATATTTTTAAGCCTTTTTCACATTTTTTTCTTCCTATATGTCTATAATATGTAGGTTTTGCCTTTCAATGGACTTCCTGAGTTCTTCCATGTTCCATTCTACTTATACATTAAAAAAATAATGTCATTGACTTTTGACTGAGTGATCCATTTTCTCTCTTTTTCTTCATAGCCTGATGCTCTGTCTTATACATGATTCGTCCTGTTGGTGAGGCTTTCCACTGAATTTTTTTATTTTGACATATTATGGTCTCATTTCTGTAATTATTTTGTTTTAGCATTTTTTTTATTTGTTTCAGTATTTTTATTTTTTCAATTTGCTTCAATATTTTGTTTTTGTTTTTGTTTTGAGAAATGATCTCACCTTTTTCAATTTTTTTATTTATTATTTTTATGTGTATGAGTGTACTGTCTGCATGTAGGTTTGTGCACCCGTGTCGTGCAATGCCGCAGAGGTCAGAAGAACACATTGGATTCCCCTGGAACTGGAGTTAAAGACAGTTCTTAGCCACCATGTGGGAGCTGGGACTTGAACCCGGGTCCTCTGCAAGAGCAGTCGGCGCTCTTAACCACTGAGCCATCTCTCCAGCCCCTGCTTCAATATTTTTATTTGTTTCAGTATTTCTCTTTACTAAAATATATTTTTATATTTTGGATTGACTTCCTTATTTTATGGTTGTTTATTGCATTTTCTTGGAAAATACTGGAATTCTCTTTGAGTTGTTTTACCATATTTATAACAATTCTTTTGAATTTTTCACTTGGAATTTCTTTTAAGTCATCTGAGGCAGGGTCTCCCTGGAAATTGCTATGTAGACCAGGGGGGCCTCAATCTTACAGAAATTCACCTGCCTTGCCTCCTGAGTTCTGGGATTAAAGGAGTGTGCCACCACACTGGGACTGGAGAGATGGCTCAGTGGTTAAGAACACTGACTGCTCTTGCACAGGCCCTGGGTTCAAATCCCAGCACCTAGTTGGCAGTTAACAACTGTTTGTAACTCCAGTTTTAGGGAATCTGACACCCTCTTCTGACCTCCACAGGCATTGTATTACACAGGTGTATTCACACACATGCAGACAATACACTCATACCCATAAAGTGAAAATAATAAATAAACTATTTTTAAAGGAGTTTGCCACCACACCCAGCTTTATCTACATCATTTTTGTTGGGGTCATTCATATGAGGCTGGTAATTTTTGGAGGAGACAAGTTGTCTTGGTTTTTCATGTTACTTGAATTTTTGTGCTAGGATCTGCCCATCTGAGGTTGGATCATTGGTTAAGATTTGTTGTTTTTTTTTAATCTCTTCATTAAGACTGCTTCTCTTCTTTCAGTGGACATGTTTGCAGTGTCCAGGAGAAACTGGGTTCTAGTTGTGGTGTTTTCATCTGTTAGGCTGGTATCCCAGGCACAAGACTCTGTCTCCAGTCTGTCCCTATGGGTTTAGCATTATGTGCAACAATAGTAGTTAACTCACTTTGGTTAACTACTTTGGTTAACTTTGAGAATAGAGTAGTAGGTGAGTACCAAACAGACACTTGTTAAATACTGATTAGTAAGTAAAGGAACCCCAATGGTACTGTATATATATATATATATATATATATATATATATATATATATATATATATTGTTATGAATGCAAGAAAAAGCAAAGGCAAGCAATCATGGTGAGGCTAGTGATGCTGTTAGATGGGAAGTAGAGGAGAGAAAATTCACAGGAGTGGGAATAAAGAGTTAAAGGGAGAAAACGGGGTGGATATGTGGGAGTTTGGGTTAACGAGAGACTGAAAAGAGGAGGCAAAGATATATATCAGATACTGTAGGCCAGGTCAGTTTCTGGACTTTGGGAGATGTAACGGTAAGAGGAATTGGACATAGGAGAATAGAAGAAGAGGAGGAGGAGGAAGAGGAGGAGAAGGAGGAGGAGGAGGAGAGCAAGAGCAAGTGTGTAGACCAGTAAAAGGCACTAACAGCAGGGGGCAGTGTTGACCAGCTAAAGGCAGGAGTGCTGGGAGATAGTAAAAAATGAGATGACTGGCCTGAATTTTTTCCCCTTGGCCGGTCACCTGCCTTGTTCCTTGGGTCTGGGCCAGCCTGTTCTCCGTGTTGTTTCTAAGCAGTCTGGTTCTTCTGTGGGCCTTTAGCTCACCTTCTGTGTGGAGTGTTCTTGACTCTGTTCTGTGGGCTGGGAACAGTGGCGGCAAACTCTACCCAGCCAGGGTCGCTGTGCTCCTACTGGCTCAGGAGCAGCGGGCTATCACGTGGCGGTTAATGTAGTGTTAGTGTTCAGAGTCAGTGTTTAGCTTGGTAGCTTCACTTTTTCCTCTTTGAGCATCGATGCTGGGCCTGGCAATAGTCATTGGGAACCCCCTTTTATGAAATCCTTGCCCACACCACTTTGGTGGGGTTCTGAATTCCATACATCTTAATCACATTTAGATCTCCTCCACTGTTGGCACCCCAGCTTACTGCCCCCCTCAATTTCACATACTCTGTTATATAAAGGCCTACAGGTCAAATTTGTATCCCCAAATTCCCTTTGCTGTGGGTCCACCCACTAGAGCCTGGTCAGCCTACCAAGAGTCTCACCCTTAAAGAGACTGAATCTCCCTTTCTCAGCAGCTGTCGTTGCCTCGGCTAGGGTGTGGAGCCTGGGACTCAGCATTCTGGATCTGTTTCTTGCATGATCCTTACCAAGCTGGGTGCTGGCTCCCCGTCAGGGCCTCAAGCAGGAAATGGGCAGAGTGCATTCATGTAAGGCTGGAACGGCCTTGCTCAGTGATTCTAAAATCTCTTCTCACCCTTGCTGCTGAACCAGGGAGGACCAGTGGAGCGGTTCTGGGAAAGTTGCTGAGTCCCTGAGGCTAGTGAGTTTCTGTAAATTTAGAGATTCTTAAGCTTTTACCTTGGCACACTTGAGTCTCACTGTCCAGAAAGGAAGTTGGCCCTTGGGGGCCCACAAGGGGCTGTCAAGGAGGCGGCACCACAGGTGCAAGGCCAATGGGCAGCTGCAGAAAGGCAAAACATTGTAATTGGCATCTTCCACAGAGCAGCAAATTAAGTGCTCAGATTTCCTCCCTGTGTTCTCTCCCCTGGCTCCTGTCACCTGGCTGGAACCCAGAAGAGCTGAACTGCCACTTGGGGGCTGTTGCCATGGTTTTCAGACTCCCAGTGAGGCCTGTGATGCCTTCCTTCAAGGAGGACTCAGAAGTTCCTACTTAGCAACGGTTCCTGTACAGGATCTGAGAAGCTGACAGAGGAATGCTCTTGGCTCACATTCTGTTCCAGAGACGCTCCTGGGCTCTGTCAGCTCCCCCTCCCACCACCCTCCCCTTCCCTTTACAGGTTTGAACTTCAGAAAGTTGTTAGATGAGGGACATTGTCACTGCAGACCTGCCATTCACTGCTTCCACTCACAGTTGACAATGGTATTCTCGGAAGAAGGCGGAGACGTGAGCCCGGATGACCAGCAACAGCTGTGTGTACCTGTGGTTGTGCTTAGGCCACTGTTCTATCAAGGCCACACCTGCCTCCTTCCCGAGGATGCCAGTCCCCGCTGTGCCATACCTGCTGTGTGGGTAGTTCACTGCCCATCTCTGGGCCTTGTAGTCTTCCAACACAAGAGGGAGGCTCAGAGGTAGATTAAAGAGTGCCAACCTACTTTCCAGAGAGAATATCTTAATTCTGTGCTATAGATGAACTGTGAAGAAACTGATCTTAAAGGCTTGAGTTTTATTTGGGGAACGTTTAAAGACCTGGAAAGAGTAAGGGTCGTGGAGTCAGGCAGCAACAGGCTCTCGATAGACTCATGTGAAAGTGATGTCTCTTTCTACTGGGAGACTTTCATGGCTAGTACATAACCATGTAACCTTTTGGTGAATATGACACCACCTCTACTGGGTGAGAGCTGTACAAATTGTCTAGTTGGACACGACAGCTGTCTGCACTCTTCAGCACGTTTCTTGGCCCCTTTAGATTTCCATCTCCTTGTCTGGAAAAGGAGGACTGACGACTGTTTCACAGGGCGGTTGCTAGGCTGGAGATGTGGAAGAGGCACAGGGCTCAGAGAGCCACCTGGAAAGGAAAACTTCCTTTCTTTTTCTCATTCCAAGCTGCCTAGGAATGTGGCCTCCACTTGCCCTGCAGGGTGAAAGAAGAGAGAGAGCCCCAGGGACATACATAGCCTTCTGCTGCTGCACAGAGTGGTGTCACGGATGCAGGGCAGTGGGAAGGTCCAGGAGATCAGGGACCAGAAAGCAAGAGTGACATGGGCTAGGAGGAGCTCTTCCTTGGAAGAGGGGGACGGCTGGGAAGCCCTCTACATGGCTGCTCAGGGTGGCCATGCCTAACCCTACCCCAGGTAGAGCCAGGGCCAAAGCTTCTGGCCACCCTTCGGCCTGCCTGTAACGTGTGGAGGTCTCTGTGGCCCCTGATGAGGGGCCATGGGCTTTCTCCACTGCAGCACCAGAAGAGCAGCGGCTCTCGTGCTGTGTCACCCTATTCTGGAATTGCAGGACTGTCGCTTACTAGCTGGGGACCCCAGGACAAGCTCCTTCACCCCTCTGAGTTTTGGTTGGCTTATGAGATAGAAATATAAATTTCTATCTCTAAAGGCTTCTGACCCTTCTGAGTAACTGTCACTCAGATACCATGTGCTCTAGTTATCTGAGGTGCTCTCTCCTCTATAGGGAACACAGTGCCTGCCTCTTTGAGCCTGCAGAGGTCCTCACTGTTCCTCAGACTCTGCATGATGAAGGCCTTCTGGTCCTTTCCCATGTTTATTATCTCTTGTTAAAGCCTGGTACTTAAAATGACAGTTCGTTTTGTCTTAGGGCCTCTCTGAGGCCTTATTGAAGATGTCGTAAGGGCTGCAGTCAACAGACTCCCTGGCTGGACGAGGCTGGAGGACTTGGTTCTTATGGAGCTTTTTCTCATAACTGGCCAGCTGCTGGCAGGAAGCCTCAGGTCCTTATCCTGTGCACCTCTCCACAGGGTTACCTGAGCATCCTGCCTAGTAATCAGAGAGAGCAGGGTGGGAGCAGTAAAGGTCTGTACTGGACTTTGAGAGTTACACACCTAGCGTTTCCCAGGTTTGATCAGTTATACAAGTCCACCTGGACTTGGGAAAGCGGGTGTGAAGGCTGTAAGTTCCATCAGGCCAGGCTTGCTGGGGGCCAAGTGTCCTCCTGTGGCCTTGTTATGTGCTGCTGTGTGCTAGGAGCTGGGAATATGGGTATGATTAAAACAGATACACTGTGTCTTATAGAATCTACAGTCCATTAGGGGAAAAGTCATTCAACTCACTCCATAAATCCTTATGCATTTATAATTTTCATGAGACCTCTGAAGGAATGGAAGGAGAAGAAATGGGAATGAGAACGTATAAGGAGGGACTGGGCGTAGTCCAGGTAGGGCTTCCTCAGGGTATGTTCCTGGTACTTCTCCACCCCAATAAGCATCATTGTGATCATTGTGCTGGTTGGCTTTGACGTCAATTTGCTATAACCTAGAATCATTGGGAAAAGAGTCTCAAAAGAAGCATTATGTAGATCCTGTTAGCCTGTGGGCAGGTCTGTAGGGGGTTGTCTTGATTTTTAATTGATGCTGATTGTCAGAAGACTCAGCCCGTTGTGGGAAGCACCAGTCCTTGAGCTGGGGCTCTGAACTATATAGGACAGGAGAAAGCTAAAAGGAGTAAGCAAGCAGGCAGTATGGGTGCATTTGCTCCTTTCTGCCCTTGACTGGATGTGATGCTTGCCTTGCCTTTTCTGCAACAATGGTCTATAACCTGGAATCATAAGCCAATAAACCCTTACTTCCCTAAGGGTATTTGATCACAGCAACAGAAGTGGAACTAGAATGGCCATCTTTTCCTTTACTCATTACCCCTCTCCAAACTGTGAGCCTCTCTGGAGAGAGGCCTCACCTTGCCGCAGGTCAGTGTTATAATCCAGGGTGGGCACACCTGAGGTTCAGCCATGTGAGCTGATGACTGTGATCCGCCGCAGCTGATGGAGATGTGCTTTCTTCAGATGTGCTGGGAGAGAGGGAGAAAGCAAGCACAGGAGGTGGAATGCACCGAACAGCAAAACGTAGGGACTTTGCTGCCCTCCAGTGCCTATTCCTAGAGGCCTCAGCTGTTTTCTGCCACAGCATTAGAAGTCCTATCCCCAAGCTTTATCATGAAAGCTAGAGCATAAAAGAAACCCAGCTCACCTTGGTGTGTGGGACTGGGATTCCCTAGCTTGAGCTCATCCGTGGATGGTAACAGCAGTGTGGAGTAGGAGCTTCTCGGCTGCTCATCATTTGCAAGGCGCTGCAATGCAGGCTGCCTCCATCAAGCCTCAGGGTTCTGGTCCTAGCAACTCCCTCAGCTTGCTGAGCTTTTCTCTGGGCATCCACGCTCCTCGTGGGTCTCAGCTCAAGCTCCTTGCTAGGGCCTTATCTGGCCATTCTGTTGAGATTTCAGGCCTCTTCATCTTACCTGGTGGTATTTCTCCTTAGTGTACTCAGAACAGCTGCTATTAGGTTATTTCAAGGCAAACCCTGAAACGACATGCAAGAGTCACAATATTTGTCTGGGGGAGTAAAAACATGATTTTTATAAATGTTGAGATACAAAACTTTACAGTGTAATGGACTCCCATTGAGGCGGGGATCACATTAAATTTACAGAATATTTTCATATAAATTAGCTCAGTAGGCCTTTATCAAAACAACATCGCAAGAGTGGGCTCTGCTAACGATGTTTTAGAGGAGCGGCCACGCTGGCCTGGAGACTGCCTCTAGAGTCGGGGCCAGGCAGGTGGAGGCTGGGGTCGAAGCTGAGTCCTGGAGTCTAAATCCTGAATTCCATCACTACACTTATGATAAGCAGATTGGACTTCAGAGACTGTGGTCAATCGCCTGAAAAGGGGCTCCAATAACCTAGCTTTTTCTTGCTGACACCCGAAGTGAGTTGAAAGAGCCATGTCTGTCCTTGGCGTTTGGGATGGGTTCTCTTAGTGGGACTCTGTGCAAAAGTGAACATGGCCTCTCTCTCATAGGCTCCAGTACAGTATATTCTTTGAAATGTCATTGCGACCTTAATTCAGTCTCCACAGTCCCTCCCTGGCCCCGCTGTAGTGCAGTGCATAGCCCTCACTATCTCGGAGGGCATGCTGCACTTTCCTGTCTTGGTAGATTCCTTAGCCACTAGACCCCAAGCTTCTAGACAGAGGAATCTTGTGCAAGAGAAATCACAGTTGCTGTGATCCTCTAGGCACTGAACGCATGGAAGGAAGAAGGTGGGCCTGCGGAGAAACTTTCAAAAAGGAAGGTGACAAGAAAACTATATCTGGTGCAGCACGTGGTGCTTTCTAGTGTGCCTTCCGGGAGGACCAGCTGCCTTGATGACTGCAGTGTCCTTCAACCAGAAGTGTATTGAAGCAATCCAAGTTAGAACAACAGCAACAAAAGAACTGGGAAAAAAAAACTCTGGAAAGACTCAGAAAAAGATGCAAAGCATGTATGGCAGAGTGTAGGGACTCAGGTGGAGTGGGGGCATGCAAGGGAAGGGACTCTAAATTCGATTGAGAAATGATATATGATGTATGGAAAAAGTTTAATAACAATAAAAATTTAAAAATACCAAAAATAAATAAATAAGTAAATAAATAAAAAGAAGTTGTTGCTTACTATGAAAGCTAGATGTTTAGCTTGATTTCTTTGAAAGTGTGTCATGGTCAGTTGGCCTTTAAAGGCGCATTTCAGGCTGGCAGCAAGAGGGCTCAGTGCATAAAGATGCCTGCCAGCCTGGTGACATGAGTTGGAGCTCCAGAACACATATGGTAGATGGATAGAACTTATGGCTCTAAGTTGTCCTCTGATCTTCACACAGGTGTCCTGGCACATGTGAACGTGCTCTCTCTCTCTCTCTCTCTCTCCGAATGAATGAATGAATAAATAAATAAAGGCTGTTTCTCTCTGTCTTTGAAATATATAGCCACATCTTTTGATAGGACTTTAAAAAATTAAGTTTTAGGGCATAGTGGCCCAGGCCTTTAATCCCAGTACTCAGGAGGCAGAGGCAGGTAGATCTCTGTGAGTTCAAGGACAGCCTGGTGTACATAGTAAGTTCTAGGCCAACTGTGGCTACAGGGAGACCCTGTCTCAAAAAGATAATAATAATAATAATAATAATAATAATAATAATAATAATAATGCTCTCGGTGGTTTAGTTAGTGGCTTTTGGAAGTCTCTGTGTCCAGGGTACTCGCTGCCGCAGGACCAGAGCTCCTTTTGCTGGCCTTCTTTAACATAAGTTGATTTATTTCCAATATAAAGTCTGTTTCTGCTTCTGAGGCAAGCTCATGCCTAGATGACAAATCCTTTCAGTATTCCTTTGTTAATAGTAAGACAGAGACGAAAGAGAGCAGGGTTTGGGCTTCCTGTCCTAGAGGCATCTGGAAGCAGAATTTAGAGCTGCTTGCACCTCTATGGTGATGGCCTGCAAAGGCTCCTGTGTCACACACTTCTATGGTGATGGCCTGCAAAGGCTCCTGTGTTACACACCTCTATGGTGACTGCCTGCAAAGGCCCGTGTCACACACCTCTGTGGTGACTTACGGAGGCTCCTGCGTCACACATCTCTTCTCTGGCCCTTCTGCAGCGAAACACTGTAGCATTCACTCTTGTTTTCTGTTTCCCCTGAGCTCTCATCAAGACCTGTGCCACAGACCTGGTGAGAGTTGCCATGTTTTTCCTCTGACTGGACTTCCTTGAGAGGGAAGTGTCCTGATTTAATTTTATATGGAAGGAACGAGACTCCGAGAAGCCCAGCAATTCAGCAGAGAACTCTTAAGTTAGACCATGTGACTCTGAGACCCAGTCTTTCACCACCATGAGAGGAACCTGCTCTAGGGGAGGGGAGCACCAGCACAGACTGGTTTTCTTCTGCTGCAGCTGGATTTGAGCACCGATGCCTGGCTGGGCGTTTAGTGGCTGAGAAAGTGGAGGATGGCAAGAAGAAGGAAGGGCTTGAAGAAAGGAACAGAACTGGGAAGGGAAGTGCCCAGCACGGACAACATACACGTGGGACAGGGTGCGGGACAGCATGCGGGACAGTGGGCGGGACAGCAGGCCGGGCAGTGGGCGGGACAGCGTGCGGGACATCATACAGGACAGCATACAGGACCGCGTGCAGGACTGTGTACAGGAGGACAGTGTGCAGGACAGCGTGCAGGACCGCGTACAGGAGGACAGTATACAGTATACCTCATCTCTCTGTACCTCAGTTACCCCATCTGCAAAGTAGGAATGGTACTAGCCCTACCTTCAGAGATGTTGGTAAGACTGCCTGATTTAGCACGTGCTCACGCTGAAGCCTGGAACAGTGCTACAGCAAGGGAACATGGTTGCATTTGGCAAAAGTGGGAGAGAGAAGGGCGGCGGTGTGGCTAGAGCTTAGTTAGTGGATGAGAACTGAGCAGGAAGGGGCTTGGTGATAGCGCCCGAATGGTGAGAGGCCATGGAGGCTGCAGCACAGGTGTGTGCTCCATGCAGCGTCTGAGCTGACCCTTCCAGATTTGGGCCAGAGTTTGAGAAGGGCTAGGAGTTAAGGTCTATTTTAGAGGTGAAACCTGCAGGATTTGTGATGGACAGAGCATGAGTATGAAAGAAAGAACGGAAATAAGAGAAACAACATCCTATTTGTACCCATTCAGCATTGGTGGGGAAGAGCCAGAGAAGGTGGCGCCATTTACTGAAGTGAAAAACCCTGTGGAGGGCAGGGTTGTGGGAGAAGCAGGCTCGCTTGGTGTCTCGAGTCCTAATGCTGTCCATGTGGGATCTCTAGTAGACAGCTGGAATGGAACAGGTCAGGTGTGAGCGAGAGGGATTTTTGATACTCCACGGGAGTGTTCTCAAGAGAATTCAAGTCATTTATTTTTAAATACCCTGCCTGCCAAACCAAATTCCTGGTTCCAATTTGTGACCCCCAGATAGTCCCTGGTCTTCCATTTGGCCAGAAGCTAAAACGTCAACCTTGAGAGCCACCCGTTAACTGTACTTTAGGAAGGCTTTGGCTTCTGACAGAAGCAATGTTCCAGCAGCATGGCGTGCCTCCATCCCAGGCTCTGCGACTCCATGCCCAGGCCTGGCTTCCTCTTTCTGTTCAGCAGCCCTTTACTTAGTGACTTCCATGTGCCAGGCCTCTGCCAGGCTGGAGGGGACGTGTGAAAAGACGTGGTGCTGCCAAAGGCCGCTCTGTCTAATGAGCATCTGAGCTCCTGCCCAAGGGCATGGTGCTCTGTGCCCAACTTCATTTGCTTGATCCAGTTTGATATGCTCAGCCTGAAGTCAGATAATGATGCATTGATTTATGCTTCTGGACATAATGGTGCTGGTCTGGGAGGTGTGTGTGTGTGTGTGTGTGTGTGTGTGTGTGTGTGTGAGAGAGAGAGAGAGAGAGAGAGAGAGAGAGAGAGAATACACATGTGCTAGCTCTCATGAACTCAGGATTTTGTGAAGATCTGGGATCAAAATGGAATAGCATATGGCCAGTCCTGAGTCATGAAACCGAGTTCCCATGTCAGCTGGGTCTCTCTGTGCATGGGAAACCTTGCGTCTTGCTGGCGGCCTGCTCAGGTGAGCCTATAGCCTAGTTCTAACTAATACCTCTGATGTGGGAGAATTTCGCCATTCATATCATCCTCTACCTTGAAATTCTTTCTTGCTTGCAGGCATCAATATCTATCCTTAGGTGGGTTTCAAAGTGTGCTGATAACAGTTATTTTTCTCACAAAATTGCTGAACTAGGTAGTTGCTTGCAGAACTATAGCCACGAGCTTCGTAAGTCTGCCTGATTTTCTCATTACCCAGAAGAGCATCTTCTTCTTTCTGTCCGCTCTCTAAGCATGGTTTTCCTGGCACCTTGGTCTTTACTCTTCTCTAAAGCTCCGCTCTCTCCCATGCGGTACTTGTCCAACTTGTGGCTGACCCCCACGTTGGCTTCATTCAAACGGCATGACCTTTTCTCTTTTTCTTGTCCGTCTTCCTCCTCTGGGCAGCTGCTGGGAATTACAGCTTGTCACCCTGTGGTTTTTCTTTCAAACTCCAATAAATTTGTCTTGAACTTCAAAAACTGATGAAATAAACCAACAGGAAAGAACACTGAATTCTGTGGCAGGTATTTTCAAAATCTCCCAGGGCTTTCCAAGGAGCTCTTAGGAAGTGTACTTGGCTTTTCTTTCTCAAAGTGGATTGTGTCCTTTAGTTTCTTGTGACTCAAAGTATGGTTGCTAGATCAGAAACAGCTATATGACCTGGGAATGTGGAACTTGGTTTAGTCTAACAATAATATCACTGTAGATGAATGATTGACCATTAGAATGTGTCACAGAGGCTTATTAAAAATAAAACATTGCCAGTGACTTAGGTGACCTGATTTTTGTGGGTAAAGGAGTAGGATAATTTTTGTTATAGGGCTGGTCAATTTGGAGAATTTGAGGCACCTTGGGAGTTGAGACTGTGATAGTTGTCAACCAATATAGGAGGGGCCATTAGGAGGTCAGAGGTCAAACCAGTTTGGTGTGGCCCTCTGTAGAACCTTCATTGTCTCTGGGGTTTGGCAAATTGTTTTAGGGGGAAGGAGGTCACTATAGATTGTTTAGCCATGATCTTGGAAATATTTTATTTATTATTTTTATTTTATGTGTATGAGTGTATTGCCTGCATGTAAGTAAACCTGTGTCATATAATGCCTTCAGAGGACAGAAGAGACATTGGATTCCCCTGGAGCTGGGGTTATGGATGGTTGTTAGCTGCCATATGGGTGCTGGGATTCGAACCGGGGTCTTCTGCAAGAACAGCCAGTGCTCTTAACATCTGAGCCATCTCTCCAGGCCCTCACCTTTTTTCTGTAAGTGATGGGTACAAAGAGCAAAACAAATAAAACATAATGTGTGGACTTTGATAGGGCATAGATAAACAAGCAAACAAAATCAGGACTAGGAAAGAAAGAGATGACACAGTCTTTCTGTATAACCCAGCTTCCTTCAACTAAAAGACAAAAGTTGGCAAGGGCTTCTTTGATTCTTCCCTGTCTGTGTTTTATTACAACCCAGACTGAACAAGCAGTACGCTGCCCTGCCCGCGGAAGGACTTTGCCTCCACTCCTGGAGAGAAGGGCCGAGAAGGTGTGTTCCGGCCACTCCAATGATCAGCCCCCATGCGTCATCACTACAAATTGGCTTTGTTTTCCTTTATACAAGAGGCTGATTCAGAGTTGATTTGACAGCCAGTTGGCCTGGAAGGTAGAATGAAGGGATGTGCAGGACTGGGGGCGGGAACAGTGGGAGAGGAGCAGCCACAGGGCGATGATGCCTTTTATGTCTCTGGATGCTGAGCCCTGTTCCCATAAAGAGCAGGAGAGCCTGGTACCTTCCTTTGTCATGCTTCTAGCCGAGACAGAGTAGACAGGTAGCAAGGGTCATCTAGCCAGACCTGGACTGTGTGGTAGTGAAGCCCAATGGATCATGGAATACTTGAATGTTGAACATCCATGGACAACATATGCTTATGGCTCTAGCATAGGATGATACTGGCTTCATTTTCCAGACATATATTGCTATTTCATTTCTGGAATCTAAGTCTCAAAGACCCAGTTTCCACACCAAAAACTAGGAAAATAATAACAATAATTTTACAATGTTTTGTGAAGAAAAAATTAGAAAACAAATAATGTGTAGTTTGGTCCATAGTTTTATTACGTAGCATTTATTTTATTTTTTTAATTTATTTTTTTATTGATGTTTCGTGTATTTCAGACATCATTTTTCAATTCAGTTCAGGCATATTCCCCTTTCCTTTCCCCACCCCACCCTGCCCCACCCCAGATCATGCATTCTGCCATAACTGTTCTGCATCTTTCTGTCAGTCTTTTTTTATGCTTAGGAATTCACATTTTCCTCCATTAATTTTATATTACTCTAAAATATGGATATATACTCTCCACCCATATACATTAATTATGGAGTCTGAAAATAATTGGTGGATGGATTCTAGAGCCCGTTGAGAGATTCACATTATAACAGCATAGTTGCTTTCAGATAAACAGAAATATATAACAATAATGTTGCTCAGCTTGCCTTTCATCTGGGGGATTTGGTGTTAGCATCCACAAATGAGGGAATCCATTCTCTGTTTGTTTTTCTGGGACTATGTTACTTCACTCAGCATAATGGCTTCGAGCTCCATCCATTTACCTGCAAAGTTCATAATGCCATATTTCTTTTTCTTTTTTTTCACTTGAATTTGAGGACTTTTTTTTCCCTGAAAGATGTCATATTTTCCTTAAGGGAGTGCTCAAAGTCTCCTCCTTGGCAAGCCCAAACAACTGTCAATCCTGCACTTGTGCTCCACTTTGGGGTCTTTCCCTCCCATAGTCCCCCAAATGAAGTCCAGTAATCATGCGTCCTATCTTGATCCCCCTACACTGGCCTCCATGATACTGCCGAGGTAATCCAAAAATGGCAGTCCATATTCTGACGAGGCTGAATTCCCATTAGCTGCTTAGTTCACAAGCTCGGTATCTCAGCCGTCCTCAGTCCACATTGAAAGATTAAAAAGCAAAAAAGCTGTATCTCATGTCCTTGAGGAGTGCCAAAAGCAGTGGCATCCACAGAGCAGATGCACCTGCCTGTAAGAATTGAAGACAGGCCAAACAACAGTGCTCTCTTTTTTCATTTTGTCTTTTTACTAATATCTCAAGTTTTATGTTTGCATTACAGTTTCTCTGGTCTTATTGATTATTTATTTCTGGTTGTACTTTTATTACATAGCATTTAAAACAACTACAAAAATACTTTATGGAAATAGTAACCCACTTGTCTTTGTGAATTATCCATTTCATGACCATATTACTTTATACTACATCTAACCTGGCAGCGATTTTTCTGCTTAGCCAGTTTACTCTGTGGGTGCGCCACACCCCAGAGATGGCTTTGGTGATGGCAGCTGAGAATACTAGGCTGGACCAGGTGGTTGGATGACACTTTTGACTCAGCATTGCTCTGCTCTACTCTTAGACAAGCCACCTGATCTCTTACCCTGTCTCTTTCTTCACCTATGAAAGAGAATAGGCTTGCCTCCTGGGTGCTGTTCTGGTGAATTGTACTGGTTCATGTTGAGATGGGTCTGCCTCTTGCTTCTCTCTCCTTGTTGCCGTTTTCTACCTTGGAAGGCTCACTGGTGCTCAGGAGACACCAGGGAGCTAGGGCCTTGAGTGGACACAGCAGGGAGCTAGGGCCTTGAGTGGAAACAGCAGTGATTCTCCTCCCTTTGTTAGAAGCTTCTCTGGTTTCACATTGTGATGAGTTCTGGTCACCCTGTCCATCTTGGAGGAGAAGCTGTCCCTAGCCAGGAACTAGGTGCCAGGCTGGTGACCTTTGCCATTCTGCTGTTTGGTTCTTGCTTCTTGGAGAGGAGAGGGTCAGGCTGCAGCAGCTTGGCTCTTCTCTAGGTTCAGCCTTCCCTAAAGTTCTTACAGCCCATCCCCCTTTTGTCAATACCCACCTCTCTCTGGTATTGACCATGACCTTGTGCATGCTAGCAAGTGCTCCATGATCGAGTTATGTTCTTAGGACCCTGCCTCCCTAATTTTTAACATTTGAGATAGGGACAAGATTTCATTAAATTACCAGTCTGGTCTTGAGCTGACTCTGTAGCCCTGACTGGCCATGACTTAGGAGGTGCTTGTTTATCTGTTTTTGTGATTGATTCAGTGATTGTCAATATTTTTGAAGACATGAATAGATCCTTAGAGTATACATGACTGTTCCAGAATGTTCATCTTTGTATCTTCCACTCTTCTGCCCTTCTCCCAGAATTCTTGGGCACAGTCACACTCTACATGATATGTTATGGGAGCGTGCCCATTGCCTCATTAAATAAATAGTGATAAAGGTAGATAAAGGAGTCTTTCATTGGCAGAGAATCTATGTTTATGTAGGTCTTGGGTTGAAATGAAAGAAAAAGGCAGGGAGTTCTACAAATTAATTAGTAGTAAGTGCATAGGAAGGAATACGCTCAGAAAGGTAGGGGGCAGAGGAAAAGGGAGGCCGTCAGGAAATTCTTCTCAGAAAGCAAGGCAGTCAGCAATGATTTTGATCGAGTCTCTCCCAGCATTCCATCTTATATCCCTGCCGATGCTTGGGTCTTTTCAAGTTGAAGGCAAGGCAAGGTGAAGTGAAGTCCCTGTGAGCAGTTCTGAGTTTTCCTTTCTCTGGGACTTAGGGGATGTTCGCATACCTTCATTCTAACCTCTGTTCTTTGGGAGGTCCACTGTGCCTGGCATTCAGCCACCAGACTTCCAGGTTGCTCACCTGGAGAGGATCCCTGGGCCAGATCCAGAGCTTGGGGTGAACTGCTGGGCAGCTGTCCCCACAGGAAGCCAGGCTTGGCCTGGGCGGCCACTCACTGTGCATTTGCTCCACACCCGGCAGCTCAGCTGCGTTTATGCTGAGCCAGGTGTCAGGACTTTCAAAACAAGGGTGGCAGTGTTTTGGGTTCTGGTTTTGGTTACAAAGCAGTGTGCACCTGCCAGGGACCCCCACCATGTCTATTAGGTCTGCCTGACCTTTCCCTGTTCTCTCTCCTGTTCTTGCTGGGTTGTTTGTAGCTTGGCTGAAACATCAAAGTCCACTGCATTATTTGGAGTTAGGATGCTCATTGCTCTGAGTTAACTTTCTAACTGGCTCACTCACCTTGATCTTCATGACAAGTTCTTACTTTGGAAATTTGTTTATAGGCAATTTATTTATTTATTTATTTATTTATTTATTTATTTATCTATCATGGATGAGGTGAACACATTATTTAGAATGTTGCTTCTGAGACATTAGCATACTTAAATAGATTCTAAGGCACTTGTTTAAACCTACTGTCCTTACCAGGTGTGGTGGTACATGCCTTTAATCTCACTATGGGGAGGCAGAGGGAGGTGGATCTTTGTAAGTTTGGTAGATCTGGGATGGGGCCAAGGGATCAGTATGATCACTATCAAGTTAGGTTCCTACTAACTATACTTGTATATACTTATATGAGAGACACTTCCACCTCCCTCACTGGCCTGTCAATGCTGTTGCACACCTCTAGGAGTCACATTAAGTGGCCCAGCATCCAGGAAGTGCTCAGGACTTGTATGTGGGGAATTGGAAGCAATATGAGCCAAATGCTCTGATCACTAGCCCTGCACTATGAAGAGCAGCTTACCAACTTGATCTTCCTGGTCATGATGAAAGTCTTAGTTTACTGAAGCAGAGGCATACTCCAGCTCATGATATCAATATCACAACAGTAGCATCTCACAAAGAACAGAATAGGATCAATTATTTCTGAAGGACTCTGGGCCACATCTCTGAATTTGACTGTAGTAAGGATATATGAAGCAAGGTCGGGGTCCTGTCCCAAAGGCACTGTTTGCTTGGTCTAGGATGTTGTCTGGGTATGAAGGTTTTGAAAAGTTCCCCAAGAGGTTCTATATTCTACCGAGGGGCAAATAACTGACAGGCTCTGTGGGACAACTTGGTGAGGAGAGTAGAGTCACATTTCCTGGGTCTTATGTGTCATCCCCTTTGAGTACAGGTGGCAGGTATCCTGGAGTCTGTGATCCAAGGCTGCTTTTAAATCTGAATCTAAAACATATACATGCATGTGTGTGTGTGCACATGTGTGTCCACAATCATGATATATAAAGGACACTAGTCAGTTATTCCCTATTTGTTTGATAAAGTAGTTTTACTGATTATAAATGTAAACTAAATATAGTTATCGTAAATTATTGACTTTACTTGAAAATGTTATAAAGGTTACAAATTCTCTCAAATGCCATCAGAAAGATAAACAATTGTTCGGCATCTGGCAGTATATTCTTGTCTCTCTATACACTCATGTATGTTAACCATGCAATTCAACAGTAGCAGAGCCCATCACACATGCTTATCTGGAGCTGGTGTGCTTTGGGTTAACAGTATGGCATGGCTAAGCATAAAACTACAAATCAGCTATGCACAGCTTTGCCAAAGCTCTAATTACATCTGATAAATGAAACATCTATTATTAAAGTTCTCTCTCTCTCTCTCTCTCTCTCTCTCTCTCTCTCTCTCTCCCCTTTGATATGTAATGTAATGGCCTTCGTTGTCTCTTTTTCTTTTACTTTGAAGTCTATTTTGTCTGATATTAAAATAGCAACACCTGCTTTCTTTTTGGTACCATTTTCTTGGAATATTTTGAGAGAGAGAGAGACAGAGAGAGAGAGAGAGAGAGAGAGATAATGGTGCATGAAGGCTCATACATGAAGGCGCCTCTTCTAGTCTAGGAAGTTGGAGTGGTCCAAGGGGGCAGTTGGCATGCCGGTGTGCCATCAAATGTATCTAAAAAGTTATGAGTTTGGGAAAGAAGGGCTTAACCAACCTGGGTATGATCGTCCTTTACAGTACTGTTATTTATTGAGATTTTGTGCCATATTTAAAGCTCTTTAAAAAGGGTTGGCAGCAAAAAATAAAAAAAAAGTGTTGCCAGAGCTAGAGAGCTGGCTCAGCAGATAAGAGCACTTGCTGCTCTTGCAGAGGACCCTGCTTTGCTTCACGGCGCCCGCATGGCAGCTGACAATCACCTGTAACTACGGTTCCTGGGGACCTGACACTGTCTTCTGACCTCCATGGGCACAGCACAGCACATTTACACTTATATGCAGGCACTACACATACATGTAAAAAAATTAAAATATCCTGTTGGGCCTTATCTTTAGAATACAAGGACAGTGTGAGAATTCCAATAATAGTGAGAGAAGAGCTGTATCCTGAATACGGAGTGCTGGAATCAAACACAACTAATGATTTCCATGTGTAGCTACAAATCTCCCCATGTGAGGGTGGGAACCATGGCAAAGGAGTTCCTGCAATGCAGGCTGCTCTTCTGGCATGCTTTAGGAGTACTTTTCATGGAGGTAGGAAGATGAATGCAAACTAGCTACGTTCAGACATAAACACGAAGCTTTAGAAACTTTTAAGTTTTAGAAGAAGCAAGAGAACAAGAGTTGCCGTCAGAGCTTCTGTCAGCAACTGTTGAGAAGATTTTCTTTAAAATGTAGTGATTCAGTTTTCTTTGATTTTTTTTTTTTAAATGAGTGCTGGATGCCATTCGACCACCCCCTGCTGGTCATTTTGGATAATGTCTTGTTTATAATATAACAAGACTGAAACCACCACCGAACAATTCCAAAGCCAGAAATACAGTCTTAATTTAAAAAAAAAAAAAATTGTAGCCGGGGTGGTGGCGCATGCCTTTAATTCCAGCACTTGGGAGGCAGAGGCAGGCGGATCTCTGTGAGTTCGAGGCCAGCCTGGTCTACAAAGTGAGTTCTAAGACAGCTGGGGCTGCAGGGAGACCCTGTCTCAAAAAGCCAAAAAAAAAAAAAAGTAAACGTAGTGAACTTTAAGTTGCTTACATTTGTAAGAGTCCAAGAGAAAGCTTTGACTCTTTATATTCTCAGCAAAATGATACTGTCTAGGAAGTCGCTATTCTTTTGGCTTGATGTGACTTCTTACACAGAAAGGATTACACTAGCAATCTCTTTTGTTCTGTCTGTGCATTAGCTGTTGTTTTGTCTGATCTAAAAGGAACAAGATTTCTTGTTTGTTGGATTGGGTGTTCATTAAAATAGACAACAAATACTTATGTCTGTCTTCCATGCATATCTGAAACAATCATGTGTTATCTTTGTGGGAATAGAAATAATATTTTTTAAATTTTTTAAAAATTTTATTTATTTATTTTTATGTGTATGAATGTACTGTCTGCATGTAGGTCTGTGCAATGTCGCAGAGGTCAGAAGAGGGTGTCTGATTCCCCTGGAACTGGAGTTCTCCTGGTATTGGAGTTACAGATGGTTCTCAGCTGCCATGTGGGTGCTGGGGATTGAACCCCGGTCCTCTGCAAGAGTGGTTGGTGCTCTTAACTTCTAGGCCATCCCTCTAGCCATAGAAATAATATTTAAGGTTAGTGATAAGCCAGGTGGGGTGGTGCACACTTTTAATCCCAGCACTCAGGAGGCAGAGGCTGGCAGATCTCTGTGAGTCTGAGGTCGCCTGTTCTACATAGTGAGTACCAGGCTATCTGGGGCTAGAGGGAGAATTTTTCTTAAAATAAAAACAAAAACAAAACAAAATCTAAACAATTACAACAATAGCAATTAAAGTTAGTAATAACTGAGAAGATGGATCAATGTGCGTTCTCCAATCATGACAAAACACTCTGACCAATACCAACTTGGTGAAGAAAGTGTTTATTCATCTTACATCTCCCAGGTCACAGTTCATCATTGGGTTCCAAGGTAGGAACTCAAGGCAGGAACCTGGAGACAGGAGCTGAAACACAGGCCATGGAGGAACACTGCTTACGGGCTTGCTCCCCTGGCTCAGCCTGCTTTCTTATATAAGACAGGGCCAAATTGTATCCCTCATCTGTGGATGGTAGTACCAAGTACCTAGTTGTAAAACAAAATGAGCAATGTTAATGTTATATTCCTCATGATCTAAAGACAACTGTGCTCTTGTATTGTGAATCCCTAAACAGGTTCTAGAGCTGACCTAACACTTATTTTCAGACCTTGGAATTTTAGTATATGATGGAGGGTATGTGTGCATCTTTTAGAGTAATATGGGATTAAAATGGAAAGATGTGAATCAAGAAACATGACATGGAAATAACATACAGTTTATTTCCAAAGGATACAATGTTAATGTAGGTGCAATGTAACAGGCTGGTGCAACTTAGCCTTTCTGAGTGCTTAATGACCATATTTGACATCCATACCAATTTGGTTGAGGGACCTAGGGGATAACTTTGTTCCTTGCCCTCAGAGGTCAACCAAGTCTTAGGGGATTATGCATGGGGGCATCTCTTGAAATGTACTGCAGAGGTGGATCACCAGTCTTCCTATTCAGGGAGGTCTTGGAGAGCCACTAATGGGACTTCAGCCAGTATCTCATATATAAAGAGGAAAGTCTGCTCATGCTTCAGAAAAGGAAGCCTGGTCTAGGAAGACCTTATTTTGTCCTCAAGTTGATGGAACTGGTGGATGAGGAGCTGAAAGGATCAAGGGGCTCCCCCCCCCCCAAATCCTGAGAGGCCCCTGAGGACTCTCAACTGACCTCAAGAAAACAAAAACCTTGGTTAATCTGGGCTAACTACTTAGTGATTACTTATTTCTGGTTATACTTTCCAAAAGGAAAGTATAACCAGAAATAAGTAATCACTAAGACCATAGAAACTGTACTGCAGACATAAAACTTGAGATCTTAGTAAAAAGACAAAAAGAAAAAAAGAGAGAGCACTGTTATTTAGCCTGTTTTCAATTCTTACAGCAGGTGCATATGCTCTGTGGATGCCACTGCTTTTGGCACTCCTTAAGGACATGAGACATAGCTTTTTAACCTTCCAATGTGGACTGAGGACTGCTGAGATACCCAGCTTGTGGACTAAGCAGCTAAGGGGATTTCAGCCTCATCGGAGTATAGACTGCCATTGTTGGACTACCTGGGCTGTATCACAGAGGCCACTGCAGAGGGATCAAGACAGGACGCATGCTTACTGGGCTTCATTCAGGGGACTACAGGAGGGAAAGACCCCAGTGTGGAGCACAAGTTCAGGATTGATGATTGTTTGGGCTTGCCAAGGAGGAGACTTCAAGCACTTCCTTGAGGAAAACATGAGATCTTTTAGGGAAAAAAATCCTCCAATTCAAGTGATATATATATATATATATATATATATATACATACCAAAGCAATACAAGTTGGAGAGAACAACAACAACAAAAGAACTGGAAAAGAAACTCTGGAAAGACTCAGAAAAAGATGCAGGACATGTATGGCAGAGTGCAGGGACTCAGGTGGGGTGGAGGGCATGGAAAGGGAAGTGACTCTAGATTTGATTGAGAAATGATGTAAGACTTATGGAAAAAAGTTTAATAACAATAAAAAAAGAAAGAGGAAAGGTGAAAAAAAAAGACAGGGCCACCTGCCCAGGGGTGGCACCACCCACAGTGGGCTGGGCCCTCTCACATCACTCAGCAATCAACAAGATGCCCCACAGACAGGGCCACAGGCCAGTTCAATGGAGACAATTCCCCAGTGGAGGCTCCCTCAACCCAGGGGTGTCAAGTTGACAAGTAAGGCTGACAAGCACATTTGCAGTGCAAGGGTGAGGACTTAAGATGGAATCCGCAGACCCCACAGACCCCACTGCTTCTATGAGTAAATGGAGAGTAGAGACAGGAGGATCCCCTGCAGCTTGTGGCCGACATCTTGGCATACAGTGGGTTAAAACAACAAAGAGTCCCTGTCTCAAACAAGGTGGAAGGGGAGTACTGACACCGAGATTGTCCTCTGACCTCCACATGTATACTATGGCTGTGTCCCCCTGTATTCACACGCATGTGCACACACACACAAATACATGCACACGCACATGTACACATGGAGAAGCATACATGTGCACTCATATTCACACATATGCACATAGTAACACATGCATACACAATACATAAAAATGGATGAAATGAAGTGAGTGAAACTTGTGTTTCTACGTGTGACAGATATCTTATTTCTGCCTGGAATAGTAGGGTCAGACATTATAGAGGATACTGTGATTCCATGTATGTGATGATAAACTTCAGAGTGGAAACTGAGGCGGTAACTGCCCTGTGAGAGATTTCTGCCCCAAGGTTTTCTCGAGATATTTTCTGAATATCTGAAAGTTCCCTCTGTGAACTTTCCCATTTTTGTATGTGGGGGGGGTAATTTTATTTTTATTTTATGTGTATGAGTGTTTCACCTGCCTTTACATCAGTACACGACATGTGAGCATTGCCCTTGGAGACCAGAAGAGGATGTTGTATATATCCCCTGCACTGGAGTTATGGACAGTTGTTAGCTGCTATGTGGGTGCTTAGGACCGAACCTGGGTCCTCTGTAAGAGCAGCAAGTGCTCTTAACCATTGAGTAGTTTCTTCAGCCCTGAAGTTTAGCATCTGAATTTAATGTCATTTTAATGGAACTGAACTTTGTCAGCATCTTCTGAATCATTGCCTTGGCTCTGCTCCCTCGGATCTGAGAGCACTGGCCTGGGTGCATTCATGTATTAAAGGACAGGATGGCCCATGCAGAGGAAAACTGGGCACAAGGATATCCAGTCCTGTGAGAATTTGGTGGATTCAATCTGGTTCACCTCTCTAGGCATGTTAGGCTTAGGTTGTTTTGGTCCTTTCCAGACTTATTAAAATATTCCAATCAAGACCATAACATTACCATGACATTTGCAATTACCTAAATAAAACATACTGACTCTTTAGTTTTTAAGAGTGGGTCCAAACTCAGAAGACTCCAGTTCCCCCAGATGTCTCTTAGAACTACGTTGTAGAACTGTGTCCCTGAGTCAGGCCTCACCCATAGATTTTTTTAAAATGTCAAAATTATTTATTTTTATTTTATGTGTATATATGTTTTACCTGCATGTATGTAAGTGCAATGCCCATGGGAGTTCAGAAGAGTGCATCATATACCCCTGGAACTGGAGTTACAGACTGTTGTGAGCTGCCATGTGGATGCTGGGAACCAAACTTGGGTCCTCTGCTGGAGCAGCAAGTGCTCTTAACTGTTGAGTTGTCTTTCCAGCCCCAACATCCAACTTTATTTTTAATTTTTTATTAGGGTTTTGTAGTTTTGTAGCATAGTTCTCAATAAAATTTAGACCCCTCCCATCTGTGCCTCTCAAACGCCCACCAGACCTCATGTACTCCTCCATGCGTAGTAAGACCTATCCAGTCAAGCATTTGCACCCAGAAGTCCTTAAGTGAAAATTCATCCACTCTAGAGATTGTAAGGTATACTCTCCACACCCAGTAACAATCAGTCTTCAATATTTTTCAGTCTTGGGCCGGCCTGCCACCCATTTCTCTCCTCCCCCATGGATCCTTGTGTAACTGAGTTGGCATGGGTTCTGTGCCCGATGCCACCATGTAAGCTTCCAGTGGCCTCAAGTGCTCTGCTCCCCTGTGTTCATGAACCAGCCCTGGCTCTTATAATCTTCCCACCCCCTCTTCCGCAATGGTCCCTGAGCCATGGGTGGGTGAGGGTCAGTAGAGAAGTCCTACCCAGGGATACACACTCTGCCCTCTCTTATTCTTTAAAACATGGCCAGTTGTGGCCTTCTGTGTGCGTCGCACTCTGTTATATGAGGAAGCTTCACTGGTGAGGGTTGAGCCATGCATTAGTTTTCTCTTTTCCCCTCGCCCCGCTATGTTCCGTGAGCCTGACGTGCAGAGGTTCACCTGTAGATGTGTCACCCAGATTCTCAGTTGTGTATTCTGTGTGTGACCAGTTGTGGAACTCTGAAGTAGCCTTCTTCTGTTGCAGTAAGAAGTTTCCTAATGAGTGGTACACAGTATGCTTGTCTGTAAATATAAGGATGTATGTTTAGCTTATGGTAAGAAATATTTGTCTGGAGAGATGACAGAGCTAGGGTTTTCTATAGGGTCTATGTCCTCTCCAGCCCTGTGTATTTGGCTACAATTACAGGGCCACCCATCAGTCCACTCCCATTGAGAGGGCTTTAAGTCCAACTAGGCAGCTGTTGATTACCCACAGATAACAGTGCAGCACTGCTCCAATGGGGGAGCTTGCTGGGCCGGTGATCGTCTCCCTTAGCAGTTTGCACATTGTCATCTAGGTTTATAAGAGCTAAACTTCAAGTTGGAGGCTTGCAGGTCAGTTCCTGCTCCATTGCTCCAAGTCCTGTGTCTGAAGTACGTCCTGTCTTCAGCAGTAGGGTCTTACTTGTTAGTTCTGGGAGAGAACCAAGAGCACTGACAATAACCTGTGATATTTTGGGAGTCTCCTGGGCCATTCCCAGCTTTAACTGGGAAAGTACAAACTTGAATCCACCCTTATGAGATAATCTTGCCTTTGCATCCCTAGTTCTAGAACATCACACACAATACCAAGCATCCTTTTTCAATCTTGTCTTCAATTCATGTTTTTTTATAAAGAGGGGTAGCCTGCCTTTCAGTGCTTTGATTTGTTAGTTCTCAAGCATATCCACATTTGTTCATTATCTTTTGGGGTAGCATAGTGTGCTGGATAGCTTTAGTGTCAATTTGACACACCTGGGTTGAGGGAGCCTCAATTGGGGAATTGGCTCCATTGGACTGGCCTGTGGCCATGTCTGTGGTGTATTGTCTTGATTGTTGAGCAATGTGGGAGGGCCCAGCCCACTATGGGTGGTGCCACCTCTGCGCAGGTTGTTGTGTACCATATAAGAGGGCCCATACTCTGGGTATGGGCCAGAGGAGCAAGCCACTAGACAGCATTCCTCCGTGGCCTGTGCTTCAGCTCCTGCTTCCAGGTTCCTGCCCTGAGTTCCTGCCTTGGGCTCCCTAAGTGATGAACTGTAACCAGGAGATGTAAGCTGAATAAACCCTTTCCTTCCCAAGTTGGTGTCAGTCAGAGTGTTTTGTCACAGCAATGGAAGACAAACTAGAACAGAAATTGGTACCAGAAAGTGGGGTATTGCGTGACAGACCTGACCTTGGTGTTTTGGGGAAGGATTATGGAGGCATTTGGAACTTTGGGCTGGGAAGATCATTGAATGCCTAAAGATTGTTGCTGTGGAGCTTGGAGCAGTTTTGCTGAAGGAGTTGTAGAAGATGGAGGCCTGGCTTGTGAAGTTTCTAGTTTCAAATGGAAGCAGAGATCATCAGGACTGTGTAATCTGTGGGTTCTGGTCAGCTGGGGCTGAAGAATCAACTGTAAGTAACAAGAGACCAGAACCTGAAGTGAAATCTTTGTTGTACTGGGACAATTGATGCTGGTTAGCTGGGGCTGAAAAATCAGCTGTAAGTAACAAGAGACCAGCATCACTGTGGTGAAATCTTCTGGGAAGAATTTCTTCAGGGTCAGCACACAGAAGCTGTGATCCAGAAGAGGCCCGAGCCTCCATCTCAGGCCAGAAACAGGACTTGGTAGTGTGTAAGAGTCTCCTATATGGTTCTGGTGTTGAAATTTGAGGCGGTCACAGAGAGCAGCCAAGGCTTGGCACTGTGAGTGGTCAGGAAAGACCGTTGGTGGAAGTGCACCTCAGTTTCAGTGAAGACCCCAGGATTTCTGGGGTCATGGAGAGAAGCTGAGGCTTTGCACCAGGAGAGGTCAGAAGAGACCATTGGTGAAGTTGCTGCCTCAGTTTCAGTGGCGACAGCTTTTTGGAGATGCTGGGACCTTGGGATGACCACCAAGAGCAGCAGCAGGTGTGGAATGGAGTTGGCCTGGGCCTGCAAGATGAGCTGTGTGTGCTGTGGACAGCAGAGTCAGAGAAGGGGAGCTGCCGAAATCCTTTAGAGCCTAGAAGATTGTGAGCAAGTCCCAGGTGTCCAGCCTTGAGCTACTTTGCTGGACTTAGGTTTTGTTTGAGTGTGCCTGATTCTTCCCTTTGAAATAAGACAGTATTTGTTTTAGATTTTACAGCAGCCCACAGTTAAGAGACTTTTAACAGACTGAACTTCTAAGTATTTGGACATTTTAAGGACTGTGGGGCTTTTAAGGTTGTACTGTCTTAGGTTGTGATTAATGTTAACATCATACCTTGGGGATGAGAACTGGAAAGGTGGTGGTTTAATAGTGATGTGTTTTGTGTGTCAAGTTGACAAGGGGTCAAATCTGCTGGATAGCTTTAGTGTCAACTTGACACACCTGGGTTGAGGGAGCCTCAGTTGGAGGAATTGGCTCCATTGGACTGGCCTGTGGCCACATCTGTGGAGTATTGTCTTGATTGTTGGGCAATGTGGGAGGGCCCAGCCCACAATGAGTGGTGCCATCCTGGGCAGGTTGTTGTGTACCGTATAAGAAGGCGGGCTGGGCATGAGCCAGGGGAGCAAACCAGTGAACAGCATTCCTCCATGGCCTGTGCTTCAGCTCCTGCCTCCAGGTTCCTGCCCTGAGTTCCTGCCTTGGGCTCCCTGAGTGATGAACTGTGACCCAGGAGATGTAAGCTGAATAAACCCTTTCCTCCCCAAGTTGGTGTCGGTCAGAGTGTTTTGTCACAGCAATGGAAGACAAACTAGAACACATAGTAACTTGAGGTTCCCAGGAAATAAGATCAAGTGGTCAGGTCACAAAAGCACATGGTTTAGTGAGTTTATCATGCCTAATTAAAAATCATTAGTCCAGATTCTGTCCATTTTATAAAAGTCATTCTTAGAGAGACAATGAATGCATTGGGCTCATTTTAGGTGCTAAGGTAGCCTTGAAAATCTAGAAAGGAAGGGGTTGCGTTTTTCTATCTTCAGACTCAAATATAGCTTACCGCCAGTGTCCAAAGGGCTAGTGGCAGCTTGGACATACTCTGGTAAATGTGCCTTGTTCTTAATTATATCTTCTGGTTTTTCCCCCAGTTGCAAATGAAGCAGGAGACAAGAACGCCAGACCACTTGCCCGCTTCTCCCGTGAGTAAATCTTCCTTCTTCACTGTTTTCCCAGGCTCCCTTAGGGCACCTTTCCTCATGTGGTTCACCTTTCTGACCCTGTTAGGTATCAACAAAACAGTAATGTAGAAAATGTCTCTGGCCCACTTGCTGTGAGCTTCTCCTGGGCTTGTCAGTCCTCAGGACTCTGGTCTCAAAACTGTGCTCTAGGGCTTTGCTCTTCAAAGTTTAGCTTCCACAGCAAAAGAGTAAGTTTTACATCTGGTTTGGAGAAATGCAGAGCCCCAGGGCCCCCACCGAGACCTTCTGAGCCAGACTCTGCTTCTTTTTTTAAAAAAAATTTTTATTTATTATTTTTTATGTGTATGCATGTACTGTCTGCATGTAGGTTGGTGCACCCATGTTGGGGTCAGAAGAGGGCGTTGGATTCCCCTGGAACTGGAGTTAAAGATGGTTCTTAGCTGCCATGTGGGTGTCGGGAATCAAACCCAGGTCCTCTGCAAAAGGAGTCGGTGCTCTTAACCGCGGAGCCATCTCTCCAGACTCTGCATTTTTTTAACAAACTCCTGTTTGCCATACTTTGAGAGGCACTGTGCCAGGAACATCTTCAGAGTACACTGTGGGGGTGGGTGTGTGGGGGATGGGGGTGTATGTGAGTGGAGATACACAGAGGAAGCACATGCAGAACTTGTAGCTGTCCAGGCTTATGTACATACGTGTACAGCATCATCACTACCTGTTACCTGGATCTGAGCACTTACACCACTGTCTTGGTGACACCTTGCAGTACAGACTGAGTGAATAGATTTTCTTAGGCCTGGAATATTCCAGGCTGTGGTTTCCCTTGATAGCTTTCTTCAGGTTTTCATCCTGATAAAAGAGCAGCCATGAAATGCTTCTCAAAGGCTTCCAGGTCAGTGTGATCAACTAATCATGCGGCAAGTTAACGGACTCTCTGAAGGAAACTGGGTGCCCGCAGCAGCGTGAGTGCCTAGCTGAAGCAGGGCTGTGTAGCGCTCTTGTGCACACCTGCTACTCTGTGCTTGAGTGGAAGACCCCGCTCCAACACCATCATTGCCCTGCTTGAGTGGAGAGACAAAGCATCTGGAGACCCCGCCCCAACACCATCATTGCCCTGCTTGAGTGGAGAGACAAAGCATCTGGAGACCCTGCCCCAACACCATCATTGCCCTGCCTGAGTGGAGAGACAAAACATCTGGAGACCCCGCCCCAATACCATCATTGCCCTGCTTGAGTTTTCCAATCTGAAGAATAACTGGGAAAGTGACAACTTTTGTTAAAATGTTGACATTTAATAAAATGTCCTCCCATCCCTGCATTGCTCCCACATGGGGTCAATAAGATCTGAATGTGACAGTCCAGAAGTGATCTTAACATATATAGTTAAAAGTATGTTTTTCCTATTTATAGAGCTTCCTCTATTCTTTTTAGAAGGCTTCAAAGTTTAGGACTGGTTTTCTAGAGACAGTGTTTATAGAAGTATAATGTATATGAATGGAAGAGTACTGAGTGTTCACATTTTAAAAGTCGTGCAACGAAATGCTCACTGCTCACATGTTGCGGTTTTCACCATCCTACTTGGAATTGTTACTTCCAAAATAAGGATTCCATCCCGCAGTTCAATGAACATGATGAATGTGCTTTTATCCCTCATATTTTTAATTTATCATCTCTTGAACAACGTTAGGAAGACTAATAAGTTGGAATCATGACTTGATCATGCTGTTTTCAGGGTGTACCTCAGTGGGCATTCCTGACTTGTCACGAGTGTGGGAAGCTACAGGTCCTTAAGCCATGAAGCTAGGAGACCCAGTGCACTGAGTTCCTTCTCAAACAGAAAAGAGTGATGTCTATTGCAGATAACTTCTACAATTCCTAAGCTATGTGACTCTTGTGAAAAGATGGCATCTCGCTTGAAAGTTTATTAGCTGGAGACAAATGAGGACACAAGAGGAAGACAATCCATATAGGAAATGGCAGTTAGCAACAGTCATATGAGGTGGGGCTGATTTAGAGGAAAAAAAGGAAAGTGTCCTTTAAAAAATATTTTAGTATTTTAATTTTATGTGTATAAGTGTTCTGCCTACATGTATGTAAGTGTGCCACATGCTTGCAATTCTTGGAAAGGCCAGAAGAGGGTGTTAGACCCCCCTGGAACTGGAGTTATGGATGGTGGTTAGCAACTATGTGGGTGCTGGGAATTGAACCTGTGTCCACTGGAAGAACAGCAAGTGTTCTTAACTGCTGAGCATCTCTCCAGCTCCAGAAAGTGTCTTTGACATAGTGTGGTATCCCAGGGAAAACCCAGAGGGCACATTAGTTAGGCACTATAACTTTTTGTAGCAGGTGCTACAAAAAGCTTTTAAGAAGGAAAAAATATTCATGATGTACCATTGTTGTCCAGAGATGTCACTGCATCCATTAAAAGAGTGGTGGGAAATGGTGGTCCGTTTGGGAAGAGGGGAAATGTGTAGTTTGGAAATGGGAAGACAAAGCCTCATTCTATAATTTTTTACATCTGACAAGGCTGAGACAGATGGAAAGTACTGCTGTCATACGTACCCAGCATGGGTGAGGGTGGCAGACAGGAACCTCTGCTCTGCTGACTGGACCTTGTGGGTGGGGCAGACAAGCACTAGGCGAGGACTGAGTCCTGGGAGATACCAGGTCCTATCTGCCTCTTCATTTCTGTCTCTATCTTTGACTGTTGACCTGCTCCACTCAGAGCATCTACCTAATAACCATGGGTGGAGAGCGGTGCTAGCCTGTTTCTCTAGGAGTGGACCTGCAGTCAGAGGAGGGTGAGATGTCAAAGGGAGTAGAGAAGAATGTTCTTTCTCACAACTAGAAAATGAGAATGTCCAGGGCAGTGGAGAGTTAAAAGTGATCTTGACTCTAAGGTACTGTGCTAGCCCAGAGCACCATGTTAGAGGAGCAGATAGTTTGAGAATGGCACCTGACATGAGGGTAGTCATCCCAACACTGGGGTTCCTGTTTGTAGAGGGGGTCAGAAAGGCTGACGGATGGAGAAAGTGATTATGGTCTTAGCCCGTCCCACTTCAGGGAATGGTGGCTGTGTGTAGTGTTCAGGAACGGCCACAGTGTGGCAGAACAAGACTGTGACATGCTTCTCCACTTCAGGAGACATTGGGACTGCATGGAGTTTTGGACACAGGGCTTGTGAGCACTCCAGGGTGCTTGAGAATGCAAGGACCAGCCATCCCAAAGCTGACGAAGCTAGGGAGATGCTGATGAGCATCTTTGTGATGAGTGAATATCTCCCTTCCCTGGCAGAGGTGGGCAGAGGAAGCACCCATGCACAGTGGGGTGAGCACTGGGGTCGGTTGAGACAGAGGCCCGGGCAACACCTGCTGTTTGGTGATAATCACATGTGGACCATAGGAAAACTCAAATCATGCCACATAGAGTGCCAAGAGAACTTTTCTAGATTGTCACCAATTGGAGGGCATACCACAAACAGTGGGGCTGGCGTTGGGAGAGAATGGTTATGGAACTTGGATAGTGAGAACAAAATGAAAATGAGGAGAAGAAAGGATGGGGAAGTGGGCTGCAGCTAGTTGGCTGTCAGTGTTCTGAGGGATGGGAGCTGTGGAAGAAGTGAGCCGGGCAAAGATCCCAGGACATCAGGAGCATTCAGGGTGCTGTGCAGGCTCATAGAAACAGAGAACAGCAAGCGATGCTGGGAATGGGGAGAGGAGAAAGCATGAAGTTAATTTCACTGAGTATATAAAGTTGCAGTTATGAAAGATCAGTAAATCCTAGACATCTGTAATTTAACAGTATGTATTATACACTTTAAAATCTATTAAGAGAAACTCTTATGTTACAATTTATTTTATTTTACTTTGCTGTATTTAATTTAACTTAATTTAATTTTGAGACAAGGTCTTTTTTTAAATTTTATTTATTTATTTATTTATTTATTTATTTATTTATTTATTTATTTATTGGTCTTTACGAGACAGGGTCTCCCTGTAGCCCCAGCTGTCCTGAACTCACTCTGTAGACCAGGCTGGCCTTGAATTCACAAAGATCCGCCTGCCTCTGCCTCCCAAGTGCTAGGATTAAAGGCGTGCGCCACCCTCTTCTGACCTCCGCGGCATTGCACGACATGGGTGCACAGACCTGCATGCAGACAGCACATTCATACACATACAGAAAAATAAATAAAATTAAAAAAAATTATTAAAAAAAAAGTGTGCGCCACCACGCCCAGCTTAAATTTTATTTTTTATGTGTATGAATGTACTGTCTGCATGTAGGTTTGTGCACCTGTGTCATGCAATGCCACAGAGATCAGAAGAGGGTGTCTGATTCCCCTGGAACTGGAGTCAAAGACGGTTCTCAGCCGCCATGTGGGTGCTGGGGATCAAACCCGGGTCCTCTGCAAGAGCAGTTGGCGCTCTTAACCGCTAGGCCATATTTCCAGCCTGAGACAAGGTCTTTGTGGAGCCTCAGCTAGCCTGGAATTTGCTATGTAGACCAGGCTGGCTTTGATCTCATAGAGATAGGCTTGCCTGTATCCCCTGAGTGCTGGGATTAAAGGCATGCATCACCGCACCAGCATCTTATAACATTTTAAATTGCAAAACACAACAAACCAACCAAAATAAGAAGCAAATGGACATGAGACAGTTTTGGAAGTGAGGAGTATGCTTAATATGTTGATGAGTGTGTATGTGCTTACAACCAGATGTCAAAATGTACACTTAAACTTGGGCCTCTGGTAGACCAGCAAGTGCTTAACTATCGAGCCATCTCTCCAGTCCCCAAAATGTATGCTTTAATATGTGAATTTTTGTATATTAGTCATATTTCAGTAAAGATAGGGATAGGATGGGACAGGAGCGGGATTTGAGGTTTTTGGAGACAGTTGGCTTGGTACTTGGTATGTAGACTAGGCTGGCTCACAGATATTTCCCTGCCTCTGCCTCCCAAGTGCTGGGATTACAAGCATGTGCCTAGTAACTTGAGCTTTCTTTTTCTAAAAAATATTATTATTAATAATAATATTATTAATTTTTTGAGACAGGGTCTCCCTGTAGCCCCCGTTGTCCTGGAACTCTCTATGTAGACCAGGCTGGCCCTGAACTCACAGATATCCACCTACCTCTGCCTCCCGAGTGCTGGGATTAAAGACATGCACCACCACACCCAGCTTTATTTTTATTTTATTTTATGTGCTTGAGTATATTGCCTGCATGTATGTGGGTATATACATGTCAGGAAATGCCTTTGCGGGTCAGAAGAGGGCATCAGGTCCCCTGGAACTGGAACTACAGATGGTTGTTAGCAGCCACGAACCCCTGTCCTCTATAAGAGCAGCCACTGTAAGAGTGGTTTTAACTGTTGAGCCATCTCTCTATCCCCCAACTTGAGCTTTCTTGATATCTGATAGACAGCCCTGCATATTTCTAACTGCTTCCTCCACTCCTGTGTCAGGCTCCAGGTCCCACCTTAGCAATATTTAAGAGCTGAGTTTCTGTACTTCCTACTCAGTACAGGAAAAAATATTTCCACGATGGCAGCCCTAGAATATCTACAAACAAGGGGCTTTGTGATTATCAAGTGGAGTGCCTGGGATCTTGCTCGAAATGTGCAGACCTTATTCCAGATGCGCTGACAGAGACTCTTGGGTGGGTCCCAGCAATCTGTTTCAGCAAATTTGATCAGACCCAGCACAAAGATCGTGCTGTAGCCAGAGTACTGCACACGGGTGGAGCTGGAGGCAGATCCAGGATGCAGAGGAGAAAATGTTTTTATGTGATTTACATATTACTACATGATACACTTGGCAGTTTGCTGTAGAACATATTAAGTCGCCTATGTGTAAGATGGAACAAGAGTCAGCTGACCTCACCTGCAGTAGAAGGGCTTGTGGGGAGATGGCATAAGCATCCTGCTTTCCCAGTCCTCTGTGTCACCTAGAGTCTAACCCCTTTTCTTACTCACCTCTCACCTCATCCTGGCCGTTTTCTCCAACACAAATTTGTTACAACAGCTGTTTGGCTGCCCTCTGGATTCTTACCTACACCTGTCATCACCCCCAGAGTGCCTGGACCAACATCCTTAAACATTGGTTTTCATCATGATACAATTGTACTTCAGAATCACAGACAGCTATTCCCCAACTTGTGTTCACCCAAGACTCATCTGCTTGCCCACAAGGGATACCAGGACTTTCTTACCTTGTTTTCCAATTCCTTTCATCAAACTAGACTGGCTTAGTAAGCAGGTATAGCAGTCCAGAAGTTTAGGTTTGAAAATTTTCAAGTCAGAATAGAGCTTAAAAATAATACATTCTGGGGCTGGAGAGATGGTTCAGCAGTTAAGAATACTGGCTCCTCTTGCAGAGGACCCAGGTTTGGTTCCCAGCACCAACATAGTGCCTAACATCCATCTGTAACTCTAGTTCCAGGGAATCCAACATCCTCTTCTGGCCTCTTGGGCATGGTATGACACAAATGCTCTTATACACATATAGGCAAAACAATCATACACATAAAATTAAAAAAAAAGATACATTTCATGGCTGGAGAGATGTTTCAGCAGTTAAGTGCAATTGCTGCTCTTGTAGAGGACCCTGGTTCAGTTCCCAGTACCCACATGGCAGCTCACAATCATCTGTAACTGCAGTTCCGGGTAATCTGATGCTCTCTTCTGGCCTCTGAGAGCACCAGGTATCCATATAGTACACATACAAATACAAAATACATTCAAGTGCTTACCACTGAACTCAAGCTCCAGTCCCCATGTGGCATCTCTGTCAGGGAGTCACACACAGGACATCAGTGATGAAATACTTGCCTTGTCTTTGAAAGAGTTGATGGTATGGTTGGAGTAACTGAAGGGAGTGTGTATGTGTACATTGGGCATAAGAGGCCAGAGACTTGCTCACTTTGGTTCTTGAGTGTGTTTGACTGAGTCTTTGAAATATACCTACTACAATTTCCCCTAGGTATTCGTGGAAGAGTAGTTCAGGAACTCCTATGGCTCCTCCGCTCCCTGTGGATACTGACTTCTGGGGACACTCAAATCTCTTGTATAAAATGGCATATTTACAGACCACCTATGCACATCCTCCTGTATATTTTAGATAATCTTTAGGTCATAATACTTTTTTAAATTTTATTTTTTTATGCGTACGAATGTACTGTCTGCATGTAGGTTTGTGCACCCATGTCCTGCAATGTTGAGGAGGTCAGAAGAGGATGTTGGATTCCCCTGGAACTGGAGTTAAAGATGGTTCTCAGCCACCATGTGGGTGCTGGGGATCGAACCAGGGACCTCTGCAAGAGCATTTGGTGCTCTTAACTGCTAGGCCATCTCTCCAGCCCCAGGTTATAATATTATATGATGGTTGTTATCCTGAACTCTTTAAGGACTAAAAATAAAACCATTTATGAAATAAAATTCCTTTTTATTTGATGTGTATGAGTGTATTGCCTGTAAGTGTGCTTGTGTCATGCAGTACC
The DNA here is from genome assembly GCA_009823505.1 of Rhizomys pruinosus. Lineage (NCBI taxonomy): Eukaryota > Metazoa > Chordata > Mammalia > Rodentia > Spalacidae > Rhizomys > Rhizomys pruinosus. The sequence continues at coordinate 3,313,096 of VZQC01008065.1, read as the reverse complement.
CATGGAGGTCAGATGAGGGTGTTAGATCCCCTGTAGTGGAGTTATGGATGGTTGTTAGTCATCCTGTGGGTGCTGGGAATTGAGCCTGGGTCTTCTGGAAAAGCAATGCTCTTAACCATTGAGCCATCTCTCTAGTCCTGAAATAAAAATTTTATATTTTGGATATTATTGATGCACAGTTGGTTGAATCCATATATGTGGGATCCCTGAGTATCAAGGGCTAACTATGTATCTTTGTCTCCAACATGTTAGCAATTATTCCACCGGTGGGTTGTCTTATGATACTGTAAATAACTCCTAGGAGCATGTGAATGATACATCAGCTGAATATCACCTGGGGGCTTCTACTCCTTTGATAGTAGTCTTCAAGTCACTACTGTGTATCTCTGGAAGTCCAGAACACTCCTCAATGCTGCTGTGAGCACATTGTTATCATTTTGGTTTAAAAAAAATTTTTGTTATTTTAACATTTTTGCTGCTATTAATTATTATTATTTTTGCAACTTAACAAATCTATTGTCAGGTACGACATGCAGTGACGTGCCACTGTTAGGTCTATGTGAGCTCCATTAGAAGGGAAAGCAACTGGTCAACATTTGCTTTTTCATCTTCTCTAAAATTCAGTTTCTTGACAGGGACACGTTAATGAACTGTTTCTAGAAACAACCATTACACAGGAAAGGAGGAACAAGAGAAAGAAATGCAAGCACAAACTTCTCTAGCAAGTGGCTCTGAGTTCCTACATTAGTTGATTGTTTTATTCTCTCTGCTTCCAGCTGTTTTTATACTTGCTCTCACATAGATTATGATGTGAACAAAAGCCCTATCTTCTTTTCTTCCAGAGAAACAAAAGGCTATTTATTAGTCAGCAGAATTTGATAAAAGATTATTGAATAGTAAAGGATCAACAAGACAGATTAACAACATATACTGGAGCCAGGCATGGTGGCACACACCTTTAATCCTAGCACTTGGGAGGCAGAGGGAGGCAGATCTCTGTGAGTTCAAGGCCAACCTGGTCTACAGACTGAGTTCCAGGACAGCTAGAGCTACAGGGAGACACTGTCTCAAAAAGACAAAACAAAACAAAAAAAACAACAACAAAAAAAACAAACTCAACAAAAAACCCCAATATATATTGGAGGTTGTTTACAGAAGATTTATGTCCACAGAACTATTCCTAACCATCCACTCAGCTACCCTACTATCTATTAGTCATACTTTAAAGGGCCACTTTGCCCATGCTGCATTATGCCTTGGCCCACCAGCTCTTTCTAGCTTTATTTCTTAATTTTTATGTGTATGAGTGTTTTGCCTACATGGAGTAAGTGTGCCACATGCATGCAGTGCCTACCAAGGCCAGAAGAGGATACCAGGTCTCCTGGAACTATGGTTTTAGATGGTTATTAGCTGCCATGTGGGTGTTGGGAATTGAGCCTGGGTCCTGTGCAGGAGCAACCAGTGCTCTTAGCTACTGAGCCATCTCTCCAGCCCCACACCAGCTCCTTACTCCCTCTTTTTTGGCCTTACCTTCTATTTTTATCTCCTTTTTTTAAATTGATGCTTTGTGTATTTCATACATCATTTTCCAATTCAGTTCAGGCATATTTCCCTTTCCCTTCCCTCCATCCCACCCCACCCCATCCCAGATCATGCATTCTGCCATAACTGTCCTGCATCTTTCTCTCAATTTTTTTTTCATTTTTTAGCAATAAGTGATAATTTATGAGTACAAGCATCCTTCATGTAAAACAAATTTGCAAGCAGTTGTGCCCAAACCC